>VDFB02000003.1:173319733-173390314 GCA_007258455.2 Sequoia sempervirens | reverse complement strand
ACCCCTCCTATATCTCTATCTATTCATCCTTATCTATTTATCTCTACCCCTCTCTATCTCTTTGTCTCCCTTTCTATTTGTATGTTTGTCATTATCTCCCTCTCTCTCTATATTTTCTACCCTATATTTATCTTTGTCTCCTTAAGTGTGCAATGGGTACATTGAAGAGGTCTTAAAGGAGAATTATCATATTTTTAATCAAATGGCATGCTACCTTGAGCATAACTCCCCAAGGACACATGCCATCCTTAGATTGTTGACATGAAACAACCAATCAAAATTTAGTTTCTCTCTCTCATATTAATATATATTACTATTATATTAAATATATATTATATTAATTATATTTTGTATTATATAAAAATATACTTATTATTAATTATTAATTATAATAATTTTATATTTATTTAATAATTTTGTTAAAGAATATAATATATAATATAGATGTTGAATAATTATTATTTATTATGTAAAATATAGCTAATATATACTTAACTATATTGTAGAATATTAAACCCAGCTAAATGGCTGTAAATTTTCAACTTCTAATTAACATACTATAAACCTAATGAAACCAAGTTGTAGCTCATCAAATTGGAGAAGTGGAATGGTCAATACCAACGCCTAGGAAGAGTTTGGAGTAGTGAAAATAAGGTCAATGGTAGCGCTGAGGAAGAGTTTGGAGTAGTGAAAACAAGGAGAATGCCAGCGCTGAGGAAGAGTTTGGAGTAGTGAAAACAAGGTCAATGGTAGTGTCGAGGAAGAGTTTGGAGTTAAAACAAGGTCAATACAAGCATCGACGAAGAGTTTGGAGGAGTGAAAACAAGGTCAATATCAGCACCGAGGAAGAGTTTGGAGGAGTGAAAACAAGGTCAATACCAGTGCTGAGGAAGAGTTTGGAGTTAAAACAAGGTCAATACCAGCGCCGACAAAGAGTTTGGAGGAGTGAAAACAAGGTCAATATCAGCGCCGAGGAAGAGTTTGGAGGAGTGAAAACAAGGTCAATACCAGCGCCAAGGATGAGGTTGAGGGCACTCAGAGAAAATCGACGACCAAGGGGCAATGAGTATTGTAAGTTTGGCACCCCCATTCTCTTTAACCTTCAATTTTCATGCCTAGTTTCCAAAGATCTTCTCGTACATTGGCACCCCCATTCTCGTAAAATAGTATAAGATAAGACAAAAAATAAAATAGCTTAATCTTTCTCATTTTTATCCACCAGCCTCAGGTCTTGGAAAAACTCCCATAATCTACCCACATCTTGGTTGAGGTCTAGGATTTCATCACACATAGCCTTCATCGCATGATTCTGAAGCAATTGTAGACGTAGCTCAAGTATATGCTAAGCTAAGGTAGATCTAATGAATGGAAATAGAGGCATACAATTCTTCTTTAATACCTCCACCACAAACATATGCAAGGTGTTGGTTGTTTTTATGGTAAGCAGGTTGACCTTCTAATCTACCTATGGAGTTGCCAATTCCAATAAAGGGCAGCTCGAAGGACCTGGACCAATTGACAAGGGTTTGAAAGACCTCCTACACTTTGGGCTCTGCAAGACCCAGGAGGGTGATCCCTTAATGCGTTTACAACCTCTGCACCATCATCATAAACAACAGTAACAACAACAGATAATCTCATTTAATTGCTCAACATAATAGGATAATACCAAATAGAATTAGCTGTTTATCAATAATATCAACTATCTGGAGCATGAGATAAATATAAAAACATTTCACAGTATAAGATAGTCATTTATTTTCAATTTTTAGCAAGCTCTAGGTAAAGGCAAACAAATATTGAACCATACGAATAAGTACAACTTAGATTAGTGCCATATATCCATTGGAGGAGTCAAATTTATAAGCATCTAAGGGTTTATGACAAATTTAACACATAACATATAAGATCCTTGATAACATTGCTTTACAATCTCATCAATATGTATTCTAACCCAATACTATTTCTATCAAATCCTTATACGTAACACATATCCACCTACAATCCCATTCAAGCATTTTAATTAATTCCTTTGAATTAAACTCTAGAACAAGAATCATACACACCACACAACAACGCAAGATGAACGAAAACAACCCTTGATCATTTTATTCAAAATTCAGATATGCTTTGGAGAGACATGAGTTCGAATTAATCATATCAATTCAAATTCCAAGACTGGCCATAAAAACATCAAATCCCCATGAATTCAAAACCTACTACAGAATGACTCAAAACCTAAATTGCATTTTCCCTAAAACCATCAGACTTTACAATTTGCTCTACAACTTCATCTAGAATCGACCAAAAATATCTAACTTGCTAACCCGTACTTCTAGCCTTGAAATCCTTCTTATAGAAAAAGAAGGAGCCAACAAGCATCGGGCCAGAAAGCACACATGTCACCACCAATTGGACTACCTTGTGATATTCCAAAAATTTATTACAACAATCTCCCCAGAGAATCTTCTTGTTCATCGTGCCCGCTGAGAATGGTTGATGCAACAACAAAAAATTCAAGAATTTTGCGCCTAGACTGTCACCAAAAAAATAAATTGTAATCTATTGTAACTACAATAACTAATTTTTCAATCGTTAGCAACCTACTCCTTTTCACTCTTCCTCAGTTAAATATACATTTACCCATTTCTGGTACTCTTCATCAGTTGGCCAATCAAAATTGATCACCTCATTCACCTTGACACTATAAGGTTTGTACTTAACTGCCACCTGATTTGCTTCTCTTTCAAAAGACTCCAAGAATGAGCTGGTGCTAACGATTTTTTCCATACAACTCACCAACAAATCATAATCTGAGTTACCCTATTTTTTAGGGTTTTGTAGTCGAAACATGATATAAAGGGACTCTTGTACACTTTTTGTGATTACTGTAGCTTGTGTAAGAGGCCCCATGGATACTGTTGTAATTGTAGGATGCATGAATAGGGTGTAGGATGGGAAATAAAGAAGGTATAGCTGTTGTCCTCAATAGTTTTGTGAAGAAAAGCATGTGAAATGAGAGGTTCAAGCCTAGGTTTCAACAAAACATGTATGGGAGATCTGATTTAATGAATTTTAATCCATGTGCAGACCTAATGGGTTGTTTCTAAACACTGAATATAAATGATACACACACACACATATAAATTTATGTATGTATGTATGTATATGTGTTTTTAAATGTAAATGTAAATGCAATTACTGGATGCTCTCCTAGAACAATAAATGCAACATATCATTAAAGAAATCTATATCTATGTATATAAATGTGCATTTCTAAATGCAAGTGTAAATGCAAAGAGCATATGGTTTTGTAGTGTTATAGATACAACATATCCATAAATTAAGGTAATTGAAATTCTAAAGTCTTCAACACATATAATATGAACGATCAAACTATTAAACTACATGAGAAATAAATGAAAATAGTGGATAAACACATGTATGTGTATTTGTAAAATGTAAGTGTAAAATAAATAAGAATAATGAAAAATTATAAAATAATACAAGCAGCACCCTCCCTCTTGGTAGTGATAACCTCCTCCAACAATAACCCCTTAAAAAATTGGCGAATAGAGGAATATAATCTTTTAGTGAACTCAAAGTTGATTCTCTCCTACTCTTTGGATGTAATTAGTCATTTTATCCTGCCAAAACATTTATAGTGATTACTAGAGGGCACATAGACCAATTCTTCATAATAGAAGAATTTGATCATACTTTTCCAATGATGGCATTAAGGAGAAAACCTTAGGTTAAATGAATAATTCCTAGCTAAGTTCTTATATGTCCAACCGTGATAAGAGAATACTGCTATGTGTAAATTTCAGATACCTCATGGAGAAAGGACCTTTTGGGCTCTTCTATCAATCATCCTACCTAAACATACCAAAAGTCTCGTAGTTAATTAGACATAGGAAGATTTAAGATGACTCTTAAAAAAATTATTGCCAAAGCATAAACTTATGATGACTTAACCAGGCCTAGTACACACTCCCTCCCCGTTAACCACTTAGACATATGGAAATTAAATGTAAATTTTCTGCTAGTTTTAGTCATGTAGGTGTCCAATAAACCACTTGGTGGTGTTTCCCTTCAAGTTTATTTACTTGAATGAAGACCAAAAGTCCTTTGATTACAATTGGAGAATACATTTGAGGCCTTGGTTGTGTAATTGGTGGACCATAGTCACATTTAACACTTGTTACAAAGTTTGGAAGTTAAAATGTTAAGTAGATTTGATTTGTGATGGACACATTTGGACGGTAGTAACAATAACTTGTAATCTATCAAGACTTGATTAACTTATAACCTGTGAAATTCTAGCGATGAAATGATAGATTAATCATAATGTCACCTTGGGATCACATCACCATGAAAGAACTTCATCCAACATCCTTATGAGTGCAGGTACCACCAAATAGGTATTTGTCAGATTTTTCTTCCTCGAACGAGGTAAATTCAGGAAGAGAAGAGGAAAGTGAGACATGTAGTAGGTCTAAAATAGGGAGATCAACTAGAGGTCAAAGCTTAGAAGAAAATTCGTGAAACGCAGATGGAAATTTTTCTTACCGGAAGGGGCTCGTTCTATGATGATGAGAGCATAGACAACGAGGTGCCCTTGAGGGGTACAAACATTCACGAAACAATGGGTACCCAAGGAACTTCCTCCAATAAACACGATTTTGTGTCAACGGTGAGGATATATCGCGATAACACCAATCATCATTACATGGTTTGGGCCTATTTTGCATGGATGACATAAAGGTCTCATATGACAAAGTTATTGAATTGATGGAGTATGTCGAACCCTATTACAGTTACAAAGATTGGATGCAACTGGTTCGATATACACGAAGTATGCGTAGGTATGCATTGTCAGCAAATTATATACAACTAAAAGATAAAGATCAAAATAAAGGAGTGGCTATGTACATTGACATAAGGCCGCCATCAAGGAATATTGCAGGTTTATAAACAATACATGACTCGATCAACAAAATAAGCAACCCAATTGCATATTTGAGGCGCCAGCGAGGGAAACCGTGTATTCGTATGTGTGATAAAATCAATAACTGCAGGGGAAGAGTTGCTAATCGATTACAATTTGAATCACTTAGTTACAAACACAGTTACTATGGGGGTGGTACGTACTATGTACCATTTTACCCAACCTCCAATTAATGATTCCAATATACCATTATATTCTTATGTTTTTTTTCGTAAGTCTATTGGTTTCATTTCGGTAATGTTTTTTTATATTTAATTTTTGTCATAGCGAGACATTGATTGTACGGAGAAGGCTATGGCCTAGAGGACAGATCACAATGTATCTTCAGGTGCTTCTACCCGATAGGTTTACCTCATTGTAATTGTACAAATTAGATACGAGCAAAATGTTTTATTATTATATTTTTTTCATAAGTTTATTGGGTTAATTTCAATAATGTTTTTAATATTCTTGTTGTTGTCGACTGATTGAGGAAAGGCACCAGTAGTAGACGAGAGCATCCATAGTGAGGTGCACTCAATATTTTTTGATGATGACATCGCTTATTCAACAAACCCTCTCGATATGATAAGGAAGATCCAAAAAAAATGCAATGAAGAAATCGTTAAGTTGATATTCATAGTGCCTCAAACAAATGAGATAAGAGAGAGGGTTAAAATATTGACTGAGAGATCACAAAACTTGCAAGTAAGCTGTCATGAGGTCTTTAATTATAACATAAGTTCATTCATGGTTTAATATTTTGTACTCTTTTATGTCATGAACTAAAATATGTGTTTTTTTTATAGGATTATTTGCCTCCGCATGATGCTCTTGGCCATGATCAGGGTACTACAAGTGCTGCCCGAGGAGTAGGGGTTGGTACAAGTTTCCATCCTGATCTTCCTACGCATACATCACATCATTTGACCCCATCATTCGTGCCTATATTATCGTCTGAAATGTCAGCAACACATACCATGCAGGCATCCATTAATGCACCCTCTGGCAGCGAGCACATGCCAGAACATGCATCAGGACATGTACCTGGGGATGCAGAGGCCACTAGTACTGGTGATGTTTTAGCAACATTTCCTGGATCTTCCTGTATTACTAGTACAAGAACATTTCCGGTCACATTTGTGGTGACCGAGGATTTCGTTCCCATAAAGATAGAGAAGGTCCCAGGTACTTTAAAATGTTTTAATTATTATTATATATAATCCAATTGAAAATTACTTATTGATCGCTCCTTTTAAACTATTGATCCCATGATCATTTTGTAGGAAATGATGTTTTTTATAAACATCTAAGTGATATTACATTGGAGCTCTTTGGGCCCACCATGTGTACACGGTGGAATGCCCAAAATCAAGATTTAAAAGATGAGCTCATTAACCATTTAGATGTGTTGTTTGGTGATAAAACATTCAACCGAACCAAGGTCCTTAAGAAAGCTAGTACCTATCTAAAGTATGCGAGGGACCAATATAGGTCACATTTAGAGAAGAACAAAAAGTACGAGCGTCCCCCATGATTCAGAGAGGGAGTGGAAGGACCTGGTGTTAGATGGAAAGGAGAAGGCTGAAAAGAAAAAAGGAAAGACACCACCGGCCAAGGAAGGTATGTGATACTATCAACAATGTAATTATATACTAATTACTCTTTCCTTTTACATAATCTAACGATTTCAAACTTTTCATAGGCTTCCGACATTATCGGAAGGCAACAAAGGAAAGAGATGTAGCTAGGCTCTTTCTCCCAGACTTTCATCTATTTTGATGATTACAGATTTTCCTCATAATTTTTCATGTAGATCTTTGTAACCTTATTTTCTACCAATCAATTTGCAAACCACTCACATATTAAGGACCATTTCACTAACTTGTAGTCATCCATTACTTCATATGTTGTAGGTTGTGTCTGTGTGCCAATAAATCCTGATGATTGTGAGAACTTTAATCCTACAAGTGTACCCAATCTTTCTCAAGTAAAAGTCTTACCTTATTTTATAGTACTTTAAATGGTTAATTGAAGGTGCTTCTTTAGATCTGAGATAGTTGAACCTTGGATTAAAATATGGTATTAGATGGGCAGTATAATGATAAACTGAGGTCCATTGAACACAAATTACGAACATAATTTACTGGACTATGAATAGTGTTACAATTATAATTATTTCTCCTTTACCTATCTCTGCATTAATGAAAAAGATAGATCCCTATAAATCTGACCATGAAAGTGTTGAAATCTGCAGTATCTGCAGGACTCCGGAAACTATCAAACATATTCTTTTTGAATGTTTTTATGCTCAGGAAATTTGGTACTTATTTTTCCATAAGTTGAAGGTCTGGAATAGCAATGGTAAAATTAATTGGCATGATATTCTGTTTTGTAATTTCAAGCTCAAGTTTGATTGTAAGCTATTTTGGTATTTATTATCCAATGAGATCATGTGGAATTTGTGGAAGGCGAGAAATGATGATAAATTTAAGGGTATCAAGAGGGTACTTATTGAGTCTTGCAAGAGATTCACTTTCTACTTTGTTGCTCTACAGGTTTCAACTCTTGTGGAGATCTCAATGGAGAATTTCTTGAAGTCAATAACTGAAGGTGCTGCTAACAATACCGGAGAGGATCTGAGAAGTGGACCCGCCTATAAGTTGAGCTTGGAAGAGACCGTGTTGTTCCAATAGACATTTGATGAGCTCCAGAGAGCAATTGATGAAGCTGCAAGCCTAGAAAGACAACGTGGCCCCCAACAATTGGACCCCCAAGGAGAGACAATGGCGAACCTTGATATTGAAGAAGTCAGCAATGAGGAGAATGTAATCAACACTATGTATTGTTTACACTGATTTGAATAGCAACAACCTATGGTGCTATTAACAACAATTTGTATTGTCTATGCTGGTTTTGAAAACAACTGGTGCTTTTTGGTTTCTTTCTTGTTGTGTAAAGTACTGATACGGTATATTTCCTATTATGGAAATGCTTTGATGTTGTACTGATCCTAATGCTGGATAGGAATTTTCATGATATGTAATGGACCTTAAACTATTTTCAATACAAAAAAAGAAGAAAAAGATAGTAGATATTGGAAGTTCATTACATGTCTCATGTATGTGTTAGTATTTTAATTTTTTTTAAGTTGTTCAAGAGCTTGATTAGGTCAAGAATATGTTCTACAAGCTCTGTTCCCTTGACACTACTCAACATTTTCCCTACACATTTTCTCTTCAATCCAGACATTTCTTAACTCCTTCCCTTGTTAGCCCTTGGTTGTTCTCAAGTGTAATACTTTTTCTATGCATCTTCCAGTCTGTATGTATGATCAGTCATCTCTTATGAAGCATGGATAACCTTTCATGGAATTGTTGTTGTAATTAGACAATTGCCATTGTCAGAATAATCATTTAATTTGTATGGAAGTAAGTCTTTTTCATATTATTTGACTTGGTATTGTAAACTTGTCTTTGTAGGATTCTCTTGTGGGGAACGACAGAACTATGATGATAGGTAGAGTTGTTTCTTAACTCCTTCCCTTGTTAGCCCTTGGTTGTTCTCAAGTGTAATGATTTTTATATGCATCTTGTAGTCTGTATGTATGATCAGTCATCTCTTATGAAGCATGGATAACCTGTCATGGAATTGGTGTTGTAATTAGACAATTGCCATTGTGAGAATAATCATTTAATTTGTATGGAAGTAAGTCTTTTTCATATTATTTGACTTGGTATCTATTCTATGATTTAAAGAACCCAAAAATAAGAAAATTAATAGATTCCATTTGTTTACTTGCTCTTAGACACTTGTTTAATCGGTGAGACCCTCATAATGTATTGCTGGTAACCGACAATGTTCAAAACTCATGAAGAGGTCAGATCGGTGTGACATTGGATCTATCTTGCTGACAGAATTCATTGGCAAGACATGGACTATCAGAGTGAGTCAGGGATAACTTTAAGAAACCCCCCCTCAGCGAAGGTGTAAAATCCTGGTGAATCTTTCCTTTTATTTGAAAAAATATATTAATTTTCTTGGTGAATCTATGCACATTATTAAAAAAAATTGTAAAATCTTGGTGAATCTTAATGAATAATTGGTAAAAATAATAATCAGAGTGGAAAATCCTAGCGAATAATTTTTCGCCCAATCGGAGAAACCACAAACTTCACTACCTCCAATAAGAGGTTAGGAAACTACAAGATGTTGTGACAACAAAGAAGATCGGTTAGTCAAGAAGTTAAGAAACTTCTAAACACTGCAACAAGGTTAGAGAAGTCAGCGATCCCTCAACCAACATACTGTCACCCGGTTTCAAACTTCCAGAACCCCGCGACATAAGTTACACGGTTTAAGTTTTGGGCGATAGGCCGACAATGAAGGCCATTGAAAAGTAAATTTTTTACCATTGATTAGCTTTTTAATCAAATAGTTGTAGGTTGATTCTGCACCCTAATATGCATGTTCCTTTTAAAAGGCTTATTGACTCCCATAATTTTTTTTGGTCTAATTTCGCGCCCTAATACGCACGTGCCATTTGAAAGGCTTGTTGAGGCCTGGAAATTGTTTTGGTCCACACGATTAGGACCAAAAATATTTCTGGGCCTCAACAAGCCTTTTAAAAGGCACGTGCATATTAGGGCATGGAATCAACTTGCAACCATCTGATTAAAATGATAATTGATGATTTGATGGCAATAAATTAAAGCCCTAAAATTAAATGGTAATTTATTATTGTGGCAATATTGCCTCGAAACTAATGGTAGTAATATAATTCAGTGAGTTTTCTATCCTATGTCGATGATTGATCTCTCACCGATGGGTTGGCTTCGGTGGTCATCGCCAAGAGTCTCCGCGATGGTACATTTCAACGAATTTTTAATTTTTAATTTTTTGCATTGTTTCATCGTAATTTCGACGAAACCCACCGAAAAATCACCAAAAAGGTCCGAAGAAGTTGCTATAGCTGTGACGAAGGCTTTGTTGTAACTCCTTGCTCGATTCGTCACAATTTTGATGAAGTCCACCGACGAATCTCAAAAAAGGTCTGACGAAGGCTTTATCATAACACCTTGTCACTTTCGTCACAATTTCAACAAAGGACATCGACGAATCATAGAAAAGGTCCCATGAAGTTGCTTAGTTGTGACGAAGGCTTTGTCATAACTCCTTGCCCATTTTGTCGCAATTTTGATGAACTCCACTGACAAATCACATAAAAGGTCTGTCAAAGTTGCTTAACTGCGACGAAGGCTTCGTCGTAACTCCTTGCCCATTTCGTCAAAATGGTGATGAACTTCTGTTGTTGTTTCAACGCTTCAGAAGAGCCATTGCAATTGCATTTTGGTTGTAATTCGTTGGTGGATACACAAATTTTTCATCGATATTCTGACAAACATCCGAGTCATTTTATGATGCCAATGACCGACAAATCTGCACCATTATTTATACGTTTAATCCGTTGTCGGCACTTCGACGAAAAATTGCGACAAAATTGTTTTCGTCATTTTGTCGCTTTTCCGACAAATATTTGTCGAACGACTGACGAACATTCGTCAGAAAATGGAGCCAAATTCAGTAGTGATTGATTGCATAGCTGCAGGCCCAGGTGCGGACCGAGAGGGACCAGGCCAGGGCCGAGAGGGATTAGGCCATACTGCAGAGACATGCCGCAAAGTTACAGGCGACTGTAGAGATGGGCCAGAGACAACAGTTGGAGAGTATGGAAGCCTCCTCCTCTTAGAGTACCGTGTCACTTCGTTCTTACAAGGAGGCCATCTGAGAGGCCGATTATTATCTTTGGCACTATCACCAAGTTGTGCCTAGAGCAGAGCGGATCCCAGAGTACTCGCAGCGGACCAACCACAAACCAACATAGGGTCACGGTGACAGGGGTGAGGGCAGTAGACATGAGGGTTAGGCCTCTTTTTGATCGAGATGATATCATTTTTTTGTGCCGTGTGGGCTCCTTTTTGATAGCCCGATGGGCCTCTTTGTACTTATTGACACACATGTACAGTGATCCGATTATTTTGTACTATGACAGTTACCCGATGATATATATATGAGATGATGATTTTAATATGATGTATGTGATGTGAATATGCTTATTTATGTATTTATGGATGATTCTATTTCTATATGTTGTACAATGATCCTATGATGTGATGCGATGGATGCATTTCTTTCTGATGATGTATGCATTATGACTAGATCTTAGATTATGTTGTTTTGTTCATGATATGCAGATGGATTTATGAATGGATGATGATGATGATTTATATGATGATCTATTTATGTTGATACAAATGGTGATATGATATGTGATATGGAATGTAATATGCAAAATGATGTGTTGTATGCATGAAATGTTATGTGAACCATGCTTATAAAATGTTTATGGATGGATGTACATTTTGCATGTAATGGATTTTTATGTTCCTATTTATGCTTATAATGATGTGGAATGAAAAATGATTGTGATGCTATTTATGAGATGATATGGATGATTAATGGACGATATAATGCAATGTACATGCAATGGTCGTGTTTTATATGATGTCTATTGATGATGCAAATGAGATGGTTTTGTAAGATGCTTAGAATAACAAATATTATCCTAAACATGCAATGTATGTGATGCATTTAATGTGATATATGAAATGATATGTTAATGCAAAGTAGTATGATGGTGCTTTATGAAAAATGAATGTAATGTGGGAGATGACCTTATGATGTTATGCGATGTGAATATGCAATGGATTATCTATATTGCTTGTGTACCTATTATGTATGATTATGCAGTAGGTGGTAATGGTTATGAAATGTTTATGCAAATGAATGTTTATGCAATGATTTATGTGATGAATGCAATGTGATGCAAAAAATGGATGCGATGTAATGAGAAAGGGATGTGCTAATTTATGGAAAATGCTTATAATACCATGTTTATATGATGATGAAAATGCAATGCATGTGTTTCCTATATGATATGTTTATGGAATATGCTAATGATTTGTGGATGCAGGATCGATGACGATGATGATGATGATGATCAACTGTCATAGTACCTTGTTAGCGTGGTGAGCAAGAAGGAATGAAAGAAAAGAAGTCATTTCAACAAGACACAAGATGATGAAAATGATGATGATTTCTTGCCGAGGAGTTGGGATTTTCAAAGGGCCAATTTTCTTTATGTTTGATAACACACGTGGTACGATGCATCAAGGTATAGAGAACCAAGATGGCGTTGTACCTAGTGTGATGGACTTTGACTTGACAAACAGATAGGAGTATTCTTGTTCACACCTGACATACAGAAACCTTGCTAGGATGCACTTTAGAAGTTTCAAACACCTCGGACCAAAACACATAAAAGGTATAACCTATCAATGCAATAGTCAAAAAACTGCCCAGAACCTCCTCCATACATACCTAACAAAGCAAGTATTCGCCAAGGTTATATTACAAGAACATCCAACAAGCACAACCGAAAAAAGATAATGATCATTGCCCCATTCCTATTTCTCTAAATCCTCTGTTCGGATATCATCAAGAATTCCTTGGAATGAGTGCAATAAGATAAGTCAAAAGGATAAAGACAAAGTAAACAAACAAGTCGATGTTCTTCAATACCGCTAACCAAAAGGGGATGTGTTTTTAAGGATAAGAACCGAAAATATTGCCAAAAGATAATGCCCATTGTAGGAAGGATACATCCTAGGACATGTTAGTGGATGGCGGCACGTCATTTCATTTTATCCCACGTGTTCTTTCGAATGATTGATATGGGATCAATTGGATGATAGGTTATCGAGACAAAGAGTTGACCCACTTGTTCACGTATTGACTTAGACCTGAGACTTGACATTTTTGAGTTTTTACTTTTAACTTGCTAGACTTGTTTCTAACTGTTTCACCAAAGGTTGAGGATGACGATCGTTTATTATGAGTGATGTTATTGCAAGTGAAAGCGAGATGAGACAGATGGATTTTTTCAAATATTTGGATGTTTTTGGAGTTTTGCAATGTTTTGAGGCTATTTTTGGTATTTTTTCAAGATTTTCAAATGTTTTGATTTTCGATTTTCCAATGTTTTTGGGTTTTCTGAGATTTTGACCAAGAGACTAACCTAAAGACCTATCCTAGGGGTCTCAGGGGTTGATCGGCAGATTAGCCTTGCCTACGTTATACACGCAGAGACCACGTAGTTGATTGATAACCAGACCGATTTACAGATGATGATACACATGATGAGATGTCAATTTATTATGACAGACTCCTAAAGGATTGACCTAAGTGTCTAGGGATGATCAAAGTCAACCTTGCCTACGTTCAGGCGCAAGGGCCGTAGTTAAACCAAAGGCAGCTTTGTTTTTTGAAATTTTGATTGATTTTTAGCTTGTTTTAGGATTTTAGTATATGTTTTGAATGTTTTGGATTTTGTACTTTTTACGATGTTTTGATGTTTTTGGATTTTCCTAATTTTTGATGTTTTGGGATTTTTTTATTTTAGGACTTTAAGGACATACACAAATCTGAGCCGATGAGAACATGCCCCTAGCGTGATGCAATAGACTACTCCGATAAAGGCAAGACAAGCTAACCTTGAGGATGGGTCGAGTAGTACTAGGAGGGATCGTAATCTGAACAGGACCAAGCTATGATGTAGATCACGAGGTGGATGAGTGATGGATGGGGAATCTGAATCGATGGATGATGCAAATGTAATGGGTGGATGATCACGAGAACAAAGGCTGTAAAGATCTAAGTGGATGGAAAGTGCTTGTTACACAAGGCGCACCTATTTTCTAGGTTTTTCACCAAGAATTACCTACCCAAAAGTGCCACGAGAAGTGGTTTTTCTTTAGAGGACAATTTTTCTCTTTACTATTTTTTTTAATCCTTTTTCTAATTTTTTTGGATATTTTTGCTTTTTTTATTTTTTTTATTTTTATTTTTTTGTTGTCACTAAGACGCCTGTTTGCCAGGTTTTCACTGAAGTTATTATTTTTTTAGGACATTTTATGATTTTTTGTGTTTTTTGGTTCTATACCTTGAAAGATTTAAGCATAATTTTTTTTGAGATGAGAGCTATTCATGGGCTCTTGTAGAGGTTCCCCTTCGGGTGTTGATAACTGATATGCCGTTGACTTATAACTTGTTGTGATAATGAATGGTCCCAACCAATTAGGTGCAAATTTCCCTTTGTTGCTTGGGTTTGGGACATTCTTCTGATTCTCTTTTAATACTAGTTCTCTGACTTGGAAAATCTTGCTTCTGATTTTCCTATTATAGCTCCTTTTGAGTCTATTTTGATAGACTTGTAAATGATTCAAAGCATCTATATGCCACTCATCCAGTAGCTCCAACTCATTTAGTCTTGATACTTGGTACTCTTCATCCATGATGAGGTTTTACAGTGATATCCTGAGTGATGGGAGCTCGATCTTGATGGGGAGTACTACTTCTGATCCGTAGACCAGGGAGAAAGGGGTGGCGTCGGTGGGTGTGCGGATGCGGGTTCGGTAGGCCCAAAGGGTGAGATTAAGTTGCAGATGCCAGTCACAACCTGCGTCATTGACTGTTTTCTTGAGGATTTTCAAAATGGTTTTGTTTGTAGCTTCTACTTGGCCATTGCCTTGGGGATAGTATGGGGTGGAGAAGCGATGTTGGATTTTGAATTTTTTGCATGAGTCATGAACCTCCTGATTCTTAAATGGTGTCCCATTATTTGAGATAATGGCTTGTGGAACACCATAGCGACAAATGAGATAGTTCAGGATGAACTTTGATATCTGCTTCCCAGTTATATATGTCATGGGTATGGCTTCTACCCACTTAGTAAAGTACTCTGTTGCAGTTATGATGAATTTCTAGCTGTTAGATGAAGTGGGCGTGATTTTTCCAATGAGATCGAGTCCCCACTATGAATAGGGCCATGGTATGATGATGGGATGAAGTCCTTGAGCTAGAGCATGGATGAGATCCCCATGCTGCTGACATTGTAGACACCTTCTGACATATTCATATGCTTCTCTTTCCATTGTGGGCCAATAATACCCCATCCTTAGCAATTTCTTGGCTATGGTCATTCCACTCATGTGTGAACCACATATACTGTTATGTACTTCAGTTAGAGTGGTCAATGCCTCCTCAGCATTTAAGCAGTGCAGTAGGGTTCCTTCTATGCTTCTATGATATAGGGTATCTCCTAGGATGATGAATCGGGATGCCTTTTTGACAAAGGTTCATTTTAGGTTTGAGGGTAAGTCGGCGGGTATGACTCCTATTCGAAGGTATGTATAAATGTCGTGGTACCAAGGATCACTGGGACCAATGATTTCACACACAAATTCTGATTCTGGTACCTCGAATGCAGGCATGAGAAGTTTCTCTATTAGGAATTCATATTTTGGAACATTGTGAGGGATGTCCAGTAAGGATCCAATTGTTGCCAAGGCGTCTGCTGCTCTATTGTTGGCTCTAGGAATCTGCTCCAAAATGTAATCTTGATGGAAGGATTCTTTGAGAGTCTCCACCAATTTCTTGTATGGAGTGAGCTTATCATCATGGTTTCATCCATTCATGATTGTTATCAATTAGGAATCTTCGTATACTTTGAGAGCTATAATGTTCCATTGCACTGCTATTCTGAGACATATGGTTAAGGCCTTGTATTTTGCAATGTTATTGGTGCGAGGAAATGCTAGTTTGTAGGACCTTGGTATGTAGTCCCATTGGCCAAGGTGATGAACCATAGGGTCTTGATCCAATGCTTTGCGTGTATGAGCCATCAAGAAATCTGATTTCATTGGTTGCTCGTTGAGATTGAAAATAGATTCTGTCATCACGGAACTCTACGAGGATGAGGAGAGTTAGACCAGTTGGTGCTTCCGGTGATATTTGTGATGACTTGCTTTGAGTGCATCATCCATAAATTGATACCATGATACAGGCGGGATCATGACCCATTTGGCCATTCTTCTAGTGAGCATTTCCTTTGATAGTATGTACTTGAGAGGGTTGATTTTGGTGATGAGTTTTATTTTGTGTGCCAGCATGTAATGCTTGAATTTTTGTGAAGAAAACACTACTGCTAAACATGCTTTTTCTGTATGAGATGAGTAGTGCTTGAAATATTGCAGCTTGTTGAACAATTATCTATTCAACTAAATCATCTGCAAACTTCAGAAAGAAATTAAAGGATATTATTCTTAACCGCATAGAAAATTAATGGATTTCTTAGGATTAGTGGCATTAGGACTGGTGGTGTAAGAAGATATTCTTTGATCTTATTGAAGGCTTCTTCACACTTATCATCCATTTGTATGCTACTCCCTTGTAGAAGTAAGGGTGAATATAGGTTTGTTTTATCATAACTATGCTATGAATCTTCAAATGGATTAGGCTTGCCTTAGAGACCTCTCAATTGCTTTAATATTTTGGGTGCCTCCATCTCAAGGATTGATTTTACCTTTGTTGGATCTACCTCAATACCTCTCATTAACACTATATATCCTAGCAGCTTTCCTAATTGTACACTGAAGATGCACTTTTTTAGGTTTAATCTGACCTTGTATTCCTCCAGCCTATCAAAAATTGCACTTAAGGTTGCTATGCGATCCTTTCTCTTTTTGGATTTGGCTAGAATTTCATCAACATAATCTTAGACCATTTTATGGATCATGTCATGGCCCTTTGGTATGTTTCTCCTACATTCCCTTTGGTAGAATGATATCATATTTGCTTGATAAGTCCCCATGGACAAGTGAAAGTTGTTTTATGTTGGTCCTCTTTTGCTATCATGATTTGATTGTACCCTGGGAATCCATCCATTAGTGATAACATATCATGTCAAGCTATCATGTCTACTATCATGTCAATGTTTGGAAGTGGGAAGTCATCTTTTGGACATGCTTTATTCAAGTCTCTGAAGTCTGTGCAGATTCTGATGCCCCCATTGGATTTTGAGACAGGTACCAAGTTTGACACCCATTATGGATAATCTATCGGTAGGATGAATCTCGCATCTAATAGCTTTTTTAGCTCCATTTTGACTAATAAGGCGATTTGAGGGTGCATTTTTCAAAGCTTTTGTTTAATAGGCTTGGCTTCTAGATATACTGCTAAGTGGTGAACCACGATTTTTGGATCAAGTCCTGGCATGTCAGCATAGCTCCATGCGAAGTTTATTTGTCTTTCTCTTAGGAAGGTTGCTAGGAGCTCTTGTTCCTCTGATAGTAATGACTCTGCATAGAATGTGATGTGTGGGGTTTCCTCTGTTCCTAGATTGACCGGATTGCACCTTTCTGCCAGGACTGCTGATTTTTCTTGACGAAGAGCTCTAAAAGGAAGATTGAATCCCCCATCCTCAGGTACCTCAAAGAGGTTTTCACCATTGGATGCATCCTTTCCTTTTACTTTTTTCTGGTCAGAGAGTGCCACAGTGTGGTTTTCACTCAAGGACTTAGATATTATTCGTAATTTTTCAATTTTGTGACTGAGGGATTCAATCGTTTCCCCATAATAGGCATGTGTATCTAGCTTGATTATGAACCTTGATTTGTAATCCCGACATGAAATGTTATCCTGCAGTCCCATGAATTCCAAGAGCGCTTCATCATTTTCGAATGTATCAAGAATTGGTGCTCCTCGTTGGTCGTAGTCGATGAGTTGGGGATATACTAGGCACATTTCATGATTTTGGTGGTCTGATTCAAAAGATAGGTTGTTAATCATGCAAAGAGTGGTATCCTCAAATAGCCTAGGTAAGTTGGTCATGGGATCCTCATCATCACTACTACTACAGATGTTGGTTATGTCAAATGTGAAGTTATCTATGACACGACCTGCAGATATTGGTAAGCATAGTTCTGTTGCGGTTGGCTGAGGAGGATTATTAACCTTTCTAACTAGAGGACCTCAGCCACATATGGTTATACTCAGAGGGATACATCCAAGACCAAGATTTGTTATTGCTCACGTCTCCGGAATGATAGGTATTATAAGCCCATTGTTGTTTTTCCCAAGTCTTTGGTTTTTGTCATAGCCCATTGCGAGCATCATTTGCAGACCCTTGCTTCTATCATCCATTGGTAAATCAGCTGCTGGTCTTTCATATTGATATAGCATATGAGATGGATCTGCCTCAATAACTTCTTGGCCAAGATCTCCCCAACTTGTAAAGTTGGGATAGTCTTCAGGAGACGTTTGAGATGTGGAGGCTTCATTTTCTTGTGGACGTCCCCGTGATCTAGGAGATTGTGGTAACTCTCCTACTACAAAAGCATTTTTAGGGATCATGTAGTTTCCACAACCATTATCTTGGATGATGACCTTAATGTCAGAGATGGTGGGGATGGCAGGAGTGGCGGGTGTCTTTGTTGCAGAAGTGGGTGCGAGAGTGGCGGGATCAATGTATAGTGTAGATGGACCCTCATCATTTTTTGGTACTTGTGGGATTTTATAGTGCTTTGCTTCAAGGTTTTTGCAATAGGAGAAGGGTTCAAGATCTCCATGGACGGTGACTTCTTGTCCCTCATGCGTGAATTTCACACATTGATGGAAAGTTGACGCTACTGCCTTCATTGCATGAATCCATGGATGTCCCAGAAGGATGTTATATGGTAAGTCGAGGTCTAGGACCTAAAAAATGGTTTCCATGATAGCGAGCCCTACTTGAATAGGGATTTTGATCATGCATTGGGACACTCTTTCTTGATCATCATATGCTCTTATTGTGATACCCTTTCCTTTGTCAATAGAATCCTCTAAGATTTTAAATTGTTTGATGAGCTTGAGAGAACAAATATTCAAGCCCACACCTCCATCCACCAAGACCCTTTTGAATTTTCTTTTCTGTACTATGAATTCTAAGTGGAGCGCACGGTTGTGAGATGGTTGAGCGGGGAAATCCTGGTCGGAGAATGTGAGGAGATTTGGCGTAATGAAATTTTTGACCATAGCTTGGAATTGTTCCACATCAAGATCTGTGGGGATAGTGGATGAAGCCAATGCTTCCTCAAGGATTTTCTTATGGGCCGATGATATTTTTAGTAACTCCATGATAGAGATTTGCGCTGGCGTTCTTTTGAGCTAATCAAGGACGTTATATCCATTAGGGACAGATCTAGATGCAGGGATTCTGTTTGGCTAGGATGATCCTATGATGGTAACTTTGCCACCTCTTGTGGTGACTCCACAATCGGCATGGGGGCCTTTGATGGTGATGACTGTGTAGTATTCATTTAGAGAGGCGACGACAGTTTCATACACATGATTTACATTTGTGTGGGTGCCTTTCCCCTTATCAGTGTTATTATTCCCTTTATTTCCATGGTTAGGCATCAAATTCATGTATATCTTAAGGTCTTGGTTTCCTGTTAGTTGTGCCACGCTTATAATTCTTTGATCGATGAGATCTTGAATTATGTTTTTTAGCCTCATACAATTGTTCGTAGTATTCCCTTTGATTTTATGGAAGTCACAAAGTTGATTCTCATTATACCAAAGAGGTTTCACATCCAGTTCTTGGTAATTCTCATAGGTGGGTGCTTTGATGAGTTTTTCATTTATCAGCTTCTTCATGATGACTTCAATTGGTTCCCCCAAAGTGGTGTACTTTTACTTGGGGTAATTCTCATTCCATTGGGGTGGTCCCCTTTGATCATTGAGATTGTTAATTTCCTGATTGTTGTTTAGTTTTTGTGTTGTCTAATGATTGTTTTGGTGTTGGATTTGGATTTGTGGTGTGGGTGTATTTTGGCACAGGGCATTGATGACTACTTTGGCGTTGACAACACCATCATTAGTAACATTTTTGTTCCTTGCCCACGTGCGAGGTTTATCATTGTAATTGGCGGGTGGGCAGTTGTTTTGTTGTTCGGGGTATGAAGTTGATCCCGTGGGTTGTGTCATAAGGGCTTGTTTGATGCTGAGTGCCTTGGAGATCAATTGGTCATATGTGGTGATCCCTTGTACCTTGAGATGGAATGCCAAGAGGCTGTAAAGGTTAGATATGATGGTGCAAACTTGTTGTTCTTTGGGCATGGTCCATTTGCTCCAATTGGCCTTGGATCACCATCATTGTAGGAATGAAGCAAATGATTCGTTCTTACCTTGTTTCAAAGCTGAGAGTTCTTCTAGACTGACATCCATGGCAATATTGCATGCGTAGTTTTTAATGAATGCATCTATAATTTCTTGGAATGTTTTGATGCCTGTAGGTAGGCGAGAGAACCATTCCATAGCATGGCCAGCCAAACTCCTAGGAAATAGCCGCATCAGATAAGTATCATTGTATGCGACTTCCATGCAATGAACCTGGAATTCCTTGATGTGATCTTCAGGGTTTCCTATCCCACAATATTTGTCAAACTTGGGGATCTCAAATCCCTTCGGGAATGGTTTCATCACAAGGCTCCTGTCAAATGGATATGGACACAAGTTGCTTGGTTTTTTTGTGGTTCGCCTTGATTGAAGATCGAGCACTTGTTGCGAGAGCAACCTGATTTGTGTTATTACATCATTTTGTGGATCAGGGGGTGGAATGAAGGTGTTCTGGGGTGTTTCGATTATGGGTTGAATGGGTGGGTTGTTTGGTGTGTTGTTTGATGGTATTTGCACATTCTGCCGAGCTAGGTATGCTTGCACTTGCTGCTGTATAAACAATGCTTGTTGTTGATCTTGTTGTTGTTGTGCTAGAACTGCTTGTTGTTGTGCTTCTTTTTGTTGTGCTAGGATTGCTTGTTGTTGAGCTTGCTATTGTGCTTGTTGTTGTTCCAACAATGCTTGTTGTTGGGCTGCTAATTGAGCTGCTTCTTGCTGTTCTTGATATTGTTTTATTGCTTGCTAATATGCTTGCAGTTGTGCTGCTTGTTTTTGTGCAATAATTTTTTCTTGTTATTGCGCTTGTTGTGCTTGATATTGGGCGTGCGCTTGAGCTTGAGCTTGGGCTTGTGCCGCTTATTGTTGCAATAGAATTTGGGCTTGGGTAGCTTTTTGTGCTTGTAATGCGGCTTGGGCTGCTTGAGCAGCTTGTGCAACTTGCACAACTTGAGTGCCTTGTTGTTGTTGTTGTTGCAATAAGGCTTGGGCTTCTGCGGCCTGTTGCGCTTGCTGTGCAATTTGGGTGGCTTGAGCATTTTGTGTTGCTTGTGCGGCTTGTTGGGCAGCTATTTGTGCGGCTTTTCACTTTTGCACTTGTAGGAATTCCTTTTGATTATCAACTTGATGAGTGGCTTGCAATGCCATGCTATATTGGCTTGATAAATTAGAGTTTGGTGGTGGTGGGGCTGGTGGTGGATTCAGAATGGTGCTGGTGGTGGTAGTGAGCGATGATGTCGTGTTGGTGGTTTGAGTGGTGGATAGTGCTATTGATGTGATTGGTCCTTGAGAGGCCATGCCTTGAGATGTTAAGGGGGTGGTTGATGATGTCATGATTGTTTGTGTAGTTGTCATCTATTGTTGCAATATTGATGACAAGTTTTGAGAGTCTGGTGTGATGTTTTGATTGGTGTTTGGAATGTTGGTTTGATTTTGATTGATATTTGGTAAAGGTGGGAGTCCCAAGCCAAGTAGAGGTGTGGATAATGGTGGTAATGGTGGAAGAGGTGAAAATGTGAGGGGCGTGAGTTCTTGAGAAAATGATGTGGTGTCAAAAATGCCCCCAGGTCCGAATATGTCACCTTCCTCTTGTGAATTTGTGAGGAGAGAAGTTTGAGGTGTTGAGTGAAAGAATGAGGATGAAGGATCTTTGTGGAAAGTGAGAGGGACATTCTTATGTAATGGATTTTGGGGTATGTTTTGTTCAAAAATGGTATTTGCCTCCAAGTCTTGATTGTTGACAAGGGGGTGTGTTTGAATAGCATTAAGAAATGCATTTCCTTTATTAACATTGGGTTGGGTTGGAGCAAAAGATGTTGTGATTTGTGGTATGTTTTGAGTGATATTTTGGGATGGGGGTGTGGATGAGATGGGAAGTGTGGATGAAGTTAGAGGCATGATCTCCAAAGATGGTTCCACTATAGAGCTCATGTCGAAATCATAAGGTAATTTGGCCCCTTGTTTTGCTAGTTCAAGCATGTATAGTGAAGGGTTAAGCCTCATCATGATGTGGAGGATCTTATGGTTTTCTGGATTTTGGAGCATTTCGGTTATTTCTTCATGCGACATCCCAAAGGTAAGGTCTTCTCCTTGAATTTCCTCTTGTGGATTTTGTGATGATGAGATAGTCAAAGGATTGCTTGATTCGACATGATTCATTTCAACATTCGTTTGGCTTAGGTCACTTGAAGTGGGTGTTTCTTTGTCGGCTTCCATGTTCTTCTTGTATTGAGATCTAGTTTGCACCATAAAACAAGGATAAATTTTCAAGAATATGGGAGATGAATCTCTTGATTCTTTGGATTGATCTTTACTTTATGCACAAAAGAGAAAATTTTAGGATATCTTGAGGATCAAAAGGTGATATGGCGATGATGCAAGAGATGGATGATGTGGATGTTTTGATCTTTTGATAAATTGTGAGGGGGATGCTAGACTTTTGGGACTTTCGGATGTTTTAGATTTAGATTTTTTATTTTCTTTTGGGTTTATCCTTGACTTGATTGATTTTGGTTTGCTTTGATTTGAACCAATAGACCCTAAGATGTTGGATGATTATCTAAGGGGTATATTTTCTCAAAGGATGATAATTTGAATATGTGTAGGGAGAAGGATGCATCTACCCACACCTATTCAAACAAGATGATAATTTAACCAAGCATATGAAGAAGGATGCATCTACATATACCTAGCTAAATGAGATGGTTTGATAATGTTGACTAAGCATATGAAAAAGGATGCATCTACACATACCTAGCCAGAGATGATTGGATAAAGATTTCAAAGATTTTTTTTTCAAGGGTTTGATGATTTTGATTTTTGCCAAAAAGCATAGCATGAAGGATAGTTTTAAGATTTCTCAAAAGATGATGGTGAGATGATTTTTGGTTTGATGTTTGATGGATGAAAAAGATTTTGATTTTCTTTGATCCTAGGATGAACCTAAAAAAGACACATTGTTTACCTAGACCTTGGTATTGAAGAACATGCAATGCTTCTATAGACC
This sequence comes from Sequoia sempervirens, assembly GCA_007258455.2. Classification (NCBI taxonomy): domain Eukaryota; kingdom Viridiplantae; phylum Streptophyta; class Pinopsida; order Cupressales; family Cupressaceae; genus Sequoia; species Sequoia sempervirens. The sequence continues at coordinate 173,367,206 of VDFB02000003.1, read as the reverse complement.
TTTATAACCAAGAAGTGGTTCAATTTGAGCATACATTTCCGGATTTTGAATCAAGGACTTTTCGTTTTGGGATTTGACTTCTTGGAAATCGTGAGGTTTCAACACATGTGAGAGTTCATTTTGTTATCTTTGCTTAGTGGCTTCATTTGACCACAAACACTTCTTTGATTAGGTTTCCAAACTAGATGTCCAATGTCTTAATTTCTTCGAATCCCACAAAGTATGTTATGTGAAAATTTGATGAATTCAAGGCAAGGGTTACCTATTGCTTAACTTTAGTAGAAAAATTGAGATGTGATCCAAGTGTTTAGAAACCTCTAAGGATAGAATCCCAAGGGCAAGCAATAACATATGGATTGGGTCAATTGTATTTGTCTCCTAAAAGGGCTTGAAATTTTGATGATGATGTTTAAGTGTTTGTTTCCAAGATGTTTTCGAACAAGCAAAACATTTTGTAACCAAGAATAAGTACAACCCTATGGATATGGAAGACAATATTTGTTAAGTCCCCACTTGGACAAGTCCAGCTACGCTTATCTTTAGTGAATGGTTAGATGCTTGACCCCACTGGCTCCCCTCCACGACACTCACTTATACGGGGCAACCAAGCATCAACACCCATGAAACTCCCATGGCATGCTTTCCATTTCTACTAAAAGACCATAAAAGTGTGGGGCAGCTTCAGAACAACTGTTCTTGCACCAACAAATAGATCAAGGATTTTGGAAATTCTAAAACATGGGTTTTAATTAGGACTTTTTGTTCGTGGAGATTGACCCATACGACGAGAGTCCCTTTTCAGATCCATCTTATTGGAGCCAACCGCGTGATATTGGCGTTTACTCCAATACCCACATTTATATCCCGGTTGGAAATACTCTTGGCTTTAGAGTGTTACCAGTTGAGTTGTTCCCTTGGGTGAGTACTTTTCCCCAAGGTAGGCCCTCTAAGATAAACAAAAGTGAATAAAGACAATATTCATAACTCGATCAATCTTTGTTTGCAACACAAAGAGAGAGAATGTACGCAATAATTCTCTACTCACACTCGCACAATGTTTTGTTCAATTTTAAACCCAAGATGAAGTGTGGAGGTGATTGCTTTATCTCAACCTAAAATCACAAAAAAAGGCCTTTTGATTCTCAAGATCGCTATAAAGCGCAAGAGAAGCGCATACGTCCTTTTTCAATGAAGTTAGTTTAAGTAAGCCATCACAAAGACAAAGTTGCACTTGTTCATTTTAGAGCCACAAAGCAATTGTGAGTTCTTTTTAAAGCACCAAAGGACAAATGAGAGTTGTTTTGTTCAATTGTTAACCAAAAAACAAACTCTAGTAAGTTGTAGTCCTAATGTTCGTTTTAAGCCTTTGCAAAAATTGAAAAGGTTCTTTTTAAAAGCCCAAACGAAATTAGTATCCTAAGAAAGAAGAGATAATAGTTTCCTAAGAGTGTTAAACAAACACTAAAGTGTTTAAAACACTTTGATTTTGTGAAATACCATCATCATGTTTCTCTTTCTTTTGTTTTTAATTGATCCAACCTACAAGAAAGAAAATCAGTCAAATTCTGCAAAACACAGAGGTTACAAAGCAAAAAATGGAAGATAAACTTATCATTTGACAAAAGGCACGTGCTAAAATGAAATCCCAATTTTTTACTCCCTGTCAGTTGTGCAACCCATGATTGCATTGCAGTTTGATTTCTCCAGCGATGTTGTATAGCGCCGCTTACCAATCAGCAGTGCTCTGTACCCAAACCAGTGAGCTCAAATGTGTCGCCCTTTTCACCAGCATCGCTGTTTAAAATTAAAATTCAAAAAATTTAGGCGGGAAGGCTAAAGCATTGTAGTTTGGACTTTCCAATGGTGCTATATGGCGACACTAGAGAGCCAGCGGTGATAAACAGTGACGTTGAGCTTCCAGCGTTGGAATTTTCTAGTGCACAAAATAGAAATGCAGAATTTTTAGAAAAACATGATTAAAAATGAGATGAAGCCCTCCTTCTAGCGCCAAAATGTAGAACCCCAATCCTAATACCTGCAAAACAGCATAAACAAACACATTAGATGATGAAATGCAAGCAAGAACAAGGATTCCCCATGAAATCCATTTACAAAGTTCAAATTAGGAAAATCAATGAAGAATACAATGAGATAACAATAAAAGAGATTGAATCCTAATTAAACTAGAAAACTCATTATCCCATGGGGGAATTGGTGCCAATTTGATGTGCAAATTGGCCCTTTCCCAATTCCTATGATGCAAGATTGATGTATGATGATAATTGATCCACTTTGTTGATGCTTGATGAGTGCTCCAATGGAAAAATCTGCATAACCTAGCTAAGATTCAACGATAATGTATGGAATTTGCTAATGATTTGAGTATAGTAAGTTTACTCAAATTGTGGATAGCCCAAATGAGGAGATTAGCCCCTTATTTATAGATTGACAAGTTGAAAGCATGCCCAAAATAGAGCAATGTGGGACTAAGAATTAGCCAATAGCAAAGTGCCACTTGTCAACTTGTGAGTGGATGGATGATGTGCAAGTTTTGATGATTGTGCCAATAAATGCATATTTTTGAATTTTGAATTTGTTGAAATGACATGCAAGAGGGAAGAAAGAATGCATTGAATGCCACTTGGCTCAAGGCAAAGGACATGTAAGATGGAGTAAATGCCTTGTTGGATGTACATGCCAACTTAGATTTTGAATTCAAACTTGAAGAATATTCCTTAAAAGATGCCTTGTTGAGGAAAATAGAGATTTAATAAATCAATTAAATCTATTTTCATGTGCAAGTGGGAAAAGCTAGAGGATGGGACATGATATGAGATTAAATTAATCCAGGTTAATTAATTTAATAAAGCCTAGATTAAGTGATGTGACCTATTTGACTTAAATTTGTGGATTTATTTAAATCAAATATGAGAGGAATGCGATTAAGAGATTAATTAAATAAAGATTCATGATTTATTTAATTAACAAAGATTATGTTAGATTAAACTAAATAAGGTTTTAATTTATTTAATTTAATAGATAGACTTAAGAGATTTAATCAAATAAAATTAATTATTTAATTAAATAGGATAATTAGATCAAAATGGTTAATTTAATTGTCGAGAAGAGATGACTTAATTAGATGACTGATTTATTTAATTAAGAGAGGAATATTGATGAATTTAATCAGATAAGGGCATTTGATTAAATGGTTAGACCAAAGGATGATTTAGGACGAAATGACGTTAGTGGATAGGATTAGATGCAAAATGTCAATAAGTACATTTTATGTGTCTACATAAACATTCAACAATTACACACTAGTGGGGTTTGAACCTTGATGATAAGAACAACACCACAACAACTTAACCATCATACTATGCCACTATTGGCAATGACAAACTCATTACTAATGATATTATTTTTTTATTTTTCTAACGCAAGAATTGGTGTTGGAATAATTATAAACACTCAATTGATAGAGCTAGAGAATCCCTCGACCCACTACCAATAAAACGATTAAGGAAAGGTGAAAGCTTTAATTAGCCATCATCTTGAGTAAGGGACAAGCTTATGGTGAAGGATACCATGGGAAAAATCTTAGTTTGGTGGGAATACTAGGGTGACTTGACGAAGCCTAATTTGTCTAATAGGGTTATAATGTTTGAGGTCTATTCCCAAAATAGGTTGGTAGGTCCTCCTTTTGTTGTACCCTGAGCACCTACAAAAACATTCAATACTAACACACACATCATCACGAATGTCAATACCTAGTTAGTTTGACAATTATAGTATATATGTATAAATATAACCATGTGATAATAAAAAAATTGAACCATTAAATTAACCACTCTCAATTACTTGGCAATTAAACCAATTAACAATTAAAGCATTAGGTTCACAACATTCATCATTAAGTCCACACAACATTCGTCATTAAGTCCACACAATATCAAAGTTAAAGTATGATCATAATCTTGATACTAGGGTTTCGCCTTTGTCAAAATTAGATCTGGTCATTAGATGATTGAAATAAAGGAAAGTATAGAGTTTACATGGATGTGACATTAAATTAATAAATTTAGTAAAATTTAATATAAAGTATAAATGCAAAGTGGAGCTAACAAAGAAGTTAAAGTTAAGAGCTCTTTAGTTTTTAGTTGATGTATTGTAGATATTAGCTACATATTAAAATAGAAATTTGGAAAATGTTCTAGTGTTATGGATAGCTAAAACTTGATGCTGCAAATTTGAGGATAAAATTGTACTAGCAAGGATGGGCTTCAAAATCCATGATCCTATATAAAATATATGATCTTGCCATGAACTTAAGAGATCTATCATTCTTGATTTTCCTTTATAAATTATTCGATCTTAGACATATGATGTTTAGAAATTATTCCTTTGAGAGCTTGTTGTTCTAGAGTGTGGAAATATACTAAGTTCCCTCTTATGCCTTATTACTTGTCCTTTATTGATTGTTGTTAAAAAAATTTGAAGACAACTATGATGTAACATGACTACATGAAGATTGATGTTATATTAGTTCTTAGATAATAATACAAACCTTGGATCTAATATGTTTTGTTTCATTTTTGTTTTGAATGAATAATATGCAATGGCTACTAATAATTTTCTTTCTTTTAATTATCCTTTTTTATTTCATATGGTACTAGGGTTCTAGGAAATATATTTAAATATGAACATATACACCTTAATTTAGATGATTTTATGTGCACATTTCAATGGTACAATGGTCAAATTCAAGAATCTTAAACATTATGTACAAATTTATTTTTTGAGAATGAAGGGATGAACAAGGTCATATTATTGAATTATATTAAGGGACCAATAGAATTGAAGATGTAAAACAATAGATTTGTGAAGAGAGGAGTGGAGGGACTGATGAGGGAATTGGTGGAAGGAGAGAAGAGAAGAAAGGAAAAGGAGAGAATGAAAGAGTTGAAGAATAAGGGCAATATGGCAATCATGGAAGGAGGGAGTACAATCAAGTCATAGCATTAACTTGGAATGTAAAATAATGATACGTATATTAGTTGGTTAAACACTATAAGTTAGGAAATGTTACTAAGATATGTTGTCTCTATAGTTTATGTGGTACTCCTTGAATGTCTACTACTAGATTAATTATAATTATATATTTTATTTTATATAGTGATCATTTTTATTATATCATGACAAAAGAAGAGAATTTCGGTGATAATATAGCATAAATAAAAAATCACTTAAATATTACATGACTATATTACATTTGATGGTTGAGACATGAAGGGTGCTCTTGTTAATAATTTTAAGTCAGTCAACTCTGCACCCCTTGGTATGAAGGAGAAGGCATGGAATTTATTTATGAATAAATAGTTAGATAGTTAGACCATGATGTGTACATTAAAAACAGCTTTAAGTCTATATACAATAAAAGATTTTTATTTCCTACTTCCTTATTACATTCATGAGATAAGTAAGATTTTGTATAGTACAGTTAAAGTTGAGGTTCATATTTGGCCTTCTTTTTCTACTATTATAATAGCAAGGTTTAGTATATATAACTAATTTTTACACCCCTTTTGTTGAGAAAAAAAATATCTCCAATTATCACTTTGTGTGTTTTTCTCTTTTCTTTCCATTCCAAAGGTTTTGGTTCCATGCCTCTTATTTCCAGGTTGCTCACAACATCCACCACTTAAAGGGTGAAATTATACCACTTTGGATAAAAAGAGATTTTGTTTCGTATTTTCTTATGCAACTAACCATGGACCCAAGATATTCTTTGTTTGGATGTCCATTTATAATATGGTTGGCTACAAAAAGTATGACAAACACTTCTAAGAAAGAAGAATTTAACAACTCAATGCATCTTGTTCATTGTTTTGAATCCAAATATAAAGATCATTAAAGTGTAAAGAATTAAGAGATATAATAATCAACAAAAAATAATGATCAAATTGTCAATGGTCATGATGTCCATGATTGCTATGTTGAGTCATGTCGAGAGTCAGCAATTAATATTGTATCAATACTTGTAAATGATTCATGTAGTGTCTCTCTCAACAATTTTGAGGCTTTATTTTAGATTAGTAAGTTAATAAACTTTTTTAAAGACTGATTAACAACTAGTTTTGATGTTGTATCAAATTGTTATAGATTATTTATAGCTACAATTTAAAAACTTCTATAAAAAAATCTTATACTTCTCTATTAATCCAATGAGCTACTTTCAAATTTATAGACTAATCTATATAAATTACAGTCAACATAAGCACTAAAACTCCTTTAAAATATAAATGCTAATAAATGTTCTATTAATATTATCAAAACACTCTTAAAAAACTATTTAAATTCTATAAAATAAAATCTAAAAAATGTCTAACCAAATTTGCTCACTCTAGAAGGAAAAACCAAAGACTATGATACCCAATGATTTGAGTGCACATTTGAATAAAGAAAAATTTGGTTGAACTTGTTTTGATTTAAAAATATAAGAATATATATTTTACGCCGAAGGCGTATCCTACTATGAACTGCGCCAGACTATTTTTTAAAATCGATGGCTAAAGCCATCCTGGAGACGAACGAATGTTTGCCCATCGTTGGATATTCCGTCCACCTTTCACGGCACCACGATCACCGCTTCTCACGTCATCCGTTTTTCACGGCATCTGCTTTGCACGCAGTCCACTTTACTTTCTCGCCAGTCGCCGGTATCATTTTCGCCGAATAAAGCAAGTTGATATTTTCTACGGAGGTCAATGCAAGTTGATATTTTCTACGAAATGGCTATGGTATTAAAACTGTACGGTGATTTTGCAGAAATTTGAACATGGTGAAGAGAGTTTCCCTCACTTGTCTATCAAATGCAACAAACAGGTTTCCGCGCCGAACAGAGTTCATTTGCATGCCTTCTCGCGGCCTATGCCAAAATGGGAGCTTTGTAACAGGGTATGGGCGTCCATCATCATTGCTGGAAATGCTCTGGTAGACATGTCTGCAAAATTTGGAAGCATAGACAAGAGACGTGAACTGTTTGACAGGATACCTCAGATAAATGTGGTCTCGTTGAATGTTAAAATTGCAGGGTATGCACAAAACGCATTCATTGAAAAGGATTTAAAAACTTTCAGTCGAATTTCATGGGTAGGTGTAAACCCAGACTTTGCAATCTTTGCCATCATCCTCCCTGACTGTGCCAAAATGGGAGCTTTGGAATGGGGTATGGACATCCACCAGAGGATAAAGGAAACAAATTTTATCAGATGTTGTAGCTGCAACTGCCCTGGTAGACATGAATACAAAATGTGGAAGCATAGACAAGGCACGTGAACTGTTTGACAGAATACCCCAAATAAATGTGGTCTCATGGAATGCCAGGAATGCCATGACAGAAAAATGCTCAAGTTTTAGCTTAAGTTTTTTGTACATTCTGGTTCTCTTAAATTTTTTTATTTTAGATTATCAATACAGTCTAGATTGGTAACATTCTGATTTCACATAACTTTGCATCCCTAAGTTATTTGATTTTTTCTTTGCACTTATAAATTGCTTCATTCATGACTTCTTTTTGCATTGGAAAAATGTGACTTATATTAAATTGAGTATTGCCTTTTCTTTTCATAAGTCATTTTGGGAGCTACTTTCTCGAAAAATACATAGTTCCTCAAGCCTTGAAAACATTAAATGAATATGTAAAGTTCGTTGAGGTCACTTAATTGAGTTGTGAAAATTGGAGGTGTGAAGTTTATAAATGTGAAGTGCAAATTTTTGTAAGTGGAGATGCAAAACGGTCACTTAATTGAGTTGTTAAAATTGGAGGTGTGAAGTTCATAAATGTGTAGTGCAAATTTTTGGAAGTGGAGATGCAAAACTTTTAAAAGCAGTAGGTTCAAAGTTTTTAAAGGTAGTAGGTGCTAAGTTTTAGATATTTTGAATATTTGGGCTGCAAAAAATTTACATAGATAAGATGTGAATTTTGGTTATTCCTTTGTTGAATATCTAATTGATATAAGGGGAACCCAATTCCTTTATTTAATTCAACTATAGAGTATTCCATGGTGGATAGCAAAAATAAGGGAAAAATCATAAAACAATTCTGATGGAAATGGTAGGGTAGTGTGACAAACCTCATGATTTGCAGCACCACTTCATCCAAAGGATGAGGTAGAGAATACCTTGCATAGCTTGTTTTAATCCTCATAATTTCAACCTTAAGAAATTATCTTAATACTTCTTCCCTATTCCTGCGATCCATATAAACCTCCCTCCCTCCTTGGATCAACCAAATATATGAGCAATACACTCCTTGAAAACATATCATTTAAATTCTCATATTGTTACCACTCTGGAATTCCAATTCCTATTGAACTCTACCAAAATCATGGGTTTGAAGCCATTAAACCTCTCCAAAGCCCTCCCCTTTCGAGAATATGCCAAACATTAAGGTCTCTTTTCACATAATCACACGAGATGGGGCTCTACTAAATTGAGATCCTCTCCCATGGCAATGGAGAGTTTTCCTAGCCAAAGATTTGTGGTCTCTTGTTTCCACCTCATCGCACCATAAATAGAACCATAGAATCTTCTTTGTTCTTGAAGAGCCATCTTGATTAGTCCTCATTGTAGTCTCAATTTTCTTCATAATATGAGGGGTAGGGACCCCTTGAAAAAATACTTATGAAATATATTTTCTAGGAATTTATACACCTCGTGAGGGAGACCATCCTCCCCAACCCACCTACAATACCCAATATGAGAAACTCCACAATTAAAATTTATATTTTCATAATACTTATGTCCTCAAATTTACATAATCATTGGATCTAGGTTAATCTATGCTTATTTATATGCTTCTTATTTGTTTAGCCTGGACCACACTTAAGGAAAACTCATTTTCCAATACATTTTTGGTGAACTCGATTTATCTTGCATATAGCTATATATCTCTCTCTTTCTCTTCTCATATATCTCTATCTTTGGCTCTTTCTCACTCTCTCTCTATCTCCATTTTCTATCTCCACTTCTCTCCATTTTCTTGTTTGTCTTTGTCTCCCTCTCCCCACTTTCTATATATTTCTCTTCCATATCTATCTCTTTATCTCTCCCTCTCCTCCTTATTTTCCATCTTTATCTCTATCTTCCTCTCTATCTCCATCTCCTTACCCCCCTCCCCCCTCTCTCTCTCTCTCGTCTTGCCCCCTCTATCTCTCCCTATCTCTCTATTTCGCCCTATTGCAAACATAACATGAGCCTTTTGGTAAAGGAGATTGATTATCTTCCTAATTAAAAGGTTTTCTTTTGTTGTGTTTGGATCCCTATTTGTGGTGCATAGCTGATTTGAAACTATCGCTTAAACATTGATGAGTGGCACAAGCTTCCATTTCACTTAATCAAATGAAATTTAATAATGATGAGTGGCTGCGAACAAAGCCTAAATTTGTTGCGTGACCGTATTTATGCATTTTCCTGTAAAATATAATTAAATATATAGGAAGACGGTAATACATGAAAGGAGAAGATTTCTGGCCGAATGTTTAAAATTATAATAACTATTTACTAAAAAATATAACTATTCCAACCAAAAATTCGGCGTACCCAATTGCACACAAAAAGTGCAATAGCTAGTTTACAACTAAAAGAATTTGTACCCTTATTCCTCAGAACTACAAACTTTTTCTCCTCTACACCGCATCTGGCAGTATACATGATAGGACTGGCATTACAGATAATCCTAAATCCATAATTTATTATTATTTATTTAATGATGGATAAACCCAGATTAAGGGCAGCAGCAACAGAGGATGTCAATGAAGCATTCACAGGTCTCATAACAGCAGAAGCAACAGCACAAAGCAAATGCACTGCAGGTGAAAAAGGACTCAAAATAAATTGGTTTTGTAAGAGTGAACTACCTATGCCATTCCATCAAATTTATTGAAATACAATTCTAACCTCGTCCTATATGGAAAAATTACCTGCTGGAAAAAGTAGTTTTGTTCAAATCTACTGACAGGAAATAATAAAAGATCGATGAATGTGGCTGTCACATGCTTTGTACAAATCCTAAGTCCTAAGAAATAACAACACATCACATGGGTGGCTGAGTGCCTGCATTTGACGTATTTGATTAGGACTTTTCCATTATATTGGTTGGACTAATCAATCTGTTAGATAATTGGGTCATATTAGACAAGAAAAGATGATCCAGACAATGAGCTTGGCATGATGTGGACAATCCTAATTTTTTTGATTTGTTACATCAAGATTAGTTGTACCTTCTAAGATATGTGATTTATATTGGGAAGACACAGGTGAGAGTAGTATACTTTCTGCAGTATTAAATTAGGAATGGACAATACAATTGTCATTCAAACCAACTCTTCAATAAATTTTAATATGGAGGTTTTCTAATCAATTCCTTTGTTTTATTATAAGGGAAGAGCATTTATCCAAAAATAATAGTAAACCAAAAGTATATTATGTCATGAGTCCAGAAATTAAAGGACTTAAGTGAGAGATCTCATTAAGGTTTGATTTTTAAGAAATTTTGATTTTGTGAGAGATTTCATTAGGGTTTAGTTTATATGGTGATATGTTATAATTTATGTGTTCTTTAATATTTTAAGTTATTTTTTAAATTTATAAATATTAATAATTATTTTATATTTTTTCAATATTAGATATTTATTATTTATAATGTAAAGCAGTTCTTATATAATGAATGATCTTATATCTTGAGTAGTAATTAAAGTTGTGATTATTAGAGCATAAAATAATTAATATAAATATAATTTTTTTTGCTGACAGAGATATTTCATGAGGTAATTTATATAATTTTGATTAAGTAATTCTCTTGATATAGTAATTCATATGTGACATTTAAATATCCTATATTAAAAGATTGCAAATGAATATTAGAATGACCTTTTCCATTTTATGGCTCAAATTGTGGCGCAAAAAACCTAGGAGACAATGAATATACAACAACTTAAAAGAAAGTGGTATATGATGTAGAGGATCATATGTGATGGAATCCTTGTTGTTAGTATATCATCTACTTGTTTCTTAAGGTTATCCATGTGTTTGCAATAGTGTATACCAAGTAGGGATAATGGTGTTGGGAATGTGTGAGGCATTAGAGGATGTGTAGTGAAATGCGGTCTAATGGTCATGGATAGGAGGACCACATTATAGATGGAGTGGGCATGGGGTGTGAAAGAGGAATTGTATGTGACATAGGATGGGAAGAATGAGTAGTGAGCTCATAAAAGTACAAATGAAACTACTAATAGATGTAGGAATAATGAATGTGGTATGTAGAGTTGTAGATAAAGGAGAAGAAGATATGAAGAATATTGAATATGATGTGTAGATATGGTAAAGGAGTATAACTAGGAGTTAGGTCATAGTGAGAAACAAAATTAATGGGAAATATGGAGGAAGGTTGATGCAAGAGCATCCAGTGGTGTGAGGGCAATCTTGCATCACCCAAAAAGATGCTTTCCATTTATGTTCCCGTTGTTTTCTTTTTGTAGATGTTTTTGCATTTCTGGATACCTTTTTCGTCGAATAAGAGTTTCCAACTTTCAGAATTGCTTGTCTTCTTTTTCTGCTCAACTACTATTTTTAGCAGGTATGAATTTTAAGGCATGGGAAGACAAAAATTTATGGGAAGGTTCATGATGGAAAACTAAGTACTTTGGCGAAAGAATCAGGTCAAGATCATTCACGGTTTGAAAGTTATTCAAGTTCCAGTTTCTGCTTTTTGCCCTAAAAAACCTTCTGAGTCCAGTTTGAGGCACTAAACTGTCCTGTATGGGCCCAGAAATCATCAAAATTGACGGAGCGGGTCTTTAGCACGTTCTTCACTCCGAGACCTTTCTAGCAGTGCAAACGGTTCGAAAAATGGAGTCCCAGATCAAAAAGTTATGGCTTCCAAAAGTTGGTCGATTTTTGAAAAATTGCCAATTTTTGAATTAGGACTCAATGTTTGAATTTCAAATTGTAATTTTTGGCACCTAACCACCAAAACTCTTATCTTGAATGTTATTTTTGGCTCCAAACCGAAAAGGGCCTATTTATGGGCTAGTTTTTGATTTTTGGGATAACTTTTTGGGGAAAAGAGTTCGCATGCTGCGAAAGGGGAATCTGGGTAATTTTCTGTAAGTCTGTAATTTGCATGTATCACAGAGCTCGAGGATTTGTGATCCTCTGCATTTAAGAGTTCCATATTTTTGAATAAAAATATTATTCTCTATTTTGTGAGTGTTATTCTGTATCTCGGGTTTGCTCCCTTGTTAGGTGGTATTAGAGCGAGTTTTCTTGAGTGTGTGAACATATCGCCGATCGTGAGGCAGTTTGCACTAGGACCGTGGTTGTGGGTTCAAGATCTTCAAAATATCTCCAAGAGTGATTCCTAGTAGGCGTGGTGGTGCCAGAGGTGGAAAAAATGTTGGTGGAAGAGATCCATTAGCAGCCGAGGGTTTCAGAGCCCTCGAGAGACAAATTGATGCATTGCAGGAACGAATGAGAAGAGGGTTAGACCCGCGAAGGAGAGGAGAAAGTGAAGATGAAGAAGAGGTGGAAGATTCAGACATAGAAGAGGAAGAAGAAGCAATTGATCAAGATTAGATGCGGTTGATAAGGGCCATTTCGAAGATCGAAAAAAGACCCAGAATAGAAGTCCCCAGTTATTCCAGAAGTTTGAACCCGGAAGAGTTGATCGACTGGATCAACGAGCTAGAAGAATATTTTGAGTATGAAGAAGTAGAGGACCTAGATCGGGTTAAGTTTGCAAAAACAAAGCGGAAAGGCCATGCCAATATTTGGTGGAAAGAGGTCCAGTTGGAGAGAAATCGAAGAGGAAAAGGAAAGATCAGTAGTTGGGATCGCATGCTGGAGAAACTGAAGAAGCAGTTCATGCCAGTGGACTACGAGTTAGATCTACTGAAGAAATTGCAAGGGTTGAAGCAAGGAAGTAGATCTGTGAAAGAATACACAGAAGATTTTCACAAGATGATCATGAAAAAAGGCCATGCAGAGGCCAACAAGGAGAAGGTAGCCTGTTATCTTAATGGGTTAAGACCGAGCATTCAAGAGGAGCTAAGCCTGGTTAGAATGACCACCATTGAGGATGCGTATCAGTTTTCTCTGAAAGTTGAGGAGAAGCTGAACAAAAGATTTGACAGCAAGCAAAAAGGACGAGGAGGCCAAAACGGAAGGGGTAGTGGAAGATCTTCTGAGAGCCGAAATGAGGATGATAGGAAAAATGAAGATGTGGGTACCAGCCGAAGCCAGAAGAATGATAACTTCTACCACCCTCGTGATCAAAACAATGGTGATCAAAGAGGTAGAGGACAAGGAAGATCTGGGCCAAGACCTGGAAGAGGTGGTTTCAGAGGAACTTGTTTCCATTGTGGTGAAGAAGGGCATTGAGCCTATGAATGTCCACAACACCAAGGAAGGACAGACAGAAGGCCAGAAGGTCGTGGAAGGGTTGCACATGCAGATGAGGAGGCTCAATCTGAGCATTCAGATGATGCTGAAAGGGGAGAAGCCCTAGTGGTTAGAAGAGCCCTGGTGACTGAGGAGAAAGAGCCAGAATAGAGGAAGAATATGTTTCGCACAAGGTGCAAGTGTGAAGACAAATGTTGTGATGTCATTATTAACAATGGGAGCACTGATAATCTGGTGTCAGACGAGATGGTTATGAAGTTGAAGCTAAAAAGGAAAAGGCATCCACACCCATATTAGATTTCTTGGTTGCAGAAAGACCACAAAGTTTTGGTCAATGAACAATGCCTGGTGAAGTTCAAGATCAGAAGCTATCGTGATGAGGTACTCTGTGATATCATCCCCATTGATGCATATCACATGTTGTTGGGGAGGCCATGTCAGTTTGATAGGCGAGTTGTACATGATGGCCATGCAAACAATTATTCCCTGATGAAGGATGGAGTCTGGGCCATAAGTTGAAACCCCTGAAGAAGGATGAAGAAAAGGTATGCAATAGTGCTAGAATTTGTTTTGTCAATGGAAGGAAATTTTTAGAAGGCATGAAGCATGAGCGTATGTGTTATGCATTGATTCCTAGAATGGATAAGGAAGATAGTGATGAGGTACCAGTAGAAGTTTTTGGTTTATTGAATGAGTTTCAGGAGATTATTTCTGATAATGTACCTGAGGGTTTACCACCAATGAGGAAGATCAGTCATCAGATTGACTTGATCCCTGGAGCCAGTTTTCCAAATAAGGTAGCTCACAGAATGACTCCTGCAGAAAATGAGGAGTTGAACAGACAAGTTCAGGATTTGTTGAGAAAGGGTTTGATTCAAGAGAGTCCGAGCCCATGTGCAGTACCTGCAGTACTAGCACCAAAGAAGGATGGGGAGTGGAGGATGTGTACAGAGTCCCGAGCCATAAATAAGATAACAATCAAGTACAGATTTCCCTTGCCAATGATGGATGACCTGATGGGCTGTTTGAGTGGAGCACAGTACTTCACGAAGATTGATTTGAAGAGCAGATATTACCAAATATGGATTCAAGAGGGTGATGAATGGAAGACTTCCTTCAAGACCAAGGAGGGCCTGTACGAGTGGTTAGTCATGCCTTTTGGGCTAACCAATGCACCGAGCACATTCATGCGGCTCATGAACGAGGTACTGAAAGAGTTTCTGGGGAATTTTTTTATTGTGTACTTAGATGATATTTTAATATTCAGTAAGTCCCTGGGTGAGCATTTGATGCATATTCGTAGGGTCTTTGAAAAGTTGAGAGAGGATAAACTATTGATAAATTTGAAAAAGTGTAGTTTTGTTAAAAAGGAGTTAGTGTACTTGCGGTTTGTTGTCTCAGCAGAGGGTCTGAAGATGGACCCAGAGAAGGTGAAGGATATTCTAGAATGGCCTACCCCAAGAACTGCTACTGAGGTGAGATCTTTCCATGGTTTGGCTAGTTTCTATAGAAAGTTCATTAGAAACTTCAGTAGTATTTGTGCACCCCTGACTGAAACAATGAGAGGGGATAGAAAAGAATTCAAGTGGAGCACTGGAGCAGCGAAGAGTTTTGATTTGTTGAAGCAGAAGGTGACAGAGCAACCAGTTTTAGCCCTCCTAGATTTCAATAAGGTGTTTCAGGTGGATTGTGATGCCAGTGGTTGTGCCATTGGAGCAGTGATGAGCCAAGAAGGTAAGCCCATTACCTATTTCAGTGAAAAGTTAAATGATGCAAAGAGAAATTACTCTGTATATGATCAAGAATTTTACATGCAATAGTTCAAGCATTAAAGAAATGGAGACATTATTTACTACCAAAGGAATTTGTTTTGTTTACTGATCATCAAGCATTACAATATCTGAGTAGTTAGGGAAAATTAAATTAGATGTATATGAAATGGGTAGAATTTTTGCAGAGTTATACTTTTGTTCTAAAGCATAGGAGTGGAAAGTCGAATAGGGTTGCAAATGCCTTAAGTAGGAGGAAAACATTATTGACAGAGATGTAGATTGAAGTGGTTGGGTTGAATGAACTCAAGACATTGTACCTTGAAGATCCTGATTTTGTAGAAGCTTGGAAAGCTTGCAAGGAGCCTGTTACAGTTGACAGGACGAAGTGGCTAGATTTCATAATCCAGGATGGCATGTTGTTTAAGGGAAGTCAATTGTATATTCCAAGGAGTTCCATGAGGGAGAACCTAATAAAGGAGAAGCACAGTGGAGGAATGGCATGACATTTTGGTCGGGATAAGACCATTGCCATTATTAACTAGTGAGCATTATTATTGGCCTCAGTTATCACAGGATGTGAAGAAGTTTGTGCAGAGTTGCAGGGTATGTCAGATGGCTAAAGGAGTGAGCCAGAATACTGGGTTGTATCAGCCCTTACTTGTACCAGAGAGGCCATGGGAGGATATAAGTATGGACTTTGTTCTTGGTTTGCCAATGACACATAGAGGGAATGATTCAGTATTTGTGGTAGTTGATAGGTTTTCAAAGATGGTACATTTCATCTCATGCCATAAGACCCATGATGCAGTCCACATTGTTGACTTGTTCTTCAGAGAGGTGGTGAGGCTATATGGTCTGTTAAAGAGTATAGTCTCAGATCGTGACACAAAATTTGTTGGATACTTTTGGAGGACCTTGTGGAAAAAGTTGAAGATGGAGTTGAAGTTTAGTTTTGCACACCATCCACAAACTGATGGGCAGACTGAGGTTGTGAATAGAAGTCTGGGTAACCTACTGAGATGCTTGGTAGGAGATAAACCCAAGGGATGGGACTTGATCTTACCCCAGAAAAAATTTTCTTACAACAATTTTGTCAACAGAAGCACTGGTAGATCACCATTCCAGATTGTGTGTGGAGATAGTCCTAGGACCGCTCCAAAATTGAGGAAGATGGACCAAGAGAAGAAGACAAGTGTTGAAGCCGAAGACTTTGTAGAGCACATCAAGAATATACATGAGAAGGTAAGAGAACATATTAACAAGATGAATATGCAGTATAAGGCTAAGGCAGATCAGAAGAGGAGGTATAAGGAGTTTCAGGTTGGTGATAAAGTGATGGTCCACTTGAGGAAAGAAAGGTTTCCAGTGGGAACCTATAACAAATTGAAGATGAAGAAGTTTGGTCCCTATAAAATTTTGAAGAGGCATGAATCAGGGAATGCATATGAGGTAGAGTTTCCGGATGGAGTCAAACATTTCCCCTGTGTTCAATATTTTAGATTTGACAGAGTATTATGAAGGTGGCCAGAGGAAGTACCAACAATGGAATAAGTGGCATTCCAAATAATCTACTGCAGAGAGGAGATTGCAAAAATCTCGGATAATGGGAAGGAGTAAACAAATAAAAGGAAGAAGATGGTTGAAAAAAGAGAGGAATATGAAGATCATCCAGTTCGGGTGAAGTTGCCGGATTTGGGTTTCCTCAACATCGAGACGTGATGGGGTCACTTCTCAAATTACCCTAGGTGTCTGATGCAGGAGCATCCAATGGTGTGAGGGCAATCTTGCATCACCCAAAAAGATGCTTTCCATTTATGTTCCCGTTGTTTTCTTTTGTAGATGTTTTTGTATTTCGGATACCTTTTCAATAAATAAGAGTTTCCAACTTTAGAATTGTTTTCTCGTTTTACTCAAGGCTATGGAAGTATGAATTTTAAGACGGAAGACAAAAATTTATGGGAAGGTTCATGATGGAAAAATAAGCACTTTGGAAAAAGAATCAGGTCAAAATCATTCACGGTTTGAAAGTTATTCAAGTTCCAGTTTCTGTTTTTTGCCTTGAAAAACCTTAAGTCCAGTTTGAGGCACTAAACGGTCCCATACGGGCCCAAAAATTGTCAGAACCAAAGGAGCGGGTTTTTAACACATTCTTCACTCCGAGACCTTTCCGACGGTGCAAATGGTTTGAAAAACAGCGTCCCAGATCAAAAGTTATGGCTTCCAGAAGCTGGCCGATTTTTGGAAAATTGCCAATTTTTGAATTAGGACTCAATGTTTGAATTTCAAATTGTAAATTTTGGCGCCTAACCACCAAAACTCTTATCTCAAATGTTGTTTTTGGCTCCAAACCGAAAAAGGGCCTATTTATGGGCTAGTTTCTGATTTTTGGGATAACTTTTTGGGGAAAAGAGTTCGCATGCTGCGAAAGGGGAATCTTGGTAATTTTCTGTAAGTCTGTAATTTGCATGTATCATAGAGCTCGAGGATTTGTGATCCTTTGCATGTAAGAGTTCCATATTTTTGAATAAAAATATTATTCTCTATTTTGTGAGTGTTATTTTGTGTCTCGGGTTTGCTCCCTCGTCAAAGGTAATGCCACAAATGGGACAAGGATAGTAGAGTTAGGGGTCATACTAAGAGAAACAACATGATTTGGAGTGGTCATGGAAGTGGCAATCATGGCTTTAGATGAATTAGGATTAAAAGAAGAAGAAGGGTGACATTAAAGAACTAGTTTCATTAAAGATATGCAAGCCAAATGGACCATTCAATAATTTTTGATGTAAGATGGTGGTCAATTATTGAGGAGATTAACTATGTATAAATTGTGCATCCACAAGCAATTAGCTAATAAGTGCAATACCTTTCTTAGTTTTATGTGCAAGCTGCATCATAATTAAAATCTTATTGGTAACATAATCATATAAATATCTCTAAATATAAACACTAGAAAGATTCATTTTCAACATATTGACTAGCCATTTGGGGCTTAAATGCAATTTTTAAACAATGACAGGCACATGGGTGATGATGGAGAACAACAATTAAGAAAATTTGAGAAATGAAGAGCCATACAAATATTTTTCAGATTAATTACATGTGATGGGAAAAAATGAAGCCGAAATGCATAAAAGAGCTTGAACTTGAGCAAAATTTGGCACTATCAGATTAAGTCTCAACAACACCCATTCACCTATTAAGTTGTCAAGCTCATCAATATTGTCTCAAGATACCATCTTGAGTTCTCAAATATCTAGTACACAAAGGTAAATAAGCTCTCAATTGCACTTTTTAATCGGACAAGTCCCACAAAACTTAGACTAGTTCAGCACAACATAGATTAGTTTCACACATTAGATCCAGTTCACAACAATCAAGATCAATCATACAATGCACAACATCAATCCATAAAAAAAATTGTGTCAGTTCAAATCAAGAGATATTTTTCAAATTAAGATAAACAATTATACAGCACCAATAAATAATTCTAAAATAAAATTTACATCATGTATATCATCAATTCTAAAACTATACATATCCTCCTATTTAACTTTCACATTTATTTTAATTTTATTATCTAAATTAATTATACATTTATTGCACATATTTAATTAACCTAAATATTTATATAGTGTAATGAAAACCTTACAAACATTTATTTACATTTGAACCTTCATAGGGAAAATGATCAGAGAATTTCAAGAAAGTCCTAAATTGTGATCTAGTCCTGCGAGTAGTTTAAATGGTTTTGAGGTATATTTTAAGTGAGAATTTTGTAGGTGTAATAATCGTTTGGTCTGATCCACCATAATTTGTTAATCTGTTGGTCTGATATGTTGCAATAAATAAAATAATCATCGCGATACCGCGGGAGACTCCGTAGTAATTTTGTTTTATCTTTAACCGCCAGCTGTTTACCGCCGTTTACCGCGCAGTTTACTAACCGCTGCCCGCGATATCGCAATATGGGTTTTACCCATAGCGATACCGCGGGGAACTATGGATAAAGCCGCCACCGCCAAAGGAAATTTCGTAATATGAAAAATTTAATATTTAAGTTTAATATTATTGTAAGGGACATTTTATTAAATGCATTTTGACCGGGAAAATGCCGTTAGGTAATTTGTAATAAATTTTATGTCAGGCCCTCTCTTCCGTGAAAATTTTTCACGTGACTTTTTTCCTATACATGTATATGTAATTTACTTTTAATTTTTAATGAGAATGTGAGCATACAGAAATTTATGAGCAGCAGCTCTGTGTGGAATATTTTAAGTTTTAATTTTTCCTGTAGAATTCCTCTGCCTCTAGCCCTCAAAAATGAAGCTTAAAATTATCATCAAGTATACTCGATTTCTAGATGTATTAAGGAGGATTGACAGACAATCTGTTGTGTGTTTTATCCATCGCTAAGCAGGGTACCTGATTAATTTTAAATGTTTTTTAATCATGAATCCTTTTATAAAGAAAATCATAATTAATTTTAAATGTTCTTTAATCATGACTTGGCTTCAAAAAGTTCTTATCGATTCCATTTAAACCAGTATAAATTATAGGAATACTGAAAATGCTTACAGTAATAAAATAATGATAGCCCTTTAATCATTGACATATAAATATTATTCAAAAATCAGGCATTCACTTGTAACTATCTGTTAAAAATTTATAAAAAGCTACATAACTTGTGATTAATGGAAACCTCCTTATCTTTGACATTCAAATACTACTTAAAAAAATGAGAGTTTCACTTGCAAAGAATATATAATTGTTATCTGTAATCTATGAGTGAAAACCCTGAAAATCAGATAACAAATTAATGATATTTTTTTTATCTGTAACATCTAAATACTGCTTATATGGATGTTTGCTTGTAAAAAGTGTTTATCATTAATGTAAAATTGAAAAACAGGTTATGTACTATGATAGTTTTAAGATTAAAACTTTAAAAACAAGGCACAACTAAAATTTCAATAATGGGCCTCACCCTGCTAAATATCTTTGAAAATAGGAAAAGCAGTGAAGATTATGTGGTATTGCATTTCCAAAGAGATATATGGTCTCACATGAACCATATTGACTGGGTAAAGAAAAGCATAATGTCTGCATAAAAGAACTCATATTACAAATCAATCTTGTAACCACTATTTTGCTAACAAATAATCTCACATGGCTGCAAACACATGATCATTAAAATTCTTGGTATAACTCTGCTCATTTTATAAACTAGATTATTAAAATTCTAACTCTGCTCATTTTATAAACTATAAACTAATTCCAATTTCTAAAAGTTGAATCCCCTGTAACCAGCCAGATAGCAGTCATGGTTTGCACTTAATCAGTCTAGTTTTAAGTGCAACTAGACTGATTAACTGCAACCGTGTTAGGCCAGCACTGAGCACGGCAACCACATAACTATCCCGACAGAACCTTACCTAATGATTAAAATTCTCACATAACTGCAACCACATAATGATTAAAATTCTTGATATAACTCCACTTATTTAAAAAACTATTAACTGATTCTAATAAGCTATTCTGATTTCTAAAAGTTACATCCCCTGCAACCAGCCAGGTAGCAGTGATGTGTTGCTATGGAGAGGTTGAGGTAAGGTTCTGTTGGGATACATTCAAACTAGACTGATTAACTGCAACCGTGTTAGGCCAGCACTGAGCAAGGCAATTGCCAGATGCACAATAGTCTGATGTACTTCCACACCAGTTATATATGCTACAACATCGCCCACTGTTGCACCCGAAATTACCGGCTGGGCTGCATGTTGGATCTCCCTCCACCGTAACTGCCATCAACACTAATAAAATATAAAGTCCCAATCTTAATTTTCTCTGTGCCATCTCTTCTCTTTCTGCAATAACAAGAATTTCATAATACTAATAATAAGAATATCATAATGTTCTCTTCTCTCTGTAATAATGAGAAAATCATACTAGTAATGTTAAGGTAGTTAGTAAAGATATCCACTGCGGTCAGCTAAATAATTAGAAAAAAGAAAAGCTTGTATGGTAATATCTGCATTCAAATGCGGTGATCAGATACTTACAACAGTTCAGGCCTACTAAAAGAAAACCAACATTGGGTGATCAGATACTTACACTCGTTCTAAAAGCACTAAATTTAAATAGCAGCCATGAATATAATTAATTAATTGTAAATATTAAGTGGTGTGGCTAAACCAAATTACGATGGAGGACAAATTTCAATTTGACTGTATTTATTAATTAACTCAAAATTTTTTTTTTTCAATTTTAATTAATAAATATAATTAAATTTTGAAAAATGTTTAATATTTTGTTGATACTAATAAATATTAAATAGTTGTCTTGTTTTTTATTAGTTAAAATTTATTTTTAAGTTTGAAAAGGGAGGATGTTTGAGAATAGTTATTCAAAAAGCATATAAAATAATTCTTTTTATTGTTTACACTCTTTTAACTTTAACATATGTTGTAGTTTGAATAATCTTTAATGAATACAATATATTGAGAGGTATACATATGTTCTAGATAGATTGATTAGACTTTTATAAATAGATACAACATGTCATAATATTCTAGAAGTCTCTTAAATTATCCAATATTTTCAAGATTTGAATCTTGATAAAGTGCATAAACATTTGTTCTAGATAGATTGATTAATCTTTTATATATAGATACAACATGTCATACTATTCTAGAAGTCTCTTAAATTATCCAATCCTTTCAATATTTGAACCTTGATATACTATCATCATCATTAATTAAACTCAATAAGATGCCATAGTTTGAACAATCTTTAAGTTTTATGAATAAAATATATTGAGAGGTATACGACTATTCTAGATG
Source organism: Sequoia sempervirens (assembly GCA_007258455.2). Lineage (NCBI taxonomy): Eukaryota > Viridiplantae > Streptophyta > Pinopsida > Cupressales > Cupressaceae > Sequoia > Sequoia sempervirens. The sequence goes on along the minus strand of VDFB02000003.1, from coordinate 173,345,131 downwards.
GATTGATTAGTCTTCTATAAATAGATACAACATGTCATATTATTTTAGAAGCCTCTTAAGTTATCCAATCCTTTCCAAATTTGACCTTGATAGATGGCATAATTTTAGGAATATACTATCATCATCACTAATTAAACTCAATCCCTTCAATTATAATTAATCTTTCATATTTCAATTAAAAAATTAAGATTATATAAATATATACTAATTGGTATTTTTTCAACACCATTTTTTTTTCATAAGTGATGCTATACAAAATTTAATCAAATACTTACTATAAATTAAGTCCACATGTGTTCAAAATTTCCTCTTAATCTCTCTAATAATATCTTTATAAAATTTTGTATTTATATTTAAAGACTAATCAATCTATCTAGAATAGTTTGACATGTATCTATTTATTAAAGACTAGTCAATATATCTAGAATAGATGTATATCTCTCAATATTCATAAAACTTAAATATTGTTCAAACTATGACATCTTATTAAGTTTAATTAATGATGATGATAGTATATCAAGGTTCAAATCTTGAAAGAATTAGATAGTTTAAGAGACTTCTAGAATAATATGACATGTTGTATCTATTTATAAAAGACTAATAATAAAAATTTACAAATAATTTTAAAAAATAAAATAAAATAAAAATATCTTTGACCAAATTCTAAAATAACAAAGTTTAAATACACAATAAGACTCTCAACTTTAACCTGTTCATCCGGTCAAGAGTTTGATTTTATTTTTTCTAATGAATCAATGAAAAGTCTATAAACAAGAAGACCAAAAGATGCAACAGTGGATTTGAGGTACGCATGTGTACGTTGCCTGAAACACTGAACAGAGTTTGCCATTTACGTGTCTTGCATTTTTATTTCATCATTGAAAAAAAAAGAAATATCATGAGTGGATAAAGTTTGGTATTTTTTTTTGGTTTGAAGTGCTTTTATTTGAATTTTCTTTTAAATTTGTGGTCTAAAACTATCATGACTGGTTTAAGTTAGATTTTTGGTATCTCTTTATTTAGATGCTGAGGGTTATTTACTGATATTTATTTGTACATTTTATATATAGTCTATTAAGTTTGAAGTTGACATTTTTAATTTATTTTTAGTATTTATTGTATAATAAAAATCAGGTTTTATAAATAATATAATTAATTAACTTAATTAAGTGTCAAGAGAGATTATGTAATAAAATTTTAGAATATAATTTAAATAACATAGATAAATATATTTAGTTTATTATGATGGTTGAAGGATAGTTATCTATAATTTTAATTTTTAAATTTAAGTTAAAATCACTTTTTCTTATATGCATGTATTGAAAGGATTATAACAAAATTTGAATAGGGTTATTCATAGAATTTGGCATGCATGAAATTGACCCCAAGTGTTGTAGATTTGAACTTTCATGCAAATAGGATCTATTTAACTTGTAGGAATGAAATTGTTGATATTGGATATATGCAACTTGTGTCAAGTTCTCCTAGGTCAATTTCTAAAAAGATTGAATTTATGATCATGGAAATGTTCAAGGAAAACAATCTAGACATGTAGATGCTCTAGAATGATTGTGTAAATTTAGGTTAACTTTTAATGATCCATTTGAAGTTTTTTAGAATGATTATTCTCTCCAATACATAGGATTTTCATTAATGATTACTAGATATGAAAGGATCTAATTTGGATATGGAATGAATGTGTAGACACATAAAATCTGACCTTACTAAACCACACATAATTTTAGCCTATCCTAAGCCTATTAAATAAATTATTTTTTATTTTTTATTATTTATCTAATTAATTCCATCCTTTCCCCATCTTTATCCCAATATTTTAATTTATTATTTATTTAATTATTTTCCCTTTCACATGATTCCATTAATTAAATAAATATTAATTCATTCATTTTATCCTCTATCCTTGTCCATTTAATCCTAGCCCTCTATCTTGTTCACATTGATCACAATCTAAAATTGTCATCATGTGACAAGCATCTCGTTCACATGTTTAACTAACTCCTTATCTAAATTCATTAAACCTAGACACCTCCCCAAAATTCAAACTAACTTTTCATTTTATCCACTCATCTCAAAAAAATCTTTAAATCTTAGTCATTACCATGAGGATTTTTGTCCTTATCCCAATCTTAAACCTACATCTTGATGTAGGAGCATCTAGCAGTGTAGGGCAATCTTGCATCACCCAAAAAATTTGTTTTTTTTTTTAAAAAAAATTAGTTGTTTTGAGTCCCATGATGGCACTTAAGAGGTATAAGACAATCAAAAGACAAAAATAGTGAAAAACAATCACTTACTATTTTTAGTAAGTCGGCCTAAACATGCTTGTATGGACCTAAAATTTTACCAAAAGGAGTAGAACTGAAAAACATTTCTGGTTGCGAAAGAATTTCCTCAATACCTTGAATGGTTTGGCAGAAATTAAAGTTTCCGTCCTGAGAAATTTCTCCAATGCAGCTTTAAATTCAAATATAAAACTTTAAAGGCCCCGAAAAAGCTCAAAAAGTGGATGAACTGACCTATGGTTGGTTTGTGCATTGTAGTCCTCTTTGAGAGATTTCCAACGATATGCAATAATAGCAAATCAGACACCCGTATCAAAAGTTATGGCCCCATGAAATTTCCCCTCTAAAAAGTGAATTTCACTAAAATTTCTTCCTTGGCTAGAAATCAAACAGTGAGACTTTTGGTGCCAAAACAAAAGGAAAGTTGCACTCTCTAGAACATTTTAGGATGGTTATTGGGTAAAATAAAAAGGGATATGAGGGGGTTGTAGAAGGTGGCTCCATTAGTGCAGATTATGGCTCCAAATAATAGTTTTTCTTTCATAATTGATTTTGTTCTAATGAATCAATCCGATGAGGCTATAGCATATAAGTTTTGAATCTATAATTTCATTTTCTAAAGTAATTGAAAGTGAGTTATTTTTCTATCTCACATCTTTTGTGTTGGTATCTATTATTTTGTTTTGTGGGGTTGGGCGATGTAGCCCTCATCAAGAGGTATTAGAGCAAGTTTTCCTGAACTTGTGTAGAAAGATTGCCAAATGTGAGGCAATTTACACTAGGACTTGTAGTTGTGGGTCTGTAAGAAAAGATGCCTCCACGAAGAAACCATGGTGGAAGAAATGTTGGGGTAACAGAAGGGGGTTTTAGAGCCCTCCAGAGACAAGTTCAAGCATTGCAATAGGAGTTGCATAGAGGAGTCGATGTCAAAAGTAGAGATGAAAGTGAGGATGAGGCTGAAGATGAGGAGCCATTCGAAGAGGAAGTAGAGGATGTAATGGATCTGGAGAAGTCATACTAATTAGGGCCATTTCCAAGATTGGAGAGGCTGAAAATAGACGTTTCTAATTTTTCTGGAAAACTAAATCTTGAGGAGCTAATCAATTAGATCAATGACGTGAAAGAGTATTTTTCAGAGTATAAGGAAATAGAAGACCCAGATAGGGTCAAATTTGCAAAGGCCAAATTGAAATGCCATGCTAGCATATGGTGGAAAGAAGTCTAGTTGGAAAGAAATAGAAGAAGAAAAGAGAAAATAACAAGATGGGATTAATTTAAAAGATAGTTCATTCTTGGAGACTATGAGTTGGATTTGTTGACGAAGATGCAAGGGTTAAAACAAGCAGGAAAATTTGTTAAGGAGTATATAGAATAATTCTACCGAGTCTTGATCAAAACAGGTCATTCTAAGGCCAACAAGGAGAAAGTTTCCCATTACATAAATGGGTTGAAGCCGAGCATTCAAGATGAGTTGAGTCTAGTAAGAATATCTACCATTGAAGATGCATATCATTTTGCTTTGAAGGTAGAAGAAAAGTTGAATAATAGATTTGAAAGCAAGCAAAGAGGTGGGGGTCATGGTGGAAAGACTAGTGGATGGTCATATGGAGGTCGAAATGAAGATCAAAAGAAGGGTGAAGGATCTAGTAGTAGCTAGAACCAGAAAGGAGATAACACCTACTGTCCTCATGATTAGAATAATGGAGATCAAAGAGGAAGAGGCAGATCTAGACGAGGACCAGGAAGAGGAGGCTTTTGTGGAACATGTTTCCAATGTGGAGAAGGACATAGAGCCTATGAGTGTCCTCAACATCAAGGAAGGACAAATAGAAGACTTGAGGGTAATGCACGAGTTGCACATGTCGATGAAAATGCTAAGTCTTCACATTCTGAGGATGCAAAAAGAGGGGAGGTTCTAGTTACTAGAAGAGCCTTGTTGAATGAGGAGAAAGAGCCAACTCAAAGGAAGAATTTTTTTTGTACCAGATGTAAGTGTGAAGGTAGAGTTTGTAATGTTATTATCGATAGAGGTACTACAAATAAACTTGTTTCAAAAGAGATGGTTAGTAAGTTACAGTTGGAGAGAAGAAGGCATCCAAATCCATACTAGATTGCTTGGTTGTACAAGGACCATAAAGCTTTGGTAAATGAACAATGTTTGGTAAAGTTCAAGATTAGAAATTACCATGATGAGGTATTATGTGAAATTATGCCTATCGATGTTTGTCATATGTTGTTAGGCAAACCATGGAAATTTGATCAACGAGCAGTACATGATGGACATGCCAACATCTATTCTTTGAAAAATGATGGAGTTCATCATAAGTTGAAGCCCTTGAAAGAGGCAGAGGAAAAGGTATGTAGTAATGCAAGAAATTGTTTGGTTGATGGAAGAAAGTTCCTAGGAGGTATGAGGCATGAGCATATGTGTTTTGTATTGATACCTAGAGTTGATAAAGAAAATACTAATGAGGTACCTGTAGAGGTTTCAGACTTGTTGAATGAGTTTCAAGCTATCATTTCTAATAACATACCCAAAGGTTTTCCTTAGAGTAAGAAATATTAGTCATCAAATGGACTTGATTCCTATAGCTAGTTTGCTGAATAAGGAAGCTCATCGTATGACTCCAACAAAGAGTGAAGATTTGAACAGACAAGTGCAAGAGTTGTTGCGGAAGGGATTGATCAGAGAGAGTTTGAGTCCATGTGCCATACTTGTAGTACTAGCACTAAGGAAAGATGGGGAATGCAGATGTGTACAAATTCTAGAGCCATCAACAAGATCACCATCAAGTATAGATTTCCCTTTCCAAGAATGGATGACATTATGGATTTTTTGAGTGGATATGAGTACTTCACGAAGATAGATTTGAAGAGTGGATATCACCAAATCTGGATTAGAGAAGGAGATGAATGGAAAAAAACGTTTAAAACCAAGGAGGGTCTGCACGAGTGGTTAGCCATGCCTTTTGGGCTAACCAATGCACGAAGCACATTTATGCGGCTTATGAATGAGGTATTGAAAGAATTTTTAGGAAAATTTGATATTGTTTATTTGGATGATATTTTGATTTTTAGTAAGACATTGGAGGAGCACTTGATGCATATCCAAAGAGTTTTTGGGAAGCCATGGGAGGAGAAGTTGATTAATTTGAAGAAATGTAGTTTTGTGAAGAGAGAGTTGGTGTATCTAGGATTTTTTTGTCTCAGTAGAGGGTCTTAAAATGGATCCAAAGAAGGTAAGAGCTATCATTGAATGGCCTACCCCAAGGAGTGTTACAAAGGTAAGATCATTTCATGGTCTAGCAAGCTTTTATAAAAAGTTTATTAAGAATTTTAGTAGTATTTGTGCACCTCTAACTGAAGCAATGATCTCAAGGGGATAGAAAAGAGTTTAAGTGGACTACAAGAGTAGCCAAAAGTTTTGATATGTTATAGAAGAAAGTTACAGAGAAACCTATTTTGGCACTTCCAGATTTTAATAAGGTCTTTCAGGTAGATTGTGATGCTAGTGGCACTGCCATAGGAGCCATTTTGAGTCAAGAAGGTAAGCATATTGCCTATTTTAGTGAAAATTTGAATGATGCTAAGAAGAAATATTTTGTCTATGATCAAGAGTTATATGCTATAGTTCAGGCTTTGAAGAAATGGAGACACTATTTGTTTCCAAAAGAATTTTTTTTATATACTGTTCACCAAGCTTTGTAGTATCTCAATAGTCAAGGAAAGTTAAATCAAAGGCACTTAAAATGGGTTGGGTTTTTGCAGAGTTATTTTTTTTTGAAGCACGGGAGTGGAAGGTCGAATAGAGTTGGAGATACCTTAAGTAGAAGGAAAAATTTGTTACATCAATAGAGATGAATATAGAGGTTGTTGGGTTCAATGAACTCAAGATTTTGTATCCTAAAGATCCAAACTTTGCAGAAGCTTGGAAGACTTGTTTGGAACCTGTTACATTAGATAGGACAAGATGGGTAGATTTCTTAATCCAGGATGGGATTTTGTTTAGAGGAATCCAATTGTGCATTCTAAGGAGTTCTATGAGAGAGAATCTAGTCAAGGAGAAGCATAGTGGAGGATTAGCTAGGCATTTCAACCAAGATAAGACCATTGCTCTTGTTAGTGAGAATTATTACTGGCCACAATTACAACAAGATGTGAAGAATTTTGTACAAATTTGCAGAGTATGTTAGATGGAAAAAGGAACAAGTCAGAATACTGGATTGTATTAGCCATTACCTATACTTGAGAGGCCATGGGAGGATATTAGCATGTATTTTGTTCTTGGCTTGCCAAGGACACAAAGAGGGCATGATCCCATATTTATGGTGGCGGATAGGTTTTCAAAGATGGCACATTTCATTCTATGCCATAAGATTAGTGATGTTGTTCATGTCATAGAGTTGTTTTTCAAAGAGGTGGTGAGACTACATGGTCTACCAAAGAGTATAATTTCAGATAGAGATACCAAATTTTTTGCATATTTATGGAGGACTTAATGGAAGAAGTTGAAAACATATTTGAAGTTTAGTTTTGTACACCATCCATAGACTGATGGACAAATGGAGGTGGTGAACAAGAGTTTGGGTAACCTGCTAAGATGCTTAGTAGGAGATAAGCCCAAGGGATGGGATTTGATTATACCATAGGCAAAATTTGCTTACAACAATTTTTTCAACAAGAGCACTGGTAAATCACCATTCCAAATTATGTATGGGAGTAGTCCAAAAACTACTTTTGAACTAAGAAAGATGGATAAGGGGGAGAAGAGTAGTGCTGAGGTTGAAAATTTTGTGGAGCACTTGAAGAATTTGCATGAAGAAGTGAAGAAACATATCGATAAGATGAACTCACAATATAAGGCTAAGGCAGATAAAAAAAAGGAGGCATAAGGAGTTCCAGATAGGAGATGAAGTCATGGTTCATTTGTGAAAGGAGAGGTTTCCAGTTGGTACATACAAAAATTTAAAGATGGAGAAGTTTGGACCATGCACAATCCTGAAGAAGCATGATTCAAGAAATGCAGATGAGGTAGAGTTGCCTGATGAAATTCATATTTCACATGTGTTTAACATTTCAGATTTAACAAAATATCATGAAGGGGGAATTAATGAAGAAACAATAGAAGCACAGTGGAATATTCCAACACCTACTTCAGAAAAGGAGGAGATAGAAGAAATTTTGGATAGTCATGTGGGTAGAAGCATAAGAAATAGGAAATACACAGAGTACTTGGTGAAATGGAGAGGAAGGCCTATTGAAGATTCATCGTGGTTGTCTGAGGTTGAGGTTAACCATCTTGATTTCCCTCTAACTCCTGAGTAGTGATAAGGTCACTTTTCAAATTACCCTAGGTGTCTAATGCAGGAGCATCCAATGGTGTAGGGTAATCTTGCATCACACAAAAAATTGTTTTCTTTATTTTCTTTAGTTTTTTTGAGTCCCATGATGGCACTTAAGGGGTATAAGATAGTCAGAAGTAAAAAATAGCAAAAAATGGTCACTTGCTATTTTTAGTAAGTCAACCTAAACATGCTCGTATGGACCTAAAAATTTACCCAAAGGAGAAGCGTTGAAAAACATTTCCGGTAGCAAAAGAATTGCCTCAATAACCTGAATGGTTTGGGAGAAATTAAAGTTTTTGTCTTGAGAGATTTCTCAAATGCAACTTCAAATTCAAATATAAAATTTAGAGGCCTCGAAACAACTCAAAAAGTGAATGAACCGACCCATGGTGGGTTCATGCATTCTAGATCTCTTTGAGAGCTTTCCAATGATATGAAATAATAGCAATCAGACACCCAGATAAAAAGTTATGGCCCCACAAAGTTGCCCCTCTAAAAATTGAATTTCAATAAAATTTCTTCCTTGGCTAGAAATCAAATGGCAAGATTTTTGGCGCCAAAACAAAAGGGAAAGTTGCACTCTCTAGAACATTCTATGGCAATTATTGGGTAAAATAAAAAGGGATATGAGGGGGTTGTAGAAGGTGGCTCCATTAGTTGAGATTGTGGCTTCAAATAATAGTTTTTCCTTCAGATTTGATTTTGTTTTCATGAATCAAGCCCATGAGGCTGTAGCATATAAGTTTTGAATCTGTAATTTCATTTTCTAAAAATAATTGAAAGTGAGTTATTTTTTTGTCTCGTATCTTCTATATTGGTATCTATTGTTGTGTTTTGTGGGGTTGGGTGGTGTAGCCCTCATAAGATCCTATCCCTCATGTGTCACTTGTCACATGAAGTTACATCTTTGATCCTAATCCTAATCCTCCTTCAATCTTAGCCATCCATCATCAATCATTCTTATCCATTGATTTTGTCTCTTTCAAAAATCTATATCTAGAGGTTCTCCTCTTAGAATATGAACATTCCAAGCTATCATACCCTTATGTTGTTATTTTTATCTCTCATCTTGCAATCATACCAAGGTTATGCTAGAGTATTGAGCAGTCCATTTACTATCATTGTCCGAAGAGAAAAACAAATGGAACAAGGGTGCACTCCATTTTCACTCATCAAGGAGTGAGTAAGGATTCTAGGTGAAGGTATTGTGTGTTTATTGAATTATCTTCCATTTTATTTACCTTCAATATTTTCCTCATCGTCAAAATGCAATCGAATGCTCTTAAATATAATGACATTGCACTAAATAATTCAAAACCTATACCAAGTTGGATCATGTTAGGAATGAAATGGGCAAGAGTTGATCAAAATTTCAATTTAATTTTTGTAGTTTTAGGGGTTAGATCCATAGATGCAAGATCAATCATTTGTCTAATGGATTGACGTGGGATATGGAAATAGTGATATCTATGTAGAGAATGGATGTTTGCATATGGTTGGCAATCATTGGCATACAAAGTGTCATATATGTGGAAATATGTGTTAATATGGATAAGATAGAGCCAAGTGTGGATGATTGTGTAAATATTGATGAGTAATACCATGGGAGAATCAACCCAAATTTACACAAGAAACACTACTATTTATTAATATGTAATTTTTTCAAGTCATTGCATTAGAAAAATATCCAAAAATAAATTAGAATTGGCATGTGCATGCAAATTTCATTATTATAATTATATATACATCCCAACATAATTTTAAGTGCTTAATACACACACACACAAAGGCATGGGAATACAAATTTCACTATTACAAATATTGAAAACATAAATAGAAATTATAATATTTTGTGCCTCGAACAACAACCTATAGGATGCCTAAATTTTACTAAGTTTAAGCGAGTAAAACATTTATAAAAGCCTAAATGTATTCACATAGAAAACATTTCAACTCTAACTAGGAGAGAGGCTTATATACATAATTTTCCCTATATCTTTTGATGATTTGAAGCTACAATAAAATAAATTATTGGATCTGTAGTGTGGAAAAATGTATCCCTTTACATTTTCACATTGAGCTAAACTAATTCTGAACTGAACTGAACTAAACTTCAAGCATGCAAACATCAAATCCTAACTCCTAAGATCTTTACATGCATTCAGAAGTGTTAACTCTTACTCCGAATAGTTAACTGAACACAAGGTGAGTTTCACCTTACCATGTGTGCACCCACATGCTCCTATTATTTAGGAATAACTACAAATGTCAATTTCATGATTTATTTCATCCAAATAATTAATCTCATCCTAATCTTAGTGTTTTTTAACACATTCCAAGAATCTAGGAGATACATGAAATAATTAATGTTTAGGATTTGCAATTAAATGGCATCCTATTTCCAACACAAACCAAATGAACAAATCCGTATCTGCATAGATTTTTGGGACTTGAACAAAGCATGTTTGAAGGATGACTTCCCACTCTCGAACATAGACATCATAGTACACCTAACGACTAGCTACGAGATATTGTCCCTCATGGATGGCTTCTCAAGGTATAATCAGATCCGTATCGCTCCTGAAGACCAACAAAAGATGACATTCACTTGCCCATGGGGTACATATTGTTGGAATGTCATGCCCTTTGGACTGAAAAATGTAGGTGCAACCTATCAAAGAGCTATGACCACCATATTTCATGATCTCATGCACACATTTATGGAAGACTATGTTGATGATCTTCTGGAAAAATCCTTGACACGTGGTGATCACTTAAGAGTCTTGGACAAGATTTTCAACTAGCTAGAAGAATACAAGGTCCACCTAAATCCCAAGAAATGTGTCTTTGGTGTGACATCAAGAAATCTTTTGGGATACATTGTTTCCCATCGAGGCATTGAAGTAGATCTGACAAAAATCAAAGCAATATTATACATGTCTCCACCTAAAGGAATCAGTCAACTCCAAATGCTACAGGGCCGACTTCAGTCTATTAGGCGATTCATCACACAACTTGTAGATAAATTTCAACCTTTTCAATATTTGTTACGCAAGGGAGTTCCTTTCATTTGGATAGACAAGTGTGAGACATATTTTCAATAGATTAAAGAGTATCTCTTGACGTCTCCTGTCTTGATGCCGCCTATTGATGGAGAACCCCTAATTTTGTACATCTTAGCCACTACAACTGTACTGGGGGCATTGTTGGCTCAAAATGACCATGAGGAAAAGGAACAAGCAATCTCTTTTATTAGTCACACTTTGGTGGGATATAATCTTAACTATAGTCCAATTGAACGTGCTTGTCTTGCAGTGGTTTTTTCTGCTCAAAAGTTGAGACACTACATGTTAAACCATCATACTAGAAGCTTGTGGAAAAAATAGATCCCCTGAAATATCTACTCAATAGAGTGGAATTATTAGGACAATTGGCTAAATGGGTCATGATACTCAGTGAATATGACATTCAGTATGTGGAACACAAGGCAATAAAAGGACAAGTCATTGCTGACCAACTAGCAGACACGCCCACACAAGCTGATCAACCTTTGGTTTCAGATTTTCCTCATGAGTCAATATTCACACTGGACACTGGAGTAACATGGAAATTATATTTTGATGGCTCACATACTAATCATGGATCAGACAGGTATATTATTTATTACCCCTCAAGGCAATACAATCCCTAAATCTTTTAGGATAGCCTTCTCATGCACAAATAACATTGCAAAATATGAAGCATTGTTGATAGGACTCTGAATGATAGTTCAATGGAAAATCAAAGAACTCCTAGTTTTTGGTGATTCTCAGCTTGTTATCAACCAAGTAATGATGATTACGACACCAAGGATGAGAAACTGATGTTGTATAAATGCATGGTGGATAATTTCCTGTCAAACTTCCATATGATTGCTTTTGAATAGATTATGTGAGCACAGAACAAAGCAGCCGACGCTATGGCCACAATTGGATCTCTCTAGGATATCCCCAATAATGTGCCACAATTTGAGTTCTTATTAGAACAACTGTTGGCCCCGCCTATGACATTCCTGAGTTTGAAATGGTTTGCAAGCTCGTTGGCCCTAATTCCCCCTTCTACCAAGATATCTACGACTACTTACATTCCCAAACCCTACCACCTACCCTTTCCAACAATAACGCAAATCCTTCATTCGCAAAGCTGCCTGCTATGCCATCATCGATGATACCTTATACAGACATAGCTTTGACAACACCTTACTCGAATGTCTCAACACTAACAAAGCACAAACTACCTGATGTGAAGTACACGAAGGTATATGCAGAGCCCATTCTAGTGATCTAACCCTAGCCAAAAAGATCATGCGACTAGGTTACTATTGGCCTACAATGAAGCACGATGCCTATCACTTTATGCGGAAATGTTGAAAGTTCCAAATACATAGTGATTTCATTCATGAACCTATGCAAGAGTTGCAACCTATCACTTCACCTTAGCCCTTCGCCCAATGGGGACTTGACCTCGTAGGAAAAATTCACCCCACTTCATCAAATGGCCATAAGTTCATTATCACTACCACTAAATACTTCATGAAATGGGTTGAAGCCATCCCTATGACATATATTACGAGTAAAAAAATCTCCAAATTCATCCTCAATTACATCATATGCCGGTATGGTGTCCCCCAAACCATCATCACCGACAACGATCGTCCGTTCAAAAATTAGGATGTTCGTGAGTTATGTGAGAAATTCCACATTCAACATCGCTTTTCCATGCCATATTACCCGCAAGGCAATGGCCAAGCTGAGGCATCCAATAAGACCATAATCAAAATTCTTAAAAAGACTGTCAATGATGCTAGACATGACTAGCACATTCAACTTAACCCTACCCTATGGGCATATTGCACATGAGCATCTCACTCCCATTGGTGCCACTCCATTTTCCATTGTCTTTGGTTCAGAGGCTAGATCCTTCCTATTAAGGTCGAAGTCCCCTCCCTATGGGTCTCCATGAAAGGACTTATTGATGATGAGAAATATCATATATCCCGGTCGCATGAGTTAGAATTGCTTGATGAACGCAGATAAAAGGCCTTGACTCATCTATAGGCATATTAAAACTGCATTTATCGCAGTTACAATACAAGGGTTTTGATTAGGAACTTTGACATCAGTGACTTAATGTTGATGGAGAATCCAAAACATCAAGCAAAATATGAGAAACCCAAAAAATTTGAGTCTAACTAGCTAGGTCCATATGTCATAACAACATCTTTTGGTTTTGGTTCTTATCAGTTGTCCACACTTGAAGGGGAACCTTTTTTAGAGCCTATCAACAGCTTGCACCTATGCAAATTCTATACATAGCTTTAGAGAGCCATGCCTAAAACTATAAAAATACAAAAAAATTGAAAAATCAACAAATCATTACCTTGATGAAAACTTGGAAAATAGGTGTCTTGGTGACAACAAAAAAATAAAGAAATCATAAAAATAGTAAAGAGAAATAATCTGTCTAATAGTGAAAACCATTTCAATGGCATTTTGGATAAGTACCATGGTGAAAACCTGGCAAACAGACGCCATGTGTAGTCAGTCTCTGCTCTATCATCTACTATCACTCTACCTGGTATTCCACTCTAATCCATAATAATGACTTTACTTTCCATCATCTCCCATTTGACATCCATCATAAGGCCTGGTCATCTTTATCATGAATTTAAAATGGTTGACATCTTGCATCCTTTCTCCTCCATCTTTCGTCCATAATAAACCCTTGTCCCATCCAGTCCTTGATGGTTAGTCCTAGACTTGGTTGGGGGCACATTCCCTAACACCTGGTTTCATTGGATTCTACATTGGTCATTGGTGATCAAATAGTCGAAAAAGAAAAAAATAAAAAATTCCCAAAAAGACAAAAAATCAAATATTCGAAAAACACAAAAAAATCATAAAAATTTGAAAATCCAAAAAAAACAAAACATGCGAAAAACACAAAAAATACAAATAACTTTCAAAATCCCAAAAATAGGACGAGAGTTAGTCAAGTCAGTCTTTGTCCTTGTTGAACTACATTGCCTTTGCGACTAGGCATAGGCAAGGGCATCTCCGATGTGCCCCTGAGGCATTAGGTTAGTCCTTTAGGCATCAAATAAAATCATGATTCAATCCTTTGTCATTTCAACAAAGTCAAGGGTCATGTCGAACTACGAGGTCTCTAAGTGCATGACGTAGGCAAGGCCATCTGTCGATGAGCTCCCGAGGCTACCTAGGTCAGTCCTTTAGGGTTTGTCACATAAGTCACATAAGTCAAATAAGTCAGACATAGTCAAAATCAAACACAAGATAGTCATTTGAACATCAACATTCAAATCATGAACCAACAAACAACATAGTCCAATTAGTCATCAAGTCAAAAATTAGTCAAATTGCCAAAACAATGTCGACCTAGTCACTTTATGTTCCCCTCCAAGATGTGTCCTTGGGATTGGGCCAGGTATCAAAATGTCATTTTCCTTTTTAGGATGTGTCTTTCCTAACGACAAGCTCTGTCACATAGTCATTGGCCTTTTCAAGATGTGTCCTTCCTGACAACAGGCATTGTAAACCCGTCAAAACTGTCAGACTATTCAAATCATCAAACTATCAAATCATTAAGCAATCAACCTTCGATAAACAAATATTAGCAAACATATTGAATGGTTGTTGATTTTGTTGGTCTATTTTGTCTTATCTTTTTATTGTTTTCTCTCTTGTTCATGTTACTAGCTACCTCGAGGATGTCCCATGAAGGATTTAGCAGTGCAATGACATCTCATGACCTATTTTTTCCTTGATTTTTGTCTTTGGTGTGTCTTGACAAAAAGACTAGGGCAACTTAGCCCTTAGTATGAGTTAGGGCATTCCTTGTTTGCGACTGTTTATTTTTTGCAAGTGGATGACCTTGCACACCTTGGTCTATGTCATATCATGGTGTTTGTTGTCCATTTGTCACATTTTATCACCCAATGATGATTATGAAATGCCTATAATGTTATTTGGTAAAATATTGAAGTATTCCTTTTTCGTCCTAACATCCATGTCTTTCACACTAACATTTCTTCTATTCCTTCATACTTTAGTCTTCTCATCCATTTCGAGAGCACACTCGTGTTCTTTGACCCTACCTATTTTCTCGAGGTGGCATACCACTACCTCTTCATCATCTTTCTCTCCCTACTTTCACATTGGGGCATATTTTTGACTTGTTCTTTGACACAATGTGATAAACTACATTATGTCAAAGAGGGGAAAATGTAGACACATAAAAATGACCTAGGCCCTTGAGCTACATTTTTCTATGATGACCGTGCTTCTCCCTCACATAATCAAAGTATTAATTATTCCTCTATAATTATTTAAATAAATTTTAAATTACATTTATTTACTTAAATACATCACTAATTAATCCTTATTCCCTCCAATTATTTAATAACATTACCATTTATCCTTCAATCAAATAAAATTATTCATTTAACCCACTTTGCATCCCACAAGTAAATAATTAAAACATTTATTTATTTATTTTTGTCTTATTCCCATTTATGAATTAAAACATTATTTAATTCATAAGTCAATTTTCCTCCATAAATCAAATAATTTCTATTGTTATTGGATTTTCCAAGTACCTCATTTATGTGCCAAATATTTTCCTTATCTCATTTATTCTCCACCATTGATTTAATTGCTTTTAATTAAATCTCAACCCTTCATTTCAAATCTTTCCCTAACTCTTAACTAATGTTTCCCTAACCCTAATGCTCCTCATCACATTGAATCCTGGCCATTGATCTTAGGTTTTTATAAAATTTTAATCCTGGCCATCCATTCTCAATTTGAAATTCTTTAAAAGGCTCTCTCTCAAGTCATTTTGGACACACAGAGTTATTTTCAGCAACATACACACATAGCATGCTTGAGAGCTCTGAGTACTTGAGAAATACTTCAATATATTGCTTGAGCAATGCTTCAATATCTTGCTTGTCTTAGGCATAGGTCATAGTTGCACTTCAAATATGAGGGTAATCATGGAATTTGCAACAAGATGGAGAAGGCCAATGGAGGTCAATCAATGGAGGCTTGAAGACCAGGTGATATTGTTTCAATATTTCTATGCTTCTTGCTTTCATTGTGCTCTATTGTTGATTGGGATTTAGTTTTATGCTACTTGCAATTAAGCTAAAAATTTCTCCCTAATACACTTGGATCAAACTCCACCCAGTTCTTTATAATCTTGTTTGAACATCCCAACTCTCTTATATTTTCATCTCCTTGACCTATCCTGACTAGGCATATTACTTAATACCAAATTACCTTGGTTCACACAACCCATAGGAAATAATTTCCATTTGAAACTTTTATAATTTAAGTTCAATATGGAGGCTCTTATAATCAAGGGGTCAATAGATACTTTTGAAGAACAAGTAATGGTATTTAGAATTTTGTTTTAAGTTATAGTCAATGCCTCAATCCTAATTAATTAACTTGGGAACACTATATCCATTAGACCAATACCTAAAAACATAACCCATTAATAATATTACTAATAATGTTCTTGATCTTCTAGTTTTACTTTACCCTATGGAGCAACCAATATTCTTATAATAGTCTAGTTCATTGATTAGGTAATTTATTTACACTAAATATGACCGTGATGGTCAATAGTAAGGTCTCAAGAGATGTGGATAGCATGATCTCATAGTTTTATTTGTCAACTTAATTTCAACAACATAATCAAATTAAACGATAGTTATCTTCCACCTATAATATGAGACCATATTATGGCTCACAATATATCTAATATCCTTCTTTCATTCACATAATATTTTCAGTATCAAGGTTCTCACATTTAAGAGGTTGATAGACATTATCCTACCAACAAGGCCACCTAATCATCATTTGAACATCAAGGGACACATCACCTTAGTTACAAACAGGCTTTAAGCATGATCAATGAAGTCGTACTTAAGACCATTGGCAATCCTATAACAAGTAGAATATCATATGAAAAGTACATTCATTAATATAATTAGCTTAGTAATACTCTTAACCTTTGATTTCATTTATCTTGATTAACACATACTTCTATCACATGCCTAAGATCACGAAGACATCAAGTCTTATGATTAAGTACTTGATAGTTGATTCATATAATTGATTTTATAACCATAATGATTTGATTATACAAAATAACTCATCCTAACCTCTTACATCTTTCTAGAAGAGAGCTACAAAATCTTATGACATAGCTCCTTGTGTCATTTTCATGTAATATACTTTAAGGAAATGAGATTAAACCTCCCAACTACTTAAAACGACTATATTTGTTTAAGTGTCTTCCACCCCCATTTCTATTATCAAGTAATAGTAGTAGGCCATTCAATTACATTATTTGATTTATTAATGCTCAATTCAAATTCATAAATACTAGCATCATTTTTAAGGAGCAAGGATCCATATAATTTTGTGGTTTAACACCATAAAATGTCTTCTTGATTTACACATGCATTCACATATTAATGTTAATAACATAGGGATATCGAGTGTTCCCTAATCTATGTGAGTGAAGATATAAATTTCCTTATTCATATATGCTATAATATTTTTCTTATCCCTGGTCTCAAATATCAAAATATTGGATGGATAAAATGCTGCATAACATTTCTCAAGACTTGTTCAGCCATTAATGATGAAAGTATTGTAAGGAGATGGAAGATAGGTTTATCATGATTGCTTCATCGTAATTTAGTCTGAAGACCGTGCAAGGTTTAAGTTATATTTGCATCTATTTCAACCATCATGATGAGTTTCTTGATTATTGACCAATACCTATGAGCTACATAGGTGCCATTTTAAAACATTCTAGTCGAACTGTTCTATAGCAGATGGAATATGTACAGACCAATTTAAGCAATGAATCAATCAATGGAGAATGAAGTGGTAATGTATAAAATAAACTACTTTTGTTGAAGACTTATCTTGCATATGTCGATGTAGTAAATCCATAGGTACCCCAATTTCTGCAAATTTGTCCTCCATCTTTGAAACTTAAACTCACGCATGCACATAGGATACTATCAATGGTTATGGAGTCTGGTTCTACACCAATAAATCCCCAATAATGAGGGCGTGACATATTGGCAAGTCACCTCAACACCATTCCCAGTTTGCAGATTGCCTTCCCCAGATTCGTCACGGCTCCACACGCCTCTTCTTCCTACTCATGTTCTCTAGTTTTATGGAGAGATGACCTCTAGAGTATGGCGTCCAATGTCTTCTAATTCGCATCAATAATTATCCCATTCAACACTTCGGCCCCCACTTTAGGCTCCCATTTTTCATGTCATTCCTCTGCATTGCCTTTCTCTAACTATTCTTTCTTTTTCCCATGCTTTTTCTTCCCAAAAACGAGCATATAAGCTAAAGATTTGCGAAGGGATGTAAATCTCCTTCTCTCTACACACCATCCTTCATCTATAGATATGAATTTCTTGTCTCTCTCAGCCTAGATGCCTTTGCAACTCGTTTCCCGTTCATTCTCGTGTGATTCCTCTTGTCAAAACAAGCTTGAATCCGAAATTAGAGAGGTCATGGGTTTTAAGTATACCCTCCCATTTCCCACGTGACATGCCATTTTCCCCCTTTTATTCATTTGCACCATGCTTCTTTGATTGCGCAGCTCCAAAACACACCCACACCATGCCCATTTAATTTATCTTATTTTTATTATCTAAATTAATTATGTATTAATTGCATATATTTAATTACCCTAAATACTTATACTTATTCAAGTGCTTAATAAGGGAATTTGCAGTAAAAGAAAAAATCAAGTAATATACTGGCATACCATGTTGGTAAGTGTAAAATGTGAAGACGTAAAATCTGGTTTTCCTGCCTTTGAAAAGGTCTGCAACAGAAGAGAATAGAGTATCCATTAATTTCCAAATAATAATAAAAAAATGGATGATTGATTCTCTCTTAAGATTGCTATATTTCAACTACGGACATTTTTTAATCCAAAAAAATATATTTAGATTTATATTAAGAGGGCTTAGAAAATGATCAGAGAAATTCAGGAAAGTCATCAATTGTGATCTGGTCCTGCGAGTAGTTTATATGGTTTTGAGGCCAATCTCAAGTGAAATTTTGTTGGTGCAATAATCATTTGGTCCAGGATATGTTAATGTCCCTAGCCAGCTAAGGACTCAACCATTCAAACAAAAAAACTGTTGGAGGCTTTTTTTCCACAACGAAAAAAACTCTTAAAATTATCACCGAGTATGCTTGATTGTTAGGTGTATTTAGAAGGATTGAAAGACAACCTGTTGTGTTTTTTAACATCCATCACTAAACATGGTACCTGTCTAATTTTAAATATGTTTTAGTCATAATTATGCTTATAAAGAAAATCATGAATTAGCTTCAAGAGAGTTCTTATTAATTATTCCATTTAAACTGGTATAAATCACAAGAATTGTGAAAATGCATACCCTAAAGAAATAATGGTAGTCTTTTAATTTTGATATATAAATATTATTGGAAAATCAGAAGTTCACTTGTAACTATTTGTTAAAAACTATAAAAGGATACATAGCTTGTAATTAATTGCACATTCAAATGCTATTAAAAAAATCAGAGATTCACTTGCAAAGAATAAATAATTGTTCTGTTATGTATGAATCAGAGACTTAAAAATCAGCGTCCTCACCCTGATAATTTGAAGTAACAAATTAATGGTAATTTTTTAATCTATAACTTCTAAATATTGTTTAAACATAGATATTTGCTTGTAAAGAACATTTATCAGTAGTTTATAACTTAAAAACAGGTTAAGTACCCTGATAATTTTAAGTTTAAAACTATAAAAACAGGGTACATGACTAAAATTAAATACTGGGGCACACCCTGCTAATTTCTTTGAAAATAGGAAAAATAGTGAACATGTTGTAGTATTGCATTTCCAGACAGATATAAGGTCTCATGTGAACCATATTGGCTGTGTAAACAGGAACATATTGTTTGCATAAAAGAACACGTATTACAACTCAATCTTGTAACCATTATTTTGCAAACAAATCATCTCACATAGCTGCAACCACATGATGATTAAAATTCTTGGTATAACTCTACTCATTTAATAAACTACAAACTATTTCCGATTTCTAACAGTTGAATCCCCTGTAACCGGCCAGATAGCAGTCATGGGTTGCTATGGAGAGGCTGAGGTAAGGTTCTGATGGGATAGATTTAAGCTAGACTGATTAAGTGCAACCGCGTTAGGCCAGCACTGAACAAGGCAGTTGCCAGATGCACAATAGTCTGATGTACTTCCACACCAGTTGTATATGCTGCAGCATCGACCACTGTTGCACCAGAAGTTCCCTGCTGGACTACATGTTGGATCTCCTTTCACCGTAACTGCCATCAACACCAACAAGATATAAAGTGCCAATCTTAATCTTCTCTCTGCCATTCTTCTCTCTCTGCAATAACAAAAAATTCATTATACTAATAATAAGAATATCATAATGTTCTCTTCTTTCTGTACTAATAAGAAAATATTCCTTGTAATGTTCAGGTAGTGGGTAAAGATATCTACTGTGGTCAATTAAATAATTAGAAAAAGAAAAGCTTGTATTGTAATCTCTGCATTCAAATGGGGTTATCAGATACTTTCACTTGTTGAGGCCTGCTAAAAGAAAATCACCAATGGCAGAGGTTTCTAAGAGCACTAATTATAAATAGCAAACCATGAATATTATTAATTAATAGTAAATAGCAACTTTGAATATAAAAAAAATTAATAGTGAATATGAACTTTGAATATTATTAAGTGTTGTGGTCAAATAAATCATGCTGAGTGTATGATTTGTTCTTTGGTTGTGTACGGATCTTCTTTGTTCTTCATACGGATCAGGATTTGACTCTATTTCAAAGTTCTTTGGTCAATTTTGATTTCAAACTTTCATAATTTTTGTTTTGACTGTCTCTTTGCTATGAATTAGCTGTTTGTTTCCCCAGATCTTTGATTTTAAGACTTAAACTTCACAAGCAATTTAACAAAAACAAAAAAAAAATAAAAAAAAATTGACCAAACTTTAAAATAAAAAAGTTTGAATACAAGATAAGACTGTCAACTTTAACCTGTACATCCGGTCAAGAATTTTGTTTTATTTTTTTAGATGAGTCAATGAAAAGTCTATAAACAGGAAGACTAGCAGATGCATCAGTGAGTTCGAGGAAGGCACGCATGTGAAAAATGGAGATCACAGAGAGGAGTTTGCTATTTACAATTTTACATCTTGCCATTTTCTTTCTATTACCATGATTGAAAAAAACAAAAATCATGAATGGCTAAAGTTTGGTACTATTTGTTTGAAGTGTTTTTGTTTGATATTTTATTTATTTATTTTTAGTATTTCAATTTTTAAAAAATTTATGGTCTAAAATTATCATCACTCTAAAACAAAGAAATATATTATGATTAGTTTAAGTTAGATTTTTGTATTTTTTATTTAGTTGAAAGGCGTTTTTCAATGGCAGGATAGGGAGAGAATGAAGGTATGCATGATCAACGGCTTGATCAGCGATTAGTTTGTTTGCTGTCTTTTTTTAGCTTGTTGTATCCATGCAACCAGTTTGCATGTGTATTTCCTTTTTTTTTCAGTTTCTTTGACCTGTGAATAGCTTGATTAGTTTTTTCTTTACATGTACGTTGTTTCTTTCGAAATGAATATACAGCTGAATAATATTACAGTCCTCTTCATTTCATTTTTTTTTGCTGATCGCTGAGTTATTAGAGTTTATCATATGCAGTGTTTGTTTGTTTTTCTTTTGTATTTTGTATTTTCAGTGTAGTGTTACAGCAATTTAATTTCTTCAATCTTCCATTAGTATCAGAGCAAGTTGTAAAAGATTTTTTGTGTAGGCAACAAGTTTAGGATAACAGTTCTCTTCAAGAAATATCAGAATGATAAATGGTGACAATTTTCTATTCCAGCTTTCGCTATTTATGAAAGACAACTATGAATATTGGAGTATAAAGATGAAGACCCAAATGACAACTATGTATATTGGAGTATAAAGATGAAGACCCAAATGAGAAGCAAGAGGATTTGCTTTCATCTAGACAGATTTTATGTCAACAGAGATCACTTCTTTTTTGACAAGGTAGACAATGAATCTAGAATTAAAGTTTATCCTTCCACCTTTTCAGATCATCACCCTATTATTGCTAAGATTCTAGTATCAAACCACTCTCAACCTGAATCTAAAAAAGATAAGAAATTCTTCCTGAACTCTAGTATGCTTAATGATGAGGACTGCAACAATGTTGTGTTCACATTAAGAGAACTTAACAGATGCCTTTTAAAAGAGTTAAGCCCAATTGATAAATGGAACAAGAATATAAATTATTGGACTGTGCTTTACCAAACAATAGGAAAGAAAAAATCTAAAGACTTCAAAAAATATGAAAACTTCCTTCAGGAAAAATTACTTGGGATAGAAAATAACTTTCAAGATGAACCCTCGAATATAGACGTGAATGAGGAGCTTATCAAGTGTAAAAGGCACAATATTTTTCTTTACCTTTCTAAAAGATTAAAAAACAAAAAGAAGAAATTAAATGCTTGTGGATTGAGAACGCCCTGATCAATGATCTAGAGGAAATTCGATATCAATTATTCACCTTCTAGAAAACCTCTTCTCATCGGAAGAGGGTGACTCATGTAGCCTTTCAAAGAAAGAGAAACGTGTAAAAGCCTAATACCAAAGAAGATTAGAGTTGGCATGGCTAAAAAGCTCAGGGCAAGATTGTCTAAGGAAGAAATCTCACAAACAATTATGTCATTCAGTGATGATAACCTATTGAATTCTATTAAAAAATATTACCTGGATTAATGAATATTTATGTCAGGTTTACAAGGAAGCAATAAACAAGGGTTCTTTAGGAAAAAGAGATAAACAAAGGAATAATTAAGTTAATCCCCAAGGAGGGTGATAAACCATTAATTAAAAATTGACGATCCATCATTTTCTTAAAGGTTTCTTATAAAATTCTTGTTAAAGCTTTGGCCCTAAGGTTGAGAAATATTCTCCCCTTTGTTATAAGCTATACTAAAACTGGCTTTATCAAAGGTAGGTATATTTTAGAAACTTAATTACTAGTTGGGAAGCAATGAACTGGAATAAAGACTAGGAAAAATACTGGAATGTTGTTGTTAGATTTCAAAAAATCTTATGATAGGATTGAATGGTCATTCATTCAAATGGCCCTTGAATGGTCATTTATGATTTTGAAAAATCATAGGAGTCAACTTCTCCCATCTTTTTTCCTTTTTCTTTTCTCTTTCCTTTCATAATACTTTCATCCAAGACATCAAACCTCCTAGATATTTTTACACACTTGTTCTGAATAGCCCAACTCTCTTCCTCTAAAATTCTTTCTCTCCTCGCAATAAGTTTTTTTTTACAGCCCTACCCAAGGCCAACCATGCTCTTTTTCCTTGACATTTCTACAAACACTTGCAATCCACTCACAATTTGCAATAAAAATTACGCAAAACCACAACTATCCTCTACCCAAAAAATATTATGGAAGATGTATCTCTCAAAACCACCTCTATCCACTTTCACACAATGGAGGACGTTTGTACAACTTCTGCCTAGCCTTATCTCTATTGAAGGATAGCCCAAAATATTTACACAAAACAAATCCTTATAACTCATCAAACCCTATCTTTTTCAAATATGAAATCCTTCTCTTCACACACATTCTATTATCATACTTGCTCTTATACCATTTAATGCAATCAAGATTGGAAGGTCTTATCAAACTACCCAATTTTGCAGCCTTAACATGTCATCCAATCCACATTAGCATACAAATGGAAGAATTTGAAACATATATTTATTTCAATGCTCATACACATTCATACATAAAAATTCCTCAATATTAATTACATATATGGAGGATTCAACATTGAATAAAATTCAAAAAAATTTAAAAGCTTTTCTAAATACATCTTGTCTAGGAGTCTTCAAATCCTCATGTCTTCAAACCTTTTTGGCTTTACCCATCTTTTGAAACCTGATTTTTCTCTTCATTATGTAGCTCTCATGGCTATTTTGAACACATATAGCACACCTACAAAACCCTTTTTCTCTTTTTATATTCCTCTTCTCTTCACAAGTTGAGTTTTTGCACTCTTTCTTATGCAACTATCCAAAGAAAACTCCAAGTTCTTTCTCCAACCTTGCTTCTATTGATTTCTATTATTTTACACCATTAAATTTTGCATTTTATATATTCTCACACCCTTGTAAGCACCAAAAAGTGGCACCCAAATCTTCCATTTCATTTCCCTCAACTTGACCTTTGAAATTCCTTCATAAAGAATGAAATAAAGACATTGTTTTGCTTCCAAAATGTGTTGTTAATGTTTCTTCACAATATCAAACACCTTTCTATTGTAGATGCCTTTAAAAAATGAATAAACTAGAAAACCAACTCATTCTCCTTTGGTAATTGAAGAGTTGTTTATTATTTTTCTGAAAATCACAACTATCTATTCCATTAAAAACATTGTTTTCCTTTGATTTTTGAAATAAAAAACTACTATTGGTAAAAGAATATTTGATCATTCAAACACTCCAAAATATGCTTTTGAAGCTCCAACCTACACCAAAATATAAAAAAAAAATATGAAAAGAAAATGTATTTTTGGTGATGCAGGATTGCTTGTGAGCATCCTGCATCTACCTGCCATGATGTGGGCAATCTTGATTTTTTTTATTTGTTACATCAACATTAGTTGAACCTTCCTGAATTTTTTTATTTTTTACATCAAGATTAGTTGAACCTTCTAAGATACGTGACTTATATTAAATGAGTAATGGACAATACAATTGTCATTCAAACCAACTCTTCAATAAATCTTAATATGGGAGGTTTCCTAATTAATTCCTTTGTTTTCTTATAAGGGAAGAGCATTTATCCAAAAATAATAAAATAGTAAACAAAAAAACATATTATGGCAGAGTCCAAAAATTAAAGGACTTAAGTGAGAGATCTCATTACGGTTTGATTTTTAAGAAATTTTAATTTTGTGAGAGATTTCATTAGGGTTTGATTTATATGGTTATATCTTAGTGTTTTATATTTATGATTTTGATTTGTATATTTTGTTATTATATTTTTTTATGAATTTGTAAGATTATTGACATTTTTTTTGGTGAGAAATCTTATTGGAGTTTGGATTTTATGATTGTGTTAATGGTTTTCATATATAATTTATGTGCTTTTTAGTATTATAAGTTTTTTCTTTTTTAAATTCACAAATATTAATAATTATTTTGTACTTTTTAAATATTAGACAGTTATTATTCATAAGATAAATCAAATTTTTATATAATGAATGATCTTATATCATGAGTAACAATTAAAGTTGTGATTATTATATCAAAAAGTTATAATTATAAAAAAAAAAAATTTTGATAGAGATATTTCATCAGATAACTTATATAAATTTAACTAATTTTTTTCTTGATATAGTAATTCATATGTAGTGCAAAAAACCTAGGAGACAATGAATATATAACACCTTTAAAAGAAAGTGGTGTATGATGTAGAAGATCATATGTGATGGAATCCTTTTTGTTAGTATATCATTTACTTGTTTCTTAAGGTTATCCATGTCTTTCAATAGTGTATCCAAGGTGCAA
>VDFB02000003.1:173218175-173319633 GCA_007258455.2 Sequoia sempervirens | reverse complement strand
GAGATTGTTACTAAAGCTCAAGATTCTATGATTGAAGCCATACCTCAAGTGATTGGTCATAATGAAAATTCCTTAATCACTGCTATTCCTTCCAAAGCTGAAATAAGGAAAGCTGTCTTTTCTTTTGATGGAAACAAAGCTCCTGGACCTGATGGTTTTCCTTTATTCTTCTTCCAAGTGTTTTGGGAAATTGTTGAGCTGGATGTGGTGAACGTTGTCAAGGAATTCTTTGGATCAAGACGTCTGTTGAAAGAATTGAATGCTACTTTTGTGGTCCTTATTCCAAAAAAACCTGGAGCTTCAGAGTTTCAAGCTTTTCAGCCAATCAGCCTGTGTAATTCTATTTACAAAATTATTTCAAAGGTGTTGACTTCAAGAATGCTTTCTGTGCTTCCCCAAATTATTGCTCTGCAGCAGAATGGTTTTGTGCCAGGTAGGTACATTATGGACTCTGTTGTTACTGTTCATGAGAACTTACATTCATTAATGGTTTCGAAAACTAAAGGGTTTATTCTTAAATTAGACATCTCCAAAGCCTATGATCGGGTTGATTGGGCTTTCTTGTTTAAAATTATGTACAAGTTTGGTTTTAGTAATAGAGTCATTCAGTTGGTGAACCAGCTTGTGTCGACAGTTACTTCTGCAGTCATTGTGAATGGGTCACCATCAAGGTTTTTTCAAACCTCCAGAGGCCTCAGACAAGGAGACCCTATTTCTCCTATTCTGTTTACTATCTTGGCTGAGAGTTTAGGTAGAAATATTAAAAAGCTTATTGATCAAAGATCCCTTGTTGGTTTAAGACCTTCTTCTTCTCCTCTTACCTGTTCTCACCAACAATTTGTTGATGACACCATTCTTATGGGAAGATCTACTGTGACTGAAGCTAAGACTTTTATAAAAATTCTGAATCTTTATGAATCTGCTTCTGGGCAAGTTGTCAACAGGGCTAAGAGTTCAATTTTTTTCATCAATACTCCAGAGTATAGACAAGTCAAACTTGCCCAAATTCTTGGATGTCGTGTTGAGTCTCTCCCGTCAACCTATCTTGGATTACCTCTTTGTTCTAAACCTTCAGACTCGTTATGGATTTTTTTGGTTGAAAAATTCAATAAGAAGTTATCGGGTTGGAAAGGAGCTCTTCTAAGTCAAGCTCGAAAAATCCAGCTCCTTAAGGCTTCTTTGCAAAATCTTCCTACTTATGCTCTCAGTATATTTAAAATTCCTGCTAAATATGTTGAGGCCATTGAAAAAATTCAGAAAAGGTTTCTATGGTCCGGGGTGGAGGGTAAGAAGAGAATGCCACTTGTTGGATGGGATCTGGTCTATAGACCCAAATCAAGGGGGGGCCTGGGTTTAAGGAAAATTAAAGTTTTGAATATGTCCCTTCTTGCTAAACAGCTTTGGAGAACTCTTACTTTAAATGGAGAATGGCGTGATACCTTAAAAGCTAAATATTTTAATAACTATGAGTATTTAAATAAAATTATAAACTCTTCTTCTTTACCTCGTGGGTTTGTCTGTTGGAATGATATGGGTAGACGAAGAAATCTTTTGGAAATGGGAATTGGATGGCTGATTGGAAATGGAAATTTTGTCAGATTTTGGGAAGACAGATGGCTTTTTAAAGATCCTTTAATTAGAATAGAGAAATTTAGTAAATGGATGAATGATTGTAAAAAGGAATTTGGAGTCTTGGTTAAAGATTATTGGAGGAATGGAGATTGGGTTGATTTGAAGACCATCAGTCATGATCTTGGCCCTGTTCAATCGGCTTTCAGAGCCCTTAGACCAGTTCAACACCAGGTGGAGGATCTTGTTGTCTGGTTAGACAACCCGTCTGGTATTTTTTAGTTGCCTCTGCCACTTCTATGTTGGATAGTCTGATGGGGCATCCTCCCTATTGGGCTAAGGCATGGATTAATCACTTGACTCCGAAAATCAATATTTTCTACTGGATAATGCTACAGAATAAGATCCTCACTTTGGACAATCTTGGAAAAAGAGGAGTTCAATTACCAAACAGATGTTATATGTGCAAGAATGAAGCGGAGACTGTTAATCATCTTTTTCTTCATTGCCCTTTTGTGTCGAATATTTGGGAAAAATTACTGGGGCTTCTTGAGTTTGTGTGGGTTTTCCCTGCTTCTGTCGAAGATTTCTTCATTCAATGGAAAGCTCTTTCAAAAAATCCTTTTGTGAGAAATCTATGGTCTTTTATTCTTCCTTTTGTGTCTTGGAATATCTGGAAGGAAAGGAACAATAGAGTTTTAGGGATAAAGAGATGTCGGAAGGGGATTTGTATGCTAAAATTGTAAGGGCTATAAAGGAAATTTTATCTTTAATTCCTGAAAAAATGTTTGAGAAAGCTTTCTAGTCTCCCTTTGATTTTGCTATGGCCAAAAAATGGAATTCAAAATTAGTTGGGTCAAAAATCCTCAAACTTGGAGTGTGTGGGAGAGATAATGCTAATTGGTCTATGCCGCCTTTGGGTTGGATGAAAGCCAATTTTGATGGTGCGGCTAAAGGTAACCCTGGGAAAGCTGGCAGTGGGTGTGTTTTAAGGGACAACACCGGGGCTTTTATTGTGGCTTTTGCTGTGGACATCGGAATTCAAACTAATCATGTTGCGGAAGCTGTTGGGGCTTTTCATGCGGTCAGCCTAGCCCTTAAGATCAACACGAAATATCTTTGGTTGGAGGGCGATTCTTTGAATATAATAAATTGTATTCTTGGGATCACCCCCCCTCGTGGACCATCAAAAAATGGATCGAAGAAACGAAAACTTTATTAAGTAAATTTGATAAAGTGAAAGTGTCCCACGCCTATAGAGAAGCCAATAAGGTGGCGGATTTCTTCGCCAATGAAGGAGTTAAGAAGGGTGGGGAAAACACGTGGAGGAAGAATGACATCCTCCATCCTAAAGTGAAAGCGCTAATTTATTATGATTCAGTGCATGGGAGAGAAGGCAATCTTAGTCATGATGAAACAGATAAAGATCAAGTACATCGATTTCATTAGATTTGATGGGACCGACGTCACTTTCTTTTTTAAAAAGAGTCTGCGGCATGCTTTCTGGGTGTTCAAAAAAAAATACCTAAACGGGACCCAGAGCAACTGTTCTGTGTTGTTTTACAGTGAGCTGACTATGGGTGGAGAAAGAAAACGTGTGGAGCCGAGCAATTTTTAGGAGCACAGAAAGAATGCTAAAGCGTGGGAAAGAAGCGAAAAGGGAGGTTTAGTCCCATATCTGGAAAAGCTCCATGGTATGGATGAGGGGATGCTGGACTATTTTGTTAAAAACTGGAAAAATGGAGAGATCGTATTGTTTGGCAGGAATGTTAAGCTGAGTGAGGACTTAATTGGTGAAATAACAGGTCTTTCGACTGAGGGTATTAAATTCTACCGAGATCGACGATTCTCTGATGAAGTGGTCATTAAATTTCCCAAAAAGGATAAGGAGAAAGCGAAGATGGTTAAGGTTGCTAATAGCTACTCTGATGTGGAGTCCATCAAATCTATTTGGAGGAAAGTTTTAAGAGTTATTATGGAATATATTACGGTTGATAGGCGCTTTACCAGAGTCTATGGTTACCACTTTTCCATTCTAAATCATTTCCGTCATAAGGTTCGTATATCTCTGCCTTTTTACTTATTTTCTTCTTTGAAGAATTGCCTCGATGATGTGGAAAGAAACCCTAGGAGGAATGCTATTATTCACCCTGGTCTTGTTAGGCTCATTTTTGAGTATTTTCAAAATTTACCTACTTTGCCTAAAACTGTTGAAATTGAAGAGTTGGATGATGAGGAGACAGAAAGTAGTAGGAAAATCGAACCTCGGGGCCCCTCTGCTTGTGTTCTTGTTGGTCCTGATACCATTGCTCCCCAGTCCTTGTATTGTCAGAAAACTCTTAAGGATTCTGCCCTGCTATCTTGTCCTAAACGACAACTGCTGCATGAGTTCCCTAGTCCGGGTTTTGCCTCACCGCCCTGTCTTAACCCCCAACTGTCTCCTGGTTGCCCTACTCCGGGTTTGTCCCCTGGTTTTAAAGGTAACCCTGTTATGAAACTTGTTTCGTACTCTAGAAATTCTATGGAAATCCTCTCTAAGAAGCCCATGGTCAGTAAGGAATTGGCCCCTAGTGCCCCTGCTTCTGGAAAATTTGGGAATGATCATTTTGAGTCCCCTATTTAGGATGAAATTAATTCTGCTATGAATAAGTGTAAGCTTGAGGATTTGGTTAGTATAGCGAAAAAAAGTACGGATG
This sequence comes from Sequoia sempervirens, assembly GCA_007258455.2. NCBI lineage: Eukaryota > Viridiplantae > Streptophyta > Pinopsida > Cupressales > Cupressaceae > Sequoia > Sequoia sempervirens. The sequence goes on along the minus strand of VDFB02000003.1, from coordinate 173,315,368 downwards.
GCCTTTTTACCATTTTCAAATGGACCCAGAAAGATGTCTGTGACTTGAAAGGCCGTGTTATTGATCTCAGCAACAAGGTTACGGATTTGGAGCAGAAGATCAGTTGGAATAGTAGAGATAATGATGAACAGGAAACTCCATTACCGAGGAAAAGACAGCAATTACAGGAGGATAGATTGGCTAGTATCGAGTGTAACATGTCCAAGATTGAACAAAACATTAGGGCCACTGTTGCAAACAATCACAAAATTGCTAGGCATAACACCATCATCATAAATGCAATGGTGGAAAAGCTTGAAAAAAACCAAAAGGGTTCGCTGGTTGTGGATTTGGATATGGACAGGGGAGGCAGCAGATCGGCTGGTGAAGGGATTTCGACTCGTACCAGGGCAAACATTAAGAGGAAGACCCCAACTTCATCACATACGGTTCAAATTCTTAAACAGGGGTTACAGAACATGCAAAATTTTGAAAAGGAAGCTGAGGAATTACTGAACAACTTGGAGTAACGTGGTGTCTTGTTTGCTAGTTTTTTTTTGGGCGGTCCTTTTTTGGGCCCTGTTGTCTTTTGGTGCTGTCGTTTCCTTTTGGGACAGCTTTCTGGTTGTTTGTACTTTTTCTGCTTATCTCTTGCTATTTAAACTTCATGGTTTTAGGTCCCTATAAAACCTATTTTTTCCTTTTCAAAAATGACTAGCTACGAGATATTGTCCCTCATGGATGGCTTCTCAAGGTATAATCAGATCCGGCTCCTGAAGACCAACAAAAGATGACATTCACTTGCCCATGGGGTACATACTGTTGGAATGTCATGCCCTTTGGACTGAAAAATGTAGGCGCAACCTATCAAAGAGCTATGACCACCATATTTCATGATCTCATGCACACATTGATGGAAGACTATGTTGATGATCTTCTGGAAAAATCCTTGACACGTGGTGATCACTTAAGAGTCTTGGACAAGATTTTCAACTAGCTAGAAGAATACAAGGTCCACCTAAATCCCAAGAAATGTGTCTTTGGCGTGACATCAAGAAAGCTTTTGGGATACATTGTTTCCCATCGAGGCATTGAAGTAGATCCGACAAAAGTCAAAGCAATATTATACATGCCTCCACCTAAAGGAATCAGTCAACTCCAAATGCTACAGGGCCGACTTCAGTCTATTAGGTGATTCATCACACAACTTGTAAATAAATTTCAACCTTTTCAATATTTGTTACGCAAGGGAGTTCCTTTCATTTGGATAGACAAGTGTGAGACATGTTTTCAATAGATTAAAGAGTATCTCTTGACGCCTCCTGTCTTGATGCCGCCTATTGATGGAGAACCCCTAATTTTGTACATCTTAGCCACTACAACTGTACTGGGGGCATTGTTGGCTCAAAATGACCATGAGGAAAAGGAACAAGCAATCTCTTTTATTAGTCACACTTTGGTGGGATATAATCTTAACTATAGTCCAATTGAACGTGCTTGTCTTGCAGTGGTTTTTGCCGCTCAAAAGTTGAGACACTACATGTTAAACCATCATACTAGAAGCTTGTGGAAAAAATAGATCCCTTGAAATATCTACTCAATAGAGTGGAATTATTAGGACAATTGGCTAAATGGGTCATGATACTCAGTGAATATGACATTCAGTATGTGGAACACAAGGCAATAAAAGGACAAGTCATTGCTGACCAACTAGCAGACACACCCACACAAGCTGATCAACCTTTGGTTTCATATTTTCCTCATGAGTCAATATTCACAATAGACACTAGAGTAACATGGAAATTGTATTTTGATGGCTCACATACTAATCATGGATCAGGCGTAGGTATATTATTTATTACCCCTCAAGGCGATACAATCCCTAAATCTTTTAGGATAGCCTTCTCGTGCACAAATAACATTGCAGAATATGAAGCATTGTTGATAGGACTCTGAATGACAGTTCAATGGAAAATCAAAGAACTCCCAGTTTTTGGTGATTCTCAGCTTGTTATCAACCAAGTAATGATGATTATGACACCAAGGATGAGAAACTGATGTTGTATAAATGCATGGTGGATAGTTTCCTGTCAAACTTCCATATAATTGCTTTTGAACAAATTCTGTGAGCACAGAACAAAGCAGCCGACGCTATGGCCACAATTGGATCTCTCTTGGATATCCCCAATAATGTGCCACAATTTGAGTTCTTATTAGAACAACTGTTGGTCCCCGCCTATGACATTCCTGAGTTTTAAATGGTTTGCAAGCTCTTTGGCCCTAATTCCCCCTTCTACCAAGATATCTATGACTACTTACATTCCCAGACCCTACCACCTGCCCTTTCCAACAATCAATGCAAATCCTTCATCCGCAAAGCTGCTCACTATGCCATCATCGATGATACCTTATACAGACGTAGATTTGACAACACCTTACTCGAATTTCTCGACACTAACAAAGCACAAACTAACTGATGTGAAGTACATGAAGGTATATGCAGAGCCCATTCTAGTGATCTAACCCTAGCCAAAAAGATCATGCGACTAGGATACTATTGGCCTACAATGAAGCACGATGCCTATCACTTTATGTGGAAATGTCAAAAGTTCCAAATACATAGTGATCGCATTCATGAACCTATGTAAGAGTTGCAACCTATCACTTCACCTTAGCCCTTCGCCCAATGGGGACTTGACCTCGTAGGAAAAATTCACCCCACTTCATCAAATGGCCATAAGTTCATTATCACTACCACTAAATACTTCATGAAATGGGTTGAAGCCATCCCTATGACATACATTACGAGTAAAAAAATCTCCAAATTCATCCTCAATTACATCATATGTCGGTATGGTGTCCCCCAAACCATCATCACCGACAACGATCGTCCATTCAAAAATTAGGATGTTTGTGAGTTATGTGAGAAATACCACATTCAACATCGCTTTTCCATGCCATATTACCCACAAGGCAATGGCCAAGCTGAGGCATCCAATAAGACCATAATCAAAATTCTTAAGAAGACTGTCAATGATGCTAGATCTGACTAGCACATTCAGCTTAACCCTACCCTATGGGCATATTGCACGTGAGCATCTCACTCCCACTAGTGTCACTCCATTTTCCCTTGTCTTTGGTTCAGAGGCTAGATCCTTCCTATTAAGGTCGAAGTCCCCTCCCTATGGGTCTCCATGAAAGGACTTATTGATGATGAGAAATATCATATATCCTAGTCGAATGAGTTAGAATTGCTTGATGAATGTAGATAAAAGGCCTTGACTCATCTATAGGCATATCAAAATTGCATTTATCACAGTTACAATACAATGGTTTTGATTAGGAACTTTGACATCAGTGACTTAATGTTGATGGAGAATCCAAAAAATCAAGCAGAATATGAGAAACCCAGAAAATTTGAGTCTAACTGGCTAGGTCCATATGTCATAACAACATCTTTTGGTTTTGGTGCTTATCAGTTGTCCACACTTGAAGGGGAACCTTTTTTAGAGCCTATCAACAGCTTGCACCTATGCAAATTCTATACATAGCTTCAGAGAGCCATGCCTAAAACTATAAAAATACAAAAAAATTGAAAAATCAACAAATCATTACCTTGATGAAAACTTGGAAAATAGGTGTCTTGGTGACAACAAAAAAATAAAGAAATCATAAAAATAGTAAAGAGAAATAATCTATCTAATAGTAAAAACCATTTCAATGGCATTTTGGATAAGTACCATGGTGAAAATCTGGCAAATAGACGCCATGTGTAGTCAGTCTCTACTCTATCATCTACTATCACTCTACCTGGTATTCCACCCTAATCCATAATAATGACTTTACTTTCCATCATCTCCCATTTGACATCCATCATAAGGCCTGGTCATCTTTATCATGAATTTCAAATGGTTGACATCTTGCGTCCTTTCTCCTCCATCTTTCGTCCATAATAAACCCTCATCCCATCCAATCCTTGATGGTTAGTCCTAGACTTGGTTGGGGTCACATTCCCTAACACTTGGTTTCATTGGATTCTACATTGGTCATTGGCGATCAAATAGTCGAAAAAGAAAAAAATCAAAAATTCCCAAAAAGACAAAAAATCAAATATTCGAAAAACACAAAAAAATCATAAAAATTTGAAAATCCGAAAAAATCAAAACATGCGAAAAACACAAAAAATACAAATAACTTTCAAAATCCCAAAAATAGGGTGAGAGTTAGTCAGGTCAGTCTTTGTCCTTGTTGAACTACATTGCGTAAGTTGCGACTAGGCATAGGCAAGGGCGTCTTCGATGTGCCCCCGAGGCATTAGGTTAGTCCTTTAGGCATCAAATAAAATCATGATTCAATCATTTGTCATTTCAACAAAGTCAAGGGTCATGTTGAACTACGAGGTCTCTAAGTGCATGATGTAGGCAAGGCCATCTGTCGATGATCTCCCGAGGCTAACTAGGTCAATCCTTTAGGGTTTGTCACATAAGTCACATAAGTCAAATAAGTCAGACATAGTCAAAATCGAACACAAGATAGTCATTTGAACATCAACATTCAAATCATGAACCAACAGACAACATAGTCCAATTAGTCATCAAGTCAAAAATTAGTCAAATTGCCAAAACAATGTCGACCTAGTCACTTTATGTTCCCCTCCAAGATGTGTCCTTGGAATTGGGCTAGGTATCAAAATGTCATTTGCCTTTTTAGGATGTGTCTTTCCTAACGACAAGCTCTGTCACATAGTCATTGGCCTTTTCAGGATGTGTCCTTCCTGACAACAGGCATTGTAAACCCGTGAAAACTGTCAGACTATTCAAATCATCAAACTATCAAATCATTAAGCAATCAACCTTCGATAAACAAATATTAGCAAACATATTGAATGGTTATTGATTTTGTTGGTCTATTTTGTCTTATCTTTTTATTGTTTTATCTCTTGTTCATGTTACTAGCTACCTTGAGGATGTCCCATGAAGGATTTAGCAGTGCAATGACATCTCATGACCTATTTTTTCCTTGATTTTTGTCTTTGGTGTGTCTTGACAAAAAGACTAGGGCAACTTAGCCCTTAGTATGAGTTAGGACATTCCTTGTTTGCGACTGTTTATTTTTTGCAAGTGGATGACCTTGCACACCTTGGTCTATGTCATATCATGGTGTTTGTTGTCCATTTGTCACATTTTATCACCCAATGATGATTATGAAATGCCTATAATGTTATTTGGTAAAATATTGAAGTATTCCTTTTTCGTCCTAACATCCATGTCTTTCACGCTAACATTTCTTCTATTCCTTCATCCTTTAGTCTTCTCATCCATTTCGAGAGCACACTCGTGTTCTTTGACCCTACCTATTTTCTCGAGGTGGCATACCACTACCTCTTCATCATCTTTCTCTCCCTACTTTCACATTGGGGCATATTTTTGACTTGTTCTTTGACACAATGTGATAAACTACATTATGTCAAAGAGGGGAAAATTTAGACACATAAAAATGACCTAGGCCCTTGAGCTACATTTTTCTATGATGACCGCGCTTCTCCCTCACATAATCAAAGTATTAATTATTCCTCTATGATTATTTAAATAAATTTTAAATTACATTTATTTACTTAAATACATCACTAATTAATTCTTATTCCCTCCAATTATTTAATAACATTACCATTTATCCTTCAATCAAATAAGATTATTCATTTAACCCACTTTGCATCCCACAAGTAAATAATTAAAACATTTATTTATTTTCTTTTGTCTTATTCCCATTTATGAATTAAAACATTATTTAATTCATAAGTCAATTTTCCTCCATAAATCAAATAATTTCTATTGTTATTGGATTTTCCAAGTACCTCATTTATGTGCCAAATATTTTCCTTATCTCATTTATTCTCCACCATTGATTTAATTGCTTTTAATTAAATCTCAACCCTTCATTTCAAAGCTTTCCCTAACTCTTAACTAATGTTTCCCTAACCCTAATGCTCCTCATCACATTGAATCCTGGCCATTGATCTTAGGTTTTTATAAACTTTTAATCCTAGCCATCCATTCTCAATTTTAAATTCTTTAAAAGGCTTTCTCTCAAGTCATTTTGGACACACAGAGTTATTTTCAGCAACATACACACATAGCATGCTTGAGAGCTCTGAGTACTTGAGAAATACTTCAATATATTGCTTGAGCAATGCTTCAATATCTTGCTTGTCTTAGGCATAGGTCATAGTTGCACTTCAAATATGAGGGTAATCATGGAATTTGCAACAAGATGGAGAAGGCCAATGGAGGTCAATCAATGGAGGCTTGAAGACCAGGTGATATTGTTTCAATATTTCTATGCTTCTTGCTTTCATTGTGCTCTATTGTTGATTGGGATTTAGTTTTATGCTACTTGCAATTAAGCTAAAAATTTCTCCCTAATACACTTGGATCAAACTCCACCCAGTTCTTTATAATCTTGTTTGAACATCCCAACTCTCTTATATTTTCATCTCCTTGACCTATCCTGACTAGGCATATTACTTAATACCAAATTACCTTGGTTCACACAACCCATAGGAAATAATTTCCATTTGAAACTTTTATAATTTAAGTTCAATATGGAGGCTCTTATAATCAAGGGGTCAATAGATACTTTTGAAGAACAAGTAATGGTATTTAGAATTTTGTTTTAAGTTATAGTCAATGCCTCAATCCTAATTAATTAACTTGGGAACACTATATCCATTAGACCAATACCTAAAAACATAACCCATTAATAATATTACTAATAATGTTCTTGATCTTCTAGTTTTACTTTACCCTATGGAGCAACCAATATTCTTATAATAGTCTAGTTCATTGATTAGGTAATTTATTTACACTAAATATGACCGTGATGGTCAATAGTAAGGTCTCAAGAGATGTGGATAGCATGATCTCATAGTTTTATTTGTCAACTTAATTTCAACAACATAATCAAATTAAACGATAGTTATCTTCCACCTATAATATGAGACCATATTATGGCTCACAATATATCTAATATCCTTCTTTCATTCACATAATATTTTCAGTATCAAGGTTCTCACATTTAAGAGGTTGAAAGACATTATCCTACCAACAAGGCCACCTAATCATCATTTGAACATCAAGGGACACATCACCTTAGTTACAAACAGGCTTTAAGCATGATCAATGAAGTTGTACTTAAGACCATTGGAAATCTTATAACAAGTAGAATATCATATGAAAAGTACATTCATTAATATAATTAACTTAGTAATACTCTTAACCTTTGATTTCATTTATCTTGATTAACACATACTTCTATCACATGCCTAAGATCACGAAGACATCAAGTCTTATGATTAAGTACTTGATAGTTGATTCATATAATTGATTTTATAACCATAATGATTTGATTATACAAAATAACTCATCCTAACCTCTTACATCTTTCTAGAAGAGAGCTACAAAATCTTATGACATAGCTCCTTGTGTCATTTTCATGTAATATACTTTAAGGAAATGAGATTAAACCTCCCAACTACTTAAAACGACTATATTTGTTTAAGTGTCTTCCACCCCCATTTCTATTATCAAGTAATAGTAGTAGGCCATTCAATTACATTATTTGATTTATTAATGCTCAATTCAAATTCATAAATACTAGCATCATTTTTAAGGAGCAAGGATCCATATAATTTTGTGGTTTAACACCATAAAATGTCTTCTTGATTTACACATGCATTCACATATTAATGTTAATAACATAGGGATATCGAGTGTTCCCTAATCTATGTGAGTGAAGATATAAATTTCCTTATTCATATATGCTATAATATTTTTCTTATCCCTGGTCTCAAATATCAAAATATTGGATGGATAAAATGCTGCATAACATTTCTCAAGACTTGTTCAGCCATTAATGATGAAAGTATTGTAAGGAGATGGAAGATAGGTTTATCATGATTGCTTCATCGTAATTTAGTCTGAAGACCGTGCAAGGTTTAAGTTATATTTGCATCTATTTCAACCATCATGATGAGTTTCTTGATTATTGACCAATACCTATGAGCTACATAGGTGCCATTTTAAAACATTCTAGTCGAACTGTTCTATAGCAGATGGAATATGTACAGACCAATTTAAGCAATGAATCAATCAATGGAGAATGAAGTGGTAATGTATAAAATAAACTACTTTTGTTGAAGACTTATCTTGCATATGTCGATGTAGTAAATCCATAGGTACCCCAATTTCTGCAAATTTGTCCTCCATCTTTGAAACTTAAACTCACGCATGCACATAGGATACTATCAATGGTTATGGAGTCTGGTTCTACACCAATAAATCCCCAATAATGAGGGCGTGACATATTGGCAAGTCACCTCAACACCATTCCCAGTTTGCAGATTGCCTTCCCCAGATTCGTCACGGCTCCACACGCCTCTTCTTCCTACTCATGTTCTCTAGTTTTATGGAGAGATGACCTCTAGAGTATGGCGTCCAATGTCTTCTAATTCGCATCAATAATTATCCCATTCAACACTTCGGCCCCCACTTTAGGCTCCCATTTTTCATGTCATTCCTCTGCATTGCCTTTCTCTAACTATTCTTTCTTTTTCCCATGCTTTTTCTTCCCAAAAACGAGCATATAAGCTAAAGATTTGCGAAGGGATGTAAATCTCCTTCTCTCTACACACCATCCTTCATCTATAGATATGAATTTCTTGTCTCTCTCAGCCTAGATGCCTTTGCAACTCGTTTCCCGTTCATTCTCGTGTGATTCCTCTTGTCAAAACAAGCTTGAATCCGAAATTAGAGAGGTCATGGGTTTTAAGTATACCCTCCCATTTCCCACGTGACATGCCATTTTCCCCCTTTTATTCATTTGCACCATGCTTCTTTGATTGCGCAGCTCCAAAACACACCCACACCATGCCCATTTAATTTATCTTATTTTTATTATCTAAATTAATTATGTATTAATTGCATATATTTAATTACCCTAAATACTTATACTTATTCAAGTGCTTAATAAGGGAATTTGCAGTAAAAGAAAAAATCAAGTAATATACTGGCATACCATGTTGGTAAGTGTAAAATGTGAAGACGTAAAATCTGGTTTTCCTGCCTTTGAAAAGGTCTGCAACAGAAGAGAATAGAGTATCCATTAATTTCCAAATAATAATAAAAAAATGGATGATTGATTCTCTCTTAAGATTGCTATATTTCAACTACGGACATTTTTTAATCCAAAAAAATATATTTAGATTTATATTAAGAGGGCTTAGAAAATGATCAGAGAAATTCAGGAAAGTCATCAATTGTGATCTGGTCCTGCGAGTAGTTTATATGGTTTTGAGGCCAATCTCAAGTGAAATTTTGTTGGTGCAATAATCATTTGGTCCAGGATATGTTAATGTCCCTAGCCAGCTAAGGACTCAACCATTCAAACAAAAAAACTGTTGGAGGCTTTTTTTCCACAACGAAAAAAACTCTTAAAATTATCACCGAGTATGCTTGATTGTTAGGTGTATTTAGAAGGATTGAAAGACAACCTGTTGTGTTTTTTAACATCCATCACTAAACATGGTACCTGTCTAATTTTAAATATGTTTTAGTCATAATTATGCTTATAAAGAAAATCATGAATTAGCTTCAAGAGAGTTCTTATTAATTATTCCATTTAAACTGGTATAAATCACAAGAATTGTGAAAATGCATACCCTAAAGAAATAATGGTAGTCTTTTAATTTTGATATATAAATATTATTGGAAAATCAGAAGTTCACTTGTAACTATTTGTTAAAAACTATAAAAGGATACATAGCTTGTAATTAATTGCACATTCAAATGCTATTAAAAAAATCAGAGATTCACTTGCAAAGAATAAATAATTGTTCTGTTATGTATGAATCAGAGACTTAAAAATCAGCGTCCTCACCCTGATAATTTGAAGTAACAAATTAATGGTAATTTTTTAATCTATAACTTCTAAATATTGTTTAAACATAGATATTTGCTTGTAAAGAACATTTATCAGTAGTTTATAACTTAAAAACAGGTTAAGTACCCTGATAATTTTAAGTTTAAAACTATAAAAACAGGGTACATGACTAAAATTAAATACTGGGGCACACCCTGCTAATTTCTTTGAAAATAGGAAAAATAGTGAACATGTTGTAGTATTGCATTTCCAGACAGATATAAGGTCTCATGTGAACCATATTGGCTGTGTAAACAGGAACATATTGTTTGCATAAAAGAACACGTATTACAACTCAATCTTGTAACCATTATTTTGCAAACAAATCATCTCACATAGCTGCAACCACATGATGATTAAAATTCTTGGTATAACTCTACTCATTTAATAAACTACAAACTATTTCCGATTTCTAACAGTTGAATCCCCTGTAACCGGCCAGATAGCAGTCATGGGTTGCTATGGAGAGGCTGAGGTAAGGTTCTGATGGGATAGATTTAAGCTAGACTGATTAAGTGCAACCGCGTTAGGCCAGCACTGAACAAGGCAGTTGCCAGATGCACAATAGTCTGATGTACTTCCACACCAGTTGTATATGCTGCAGCATCGACCACTGTTGCACCAGAAGTTCCCTGCTGGACTACATGTTGGATCTCCTTTCACCGTAACTGCCATCAACACCAACAAGATATAAAGTGCCAATCTTAATCTTCTCTCTGCCATTCTTCTCTCTCTGCAATAACAAAAAATTCATTATACTAATAATAAGAATATCATAATGTTCTCTTCTTTCTGTACTAATAAGAAAATATTCCTTGTAATGTTCAGGTAGTGGGTAAAGATATCTACTGTGGTCAATTAAATAATTAGAAAAAGAAAAGCTTGTATTGTAATCTCTGCATTCAAATGGGGTTATCAGATACTTTCACTTGTTGAGGCCTGCTAAAAGAAAATCACCAATGGCAGAGGTTTCTAAGAGCACTAATTATAAATAGCAAACCATGAATATTATTAATTAATAGTAAATAGCAACTTTGAATATAAAAAAAATTAATAGTGAATATGAACTTTGAATATTATTAAGTGTTGTGGTCAAATAAATCATGCTGAGTGTATGATTTGTTCTTTGGTTGTGTACGGATCTTCTTTGTTCTTCATACGGATCAGGATTTGACTCTATTTCAAAGTTCTTTGGTCAATTTTGATTTCAAACTTTCATAATTTTTGTTTTGACTGTCTCTTTGCTATGAATTAGCTGTTTGTTTCCCCAGATCTTTGATTTTAAGACTTAAACTTCACAAGCAATTTAACAAAAACAAAAAAAAAATAAAAAAAAATTGACCAAACTTTAAAATAAAAAAGTTTGAATACAAGATAAGACTGTCAACTTTAACCTGTACATCCGGTCAAGAATTTTGTTTTATTTTTTTAGATGAGTCAATGAAAAGTCTATAAACAGGAAGACTAGCAGATGCATCAGTGAGTTCGAGGAAGGCACGCATGTGAAAAATGGAGATCACAGAGAGGAGTTTGCTATTTACAATTTTACATCTTGCCATTTTCTTTCTATTACCATGATTGAAAAAAACAAAAATCATGAATGGCTAAAGTTTGGTACTATTTGTTTGAAGTGTTTTTGTTTGATATTTTATTTATTTATTTTTAGTATTTCAATTTTTAAAAAATTTATGGTCTAAAATTATCATCACTCTAAAACAAAGAAATATATTATGATTAGTTTAAGTTAGATTTTTGTATTTTTTATTTAGTTGAAAGGCGTTTTTCAATGGCAGGATAGGGAGAGAATGAAGGTATGCATGATCAACGGCTTGATCAGCGATTAGTTTGTTTGCTGTCTTTTTTTAGCTTGTTGTATCCATGCAACCAGTTTGCATGTGTATTTCCTTTTTTTTTCAGTTTCTTTGACCTGTGAATAGCTTGATTAGTTTTTTCTTTACATGTACGTTGTTTCTTTCGAAATGAATATACAGCTGAATAATATTACAGTCCTCTTCATTTCATTTTTTTTTGCTGATCGCTGAGTTATTAGAGTTTATCATATGCAGTGTTTGTTTGTTTTTCTTTTGTATTTTGTATTTTCAGTGTAGTGTTACAGCAATTTAATTTCTTCAATCTTCCATTAGTATCAGAGCAAGTTGTAAAAGATTTTTTGTGTAGGCAACAAGTTTAGGATAACAGTTCTCTTCAAGAAATATCAGAATGATAAATGGTGACAATTTTCTATTCCAGCTTTCGCTATTTATGAAAGACAACTATGAATATTGGAGTATAAAGATGAAGACCCAAATGACAACTATGTATATTGGAGTATAAAGATGAAGACCCAAATGAGAAGCAAGAGGATTTGCTTTCATCTAGACAGATTTTATGTCAACAGAGATCACTTCTTTTTTGACAAGGTAGACAATGAATCTAGAATTAAAGTTTATCCTTCCACCTTTTCAGATCATCACCCTATTATTGCTAAGATTCTAGTATCAAACCACTCTCAACCTGAATCTAAAAAAGATAAGAAATTCTTCCTGAACTCTAGTATGCTTAATGATGAGGACTGCAACAATGTTGTGTTCACATTAAGAGAACTTAACAGATGCCTTTTAAAAGAGTTAAGCCCAATTGATAAATGGAACAAGAATATAAATTATTGGACTGTGCTTTACCAAACAATAGGAAAGAAAAAATCTAAAGACTTCAAAAAATATGAAAACTTCCTTCAGGAAAAATTACTTGGGATAGAAAATAACTTTCAAGATGAACCCTCGAATATAGACGTGAATGAGGAGCTTATCAAGTGTAAAAGGCACAATATTTTTCTTTACCTTTCTAAAAGATTAAAAAACAAAAAGAAGAAATTAAATGCTTGTGGATTGAGAACGCCCTGATCAATGATCTAGAGGAAATTCGATATCAATTATTCACCTTCTAGAAAACCTCTTCTCATCGGAAGAGGGTGACTCATGTAGCCTTTCAAAGAAAGAGAAACGTGTAAAAGCCTAATACCAAAGAAGATTAGAGTTGGCATGGCTAAAAAGCTCAGGGCAAGATTGTCTAAGGAAGAAATCTCACAAACAATTATGTCATTCAGTGATGATAACCTATTGAATTCTATTAAAAAATATTACCTGGATTAATGAATATTTATGTCAGGTTTACAAGGAAGCAATAAACAAGGGTTCTTTAGGAAAAAGAGATAAACAAAGGAATAATTAAGTTAATCCCCAAGGAGGGTGATAAACCATTAATTAAAAATTGACGATCCATCATTTTCTTAAAGGTTTCTTATAAAATTCTTGTTAAAGCTTTGGCCCTAAGGTTGAGAAATATTCTCCCCTTTGTTATAAGCTATACTAAAACTGGCTTTATCAAAGGTAGGTATATTTTAGAAACTTAATTACTAGTTGGGAAGCAATGAACTGGAATAAAGACTAGGAAAAATACTGGAATGTTGTTGTTAGATTTCAAAAAATCTTATGATAGGATTGAATGGTCATTCATTCAAATGGCCCTTGAATGGTCATTTATGATTTTGAAAAATCATAGGAGTCAACTTCTCCCATCTTTTTTCCTTTTTCTTTTCTCTTTCCTTTCATAATACTTTCATCCAAGACATCAAACCTCCTAGATATTTTTACACACTTGTTCTGAATAGCCCAACTCTCTTCCTCTAAAATTCTTTCTCTCCTCGCAATAAGTTTTTTTTTACAGCCCTACCCAAGGCCAACCATGCTCTTTTTCCTTGACATTTCTACAAACACTTGCAATCCACTCACAATTTGCAATAAAAATTACGCAAAACCACAACTATCCTCTACCCAAAAAATATTATGGAAGATGTATCTCTCAAAACCACCTCTATCCACTTTCACACAATGGAGGACGTTTGTACAACTTCTGCCTAGCCTTATCTCTATTGAAGGATAGCCCAAAATATTTACACAAAACAAATCCTTATAACTCATCAAACCCTATCTTTTTCAAATATGAAATCCTTCTCTTCACACACATTCTATTATCATACTTGCTCTTATACCATTTAATGCAATCAAGATTGGAAGGTCTTATCAAACTACCCAATTTTGCAGCCTTAACATGTCATCCAATCCACATTAGCATACAAATGGAAGAATTTGAAACATATATTTATTTCAATGCTCATACACATTCATACATAAAAATTCCTCAATATTAATTACATATATGGAGGATTCAACATTGAATAAAATTCAAAAAAATTTAAAAGCTTTTCTAAATACATCTTGTCTAGGAGTCTTCAAATCCTCATGTCTTCAAACCTTTTTGGCTTTACCCATCTTTTGAAACCTGATTTTTCTCTTCATTATGTAGCTCTCATGGCTATTTTGAACACATATAGCACACCTACAAAACCCTTTTTCTCTTTTTATATTCCTCTTCTCTTCACAAGTTGAGTTTTTGCACTCTTTCTTATGCAACTATCCAAAGAAAACTCCAAGTTCTTTCTCCAACCTTGCTTCTATTGATTTCTATTATTTTACACCATTAAATTTTGCATTTTATATATTCTCACACCCTTGTAAGCACCAAAAAGTGGCACCCAAATCTTCCATTTCATTTCCCTCAACTTGACCTTTGAAATTCCTTCATAAAGAATGAAATAAAGACATTGTTTTGCTTCCAAAATGTGTTGTTAATGTTTCTTCACAATATCAAACACCTTTCTATTGTAGATGCCTTTAAAAAATGAATAAACTAGAAAACCAACTCATTCTCCTTTGGTAATTGAAGAGTTGTTTATTATTTTTCTGAAAATCACAACTATCTATTCCATTAAAAACATTGTTTTCCTTTGATTTTTGAAATAAAAAACTACTATTGGTAAAAGAATATTTGATCATTCAAACACTCCAAAATATGCTTTTGAAGCTCCAACCTACACCAAAATATAAAAAAAAAATATGAAAAGAAAATGTATTTTTGGTGATGCAGGATTGCTTGTGAGCATCCTGCATCTACCTGCCATGATGTGGGCAATCTTGATTTTTTTTATTTGTTACATCAACATTAGTTGAACCTTCCTGAATTTTTTTATTTTTTACATCAAGATTAGTTGAACCTTCTAAGATACGTGACTTATATTAAATGAGTAATGGACAATACAATTGTCATTCAAACCAACTCTTCAATAAATCTTAATATGGGAGGTTTCCTAATTAATTCCTTTGTTTTCTTATAAGGGAAGAGCATTTATCCAAAAATAATAAAATAGTAAACAAAAAAACATATTATGGCAGAGTCCAAAAATTAAAGGACTTAAGTGAGAGATCTCATTACGGTTTGATTTTTAAGAAATTTTAATTTTGTGAGAGATTTCATTAGGGTTTGATTTATATGGTTATATCTTAGTGTTTTATATTTATGATTTTGATTTGTATATTTTGTTATTATATTTTTTTATGAATTTGTAAGATTATTGACATTTTTTTTGGTGAGAAATCTTATTGGAGTTTGGATTTTATGATTGTGTTAATGGTTTTCATATATAATTTATGTGCTTTTTAGTATTATAAGTTTTTTCTTTTTTAAATTCACAAATATTAATAATTATTTTGTACTTTTTAAATATTAGACAGTTATTATTCATAAGATAAATCAAATTTTTATATAATGAATGATCTTATATCATGAGTAACAATTAAAGTTGTGATTATTATATCAAAAAGTTATAATTATAAAAAAAAAAAATTTTGATAGAGATATTTCATCAGATAACTTATATAAATTTAACTAATTTTTTTCTTGATATAGTAATTCATATGTAGTGCAAAAAACCTAGGAGACAATGAATATATAACACCTTTAAAAGAAAGTGGTGTATGATGTAGAAGATCATATGTGATGGAATCCTTTTTGTTAGTATATCATTTACTTGTTTCTTAAGGTTATCCATGTCTTTCAATAGTGTATCCAAGGTGCAAGTAGGGATAATGGTGTTGGGAATGTGTGAGGCATTAGAGGAAATGTAATGAGGACAAGCAGTGAAATGCAGTGTAATGGTCATGGATAGGAGGACCACATTATAGATGGAGTGGACATGGGGTTTGAGTGAGGAATTGTATGGATCATAGGATGGGAAGAATGAGTGGTGGCCATAAAATTATGGATGAAACTAAGTTAATAGATGTACAAATAATGGATGTGGTATGTAGAGTTGTAAATAAAGGAGAAGAAGATGTGAAGAATATTGAATATGATGTGTAGGTATGGTAAAAGGAGTATAACTAGGAGTTAGGCTATAGTGAGAAATAAAATTAATGGAAAATGTGGAGGAAGATAAGGCCACAAAGGGACACTAGAATAATTTTTTAAAACTAAATCTTCACTTTCGGGCAACTATAGCGGCTAAACCGTGAGGAATTTGAAGATGATGCAAACTAGAGTTTTGTGAAATTTTGTCTGTAGATTCTAAATATATTTTTTTCAAAATTTTTGGAATCAGATTACACTTCTTTTTCCATCCCCCTCGAAAAATAGTTTTTTTCAGAAAACAACATTTTAAAAAAGTGACGCTCACCGTATAACGCATAACTTTTTTTCCATGAAGGGTAAAATTATAATTATTTCGAATTTAGATTTTTAACTCTGATATCTAGTGCTTCCACTTGGTTAGATAGTTTCTTATTGAATATTTTTTCTTTAATAAAGTTTCAAAGTCAAACCAATTACAATTTAGACATAGCGCGACCGTATAACGTGTAACTTTTTTTGTACGTAACAAAATTCAATTTTATATTTTTTGTTGGATCAAGGACTTCAATACCTGGTGCACTCATTTTTTTTATTTTTTTTATTTTTGATAATCTACTATTTTTCCACATGTGCAGAACAAAGAGCTTGACTTTTGGTAAAAAAATGTACATTCAAAAGAAATAAAAAATAAATATAATAATAAAATTAAATTTATTTAAAATTAAAATTTTTGGAAAGCTTATAATAAGGACTACATACTTACAAAAAAATTAAATTAAATGAATTCATTTGATCCTCCAAAAGGTAAATCAAAAGTGGTTTTTAATCGTGTTTTGATAGGTGTAAAGGAAACTTCAAGTAGAGGTATGGTTTAAAACAAGCTGGCTTTATCCAAGGGGGTTTGATCTAAGGTAGTTTGATCAAACCCTCTTCAATTGGAATGCTTTAAATAGAAATTTTTAAGGCTTAAATCATTATATTTTCTAAAAATATGTGATTTCAACAAAAATCAGAATCTCCTAGAAATTGTAAACCACTATTGTGACAACACCCAACAAGGATGGTAGAATTAGGGGTCACACAAAGAGAAACAACATGATTTGTAGCTGCCATAGAAGTGGTAATTATGGCTTTAGATGAGTTAGGATTAAAAGAAGGGGAGGGGCTGCATTAAAGAACTAGTTTCATTAAGGATATGTGTGTGAAATGGGTCATTCACTAATGTTTGATGTAAGATGGTGGTCAATTATTGAGGAGATTAAGTATTTATAAGTGCATATTCCACAAGTAATTATATAATAAGTATAAGAACTTTCTTAGTTTTATGTACAAGTTGCATCATAATTAAATCTTGTTGGTAACACTTAATCGTAAAGATATCTCTAAATATAAACACTAGAAAATATTTCAATTTCATTAGATTGATAGCCAGTTGGGGCTTAAATGCAACTTTTAACACATGATAGGCACATGGTGATGATGGAGAACAACACTTTCAAAATTTAACAAATGGAGACCCATACAAATATTTCTGAAATCAATTATGTGATGGAAAAAAATGAAACCTAAATGCATAAAATTTAATTAAATGAAGCCTAAATATATACTAATTAATATTTTCAACATTAAATTTATTTTCATAAATGATGTTATATAAAGTTAGAAAACACTTACTATAAATTTGATCTTTACATATGTTCAAGATTTCTTCTTAATCTCTATAATAATATTTTATAAAATTTTGTATGCATATTATAATGAAACTTCAAAAATAATTTAATAACCACAAAAATAAACTTGGACACTTTCCTCACTCAAATTAAATTATTAAAATTAACCATCATATCCAAAAAAGAAGTATTTCTTCTTAATCTCTATAATAATATTTTATAAAATTTTGTATGCATATTATAATGAAACTTCAAAAATAATTTAATAACCACAAAAATAAACTTGGACACTTTCCTCACTCAAATTAAATTATTAAAATTAACCATCATATCCAAAAAAGAAGTATCACTCTTTCTCTTGACCATAATGAAAGTGTTCTGTTATGAATGTTGAATCTATGGTTTGTCCTTTGGATGCGCATGAATCTTCTTTGAAAAAAGACAGGATGGTTTCCCACGAGATTTGACTCCACTTCAGAATTGTTTGATCAGTTTTGGTTTCAAACATTCATACTTATTGTTTTGGTTGTTTGTATCTTCAAAACTTTTTGCTTTTAAGACCTATTTCGTTGTAGATTCTGATTTCATATTTTTTTCATTTAAATTTTAAAAATACGAAACTTCACAAATATTTAAAAAAAAATAAATAAATAAATTTGACCAAATTTCAAACTAAAAAAAGTTTAAATAAGACTTCAAATTTAACCTGTTCATCCGGTCAAGAATTTGATTTTATTTTTTAAAATGAATCAATGAAGTCTGTAAAGAGGAAGACCAGCAGAAGATGCATCAGTGAATTCGAGGAAGGTACGTATGTGAACTTTGCCTGAAACACACAAAGGATTTTGCCACTTACATCTTGCCTTTTTATTTCGTGGTCGAAAAAAAAACATATCATTAGTGGATAAATTTTGGTATGTTTTTTTTGATCGTAGTGTTTTTGTTTGAATTTTCTTTTCAAATTTGTTGTCTAAAATTTTCATGATTGGTGTAAAGAAAGATTTTGGTACGGTTTTATTTAGGTGCTGAGGATTATTTAGGGATATTTATTTGTACAGTTTTGTATACTCTATTAAGTTGAAGTTCTAGATAATTTTAATTTATTTTTGGCATTTCAGTTTTTCTTAATTTTTTTAGAATTGGTATGTACATGTAAATTTCACTATTACAATTATAGATACATCTTGATATAATTTTAAGTGCTTAATATCCACATACAAAAGCATGAGAATATAAATTTCACTATTGAAAACATAAATAAAAATTGTAATATTTTATGTCTTGAACAAAAAAAATTCATGAAGTTTAAGTAAGGAAAACATTCATACAAGCCTAAATGTATTCACATTGCAAAAGTTTCAGCTCTAACTAGGAGCTTGAGGCTTATATACATAAATTTTCCTATACTTTTTGATGATTTCAATCTAGAATAAATAAATTATTGCATTAAGTTCTAAATGTTTCCAACTACTCATTCAAGATATAAGTATTAAAATACAACACTTTTCATTTAACATGCAAAAATTCAAAAAAAATAGCCAAAAGAAATATACATGACTTCCAATTTTTTATTATTTTTTAACTCAAAACAAAAATTATATTACAATTAGATACCCACCTCCATGGAATAATGGATGGATATGTTTCAAGTATAAACACAATTTAAAATGTTAGAAATATTCTCAATTTACAACTTTGAAGTGAGAATTTCGTAGGTGCAATAACCATTTGGTTTGATCCACCATAATTTGTTAATTTATTGACACATATAAAATTCAAACCAACACTTCACTCTGCTATTCCAAGCTATCCACAATTCACAATTAACAAATGACAAAAAGTTATCCAAAATTTACAACATTACCTCAAGTAAGCCCTTGCTTGGGTAGCTACACTCTTCTAATTTGTAACATTATCAATCAACCAATCAATCCTTCATTCACATTCAACTCTATAACATTTGATAAAAAAATGTTTTTATTGTTAATTAGAAAGAAATATACAAAATTTTGAAAAAACATTGTTACACTCCTATTGTAAATTTTATAATATATACACTAACTAGTCTTATTTTTCTAGAAAAATTAGACTCATACATTACAAATGTCATTTCCTTCCTAAAGAATAGGAAGATAAATATGTCATCATAAAAACAAAAAATAGGAAACTTAAAAAATTGAATCCTAATATAACTTTTCTAAATTGTGCCAAACGATTGGAATGTTTTATACACTAAATAGTTGTTAGGCATGATCTTCTATCATGTAATTTCTTCTCATTCTTTATGAAAATAATATTTTTGGTAGATGTTATCATATTTGTAGATTCTAGCTCCAATCGATGTGGGTTCCATCAAATACAATTATCTTATCTCTCCTAGTGTAGGCAAGTGATCCTTCCACTACACACAATTATTCTCGTAGTTGTGAGCTAGCAATGGTCCTTTTGCTACATGAGCGATTAGTTTTTTTAAGAGACTTATATATCATGTGATTGGTACAATTTACTATTATATTTTAACAAAAATTATCTAAACATCCAAGTATGTATCAAACCACCAATTATCAATTCTAATACTTATAATATGTCATAAAGTTTCAAGAATTTTTTAGAATGATATCATGGAACATGAAATAGACAAAACTAATATTAATAATTAAGAGGCTCATCAATCTCCAGAGCTTTGATGAGATCCTCATAGCTCCTAGCTTGTAAACTAGTGATGAACAAGTCTACCACTTGACTATATGGACCCTAGAAGTCCACTCACACTTAGGAGCTAGGTTGTATTGAAATTAACTACATAAGAGGAGAATATAAGAGGAAGTATGCTAGAAATATGTGATAATAATATGCCACTTTGAGGGGGTTTCCTCCAATAATATTTAATAAGAAAATAATACAAAATATGATAATAAACTAACCACTAACTCCTATATATATCATAGTCATGTGTCATGGATGACATTCAAGATGACCTAACTACCTATATAAGACTATTTTTTCTTTTTGTGATAAAAGACCATAGGCCAGAACTTTGTACTAATAAAGTAGTTGAAATACAAGAACTTATAAGTGCCAACATACATAAAAGAGGGGAATATGGTCCTCCCTCAAGTGAGAGAATGTTAACTTGAAAAAAAAAAGTACCAAAATTGAAACCTAGACCTTTGAATGGATGGATTGGGGATATGCCATTAAACCTTTGCCCCTCCAACCATGTGAACAAAAAAAACTTCACGGGGCTTGAGTATCAGAATAAAAAAACCTAACCTTAAAGTTGGCTTTGATAATGTAGCCTTCCATATTTCAAAACACCCCAACATCACATGAAATATTTCAAAACCCTAATGATGAGACAACTTGCTAACTAGAGTAAAACAAAATGTGAAGCAAGGTGTACATCAATACTGAACCATTCATCACCATCTTGATATATATTCTTTTATCTAAACTAGAAAACAAATTATATTGGATCTTGATATAGATTGTTTTATCTAGTGCATCATTTTCTTAAAAAAATTTAAATAAATTTTAGTATTTTTCTTGACATGGTAATCAACCTAATATTTTTGTGTTTTTGATAAAAGGGGGATAAATAGGTTTTACAGGGACCCGAAACCGCGGAGTAACATTACAAGAAAAGACCAAAACAGAGGTCTAAAAAACAAAAAGGCTACCAGAAAGATAAAAACCAGTTTAAGCAGACAACCACAAAAAGTCACAAAAAAACCATAAAATGGCCAGCAAACAGACAAAGTTGGGCCCAACCACAGCTAATTCATAGATTTCAGAAGCTCGTCTGCAACCTCTTCCAGGTCCACCATATCTTGAACCCCCTCCATAAAGATTTGATTCATATTTGGGGTGGTCAAGGTTTTTCTTTTCATGCTTGATCTAGTTCGTTTAGAGATCCCTGCTTCCTCATCCTGGTCTTTCTCCTGATCAAGGTCGACAATCAGAGCTCTCTTTTGGGTTTTCTCTAGTCTTTCGGACATGGCTTTGATGATGACAGAGTTATGTCTAGCAATTCTATAGTTTTGATCAGCAATTTTTTTCATGGTTCCTTTAATTTTTTCAATATCATTATCAATTGTGCTGTCCTTTTGTGTGTTATCCTTCACATTGGTATTCTTCTCCGCTTCGAGCTGAATTAGCCCTACAACTTTGGCTTCAATTTCCCCCAGCTTACTATGAAGAGACAAATTTTTAGCTTTCAGCTCACTTATTTCATGAAATAACCATTTGGCAGAATTTAAATGGTCCAAAGAACAATTCTTGGCATTTCCAACGAAATCAAAAGGGGGGTCACTTTCAGAATTAACCCCAAAAATCACCGACTCCGCACCTCTATGACGGCTATAATTCCCCTGTTGAATATTCTGAGGGACGTGGGGGTTCTCAAGACTAACCCCGGCCGCTTTAGCAGAAGCAACAGGGGAGTCATCAGGGTAGGAGACAAGCTTATTAACCGGAGAGCTAGAGCCTGCCCCTTTGGCATTAGGGTTAGTGCGGCCAAAGGCAGGAACAGAGTAGGTACCAGAAGGTTGGGGGAACAGCCAGAGGCAGAAGGGGGGGCAGAGGAGGTGAGGAGCTCTTGACATGGCCGGGGGAAAATTTAGAATCAGAAAATCTAGGCTCAGTATCGTCTTCATCAAGTTCCAAAGGGGCTATAGGGTTTGGAAGGGTAGGCATATTCTGAAAGTGCTCATAAATGAGCCTTAAAAGACCCGTGTGAAGAATCAGGTATCTTTTAGGGCTTCTGCTGTGACCAGAAAAGCTATTTCTCAGGGAACAGAGCAAGAAGAAGGGTATAGAGACACGCACCTTATGCCGGAAGTGATTGAGCAGCACGAAGTGGTATCCATAAACCCTAGTGAAGCGGTCGTCGAGAGTGATGTAATCCATGATAACCCTTAGCACTTTTCTCCATAAAGCTTTTATAGTGTCCACTTCATAGTAACTATTTGTCATCTTGACAAGTTTTTGCTTCTCTGTCTCAGATTTAGGGAACCTCACTACAGCTTCGTCAGAGAATTTCTTGTCTCTAAAAAATTTATGCTCTTCCATCGGAATGCTAGTCACCTCCGCTATCAAGGCTTCATCAATCTGAACTTTCCTCCCAAAGAGGAGAACCTCCCCATTATTCCAATTCTTCTCAAAGAAATTTGTAATCTCCTCCTTAGGGCCATGGAGTTTCTCAATGAATGGAAGTAAGCCACCCCTTCTTATTTTACTCCATGCTTTGGCGTTCTTGGTGTGTGACTCGAAGCTGGTAGGTTCAACCCTCTTTCGTTCCTTGCCCATATTTGATATCTTAGTTCGAATACTGTTGCAGACAGAAAACCTGTTCCAGATAGTTCCTTTGCTTCGCAGGACCCACAAAACGTGCCAAAGTAAATAATTTATCTGTCAGATCCTCTCGGCCCCATTATATCTTCTAATTTTGTTATTCATGATTCATACCTTCCTCATTATTACAAGATGTCGCCTCTTTTCCATTCACCGCGTCGAGCTCCAATAAAGCTTGAACATAAAAGTGGAGGTCAGTCTTTTTGAGCCATGTGAGGATTTTGTCACTCTTAACTCCCTCATTGGCAAAAAAATCCGCAACCACGTTCGCCTCACGGTAAGCATGAGTTATTTTTATTCTATCGAACTTGCTAAGTAAAACCTTAGCATCTTCTATCCAATTTTTTATCAACCATGCGGGCTAGGACCTACCACAAAGGCTATCAATTATATTTTTTGAGTCACCTTCAAGCCAAACATTTTTGCATTTAATTCCCACAGCCAGGTTGATTATGTAAAAAGCCCCCGCCGCTTCTGCCACGTGATTGGTTTGGACCCCCAGAGGAGTGGCAACAACTCCCATAAAGTTACCTGTCGAATCCCTTAGGACCCCACCACACCCAGCCTTCCCCAAGTTTCCTTTGGCCGCGCCATCGAAGTTGGCTTTGGCCTAGCCTTCCATAGGAAAACTCTAGCAAACTCCATCCCTGGATTTTTTGGTAGTATTAGGAGCATTGGTAATATCCCATTTAATTCTCCATTCCCTGGCAATCAGGCTATCAAAAGGAGAACAAACCACAATATCAACCTTGTCCTCCCTGAAGGGAACAATAGAAAAGTTTTCTTTGATCATCCTAAGAATTCTCTCAAACACAATTTCCTCCGAAGACTCCTTATCCCTGAAGATCCGGTTGTTTTTCTCTTTCCAAATTCCCCAAATCACATGGGGGAACGAAAAAGCTCACAGTTTTTTAATAAAGGGGTTGAAAGAAGGGGCTTTCCATTGAACAAAAAAATCCTCAACCGACTTCGGGGGGACCCACGAAAAATGTCAGCATTTCAGGAGCTTGTCCCAAACTGAGAAGGAGAAAGGACAGTGGATAAAGAGGCGGTTAACCGATTCAGCATTATTTTTACAGAGGTAGCATCTATTGGGGAGCAGAAATCCTCTTTTGCTAAGATTATCCATAGTAAGAACTTTATTTTGCAGCAGAGACTAGAAAAAAATGTTAACCTTAGGCAAGAGATGCTTAGTCCAGGCTTGTGACCACAGAGGGGGAGGGTTAAGAGCATTTGAAATCCGGGCAAAGGAAGAAGAGACAGAAAAGCACCCAGAAGGCTCATACTTCCAGATAAAACTATCCTCTTGATTAAAGTAAAGTCTGACAGCATTCAATGAGGAGTAAACAGAAACTAGCACAGGGTTTATCAAGGGAAGATTGATCCACTTACCATCCCACCAGTAGTCTTTAAAAAAGAAGGCCAAAAGTATCTTTGCAAAACTCAGCCCATCTACTAAGATTCCCATCCTGAGACAGAGGTTCATTACGCAACCAACAATCATCCCAGAATCTAACCTGGTTACCATTGCGAACCTGCCATTTCAATCCCAGTTTCACCACCTTTATCCCATCAGTCATATAGTTCCAGCAACTTGATCCTTTTGGAAGGTTGGGATTCTCAATAAGATCTTTGAGGGAATTGTTATTCTGCAGATACTTGCTTTTAATTATTTCACTCCATTCTCCAGAGGAAAAGAAAAGTCTTCAAATCTGTTTAGCTAGGAGCGACTTGTTCAGTAGTCTGATTTTTCTTAGCCCATGACCTCCATCTTTTTTAGATCTGCAAACCAAATCCCATCCAACAAGGGGCATTCTTTTTCTTTCTTCGACTCCAGACCAAAGGAATCTCTTTTGGATCTTCTCAATGGTTTCAGCATAGTTGGATGGGATTTTAAAAAGACTGAGAGCATAGATAGGGAGATTTTGCAGAGAAGCTTTAAGAAGCTGGAGATTTCTGGCTTGGCTTAGGCGAGCTCCTTTCCAACCAGAGAGTTTTTCCCCAAACCTATCAACCAGAGAGATCCAAAAAGTATCCGGGGGTTTTAAACAAAGAGTCAATCCCAAATAAGTAGCAGGAAGGGACTCAATCTTGCAACCAAGAATTCCAGCTATCTTTCTCTGTCTATGCAAAGGTGTGTTAAAGAAGTACAACGATCTTTTTTGCTTATTTATCACCTGACCAGAAGCTCTACCATAGGTATCCAAAATTTTCTTCATCTCTTTAGCTTCTGAGACAGCAGACCTTCCCATTAGCAAAGTGTCATCCACGAACTGTTGATGAGAGCATATCAAATTGTTCGATGATGGTTTGAGCCCTATAATAGCTCTTTGAGCAACCAATTTACTCATATTCCTACCAAAAACCTCAGCCATAATCGTGAAGAGGATAGGAGAAATGGGATCTCCCTGTCTTAAACCTTTGGAACTACGAAAGAAAGTGGAAGGGGATCCATTAATAAGAACCGCCATAGAAGTTGAAGTGACGAGTTGTTCTATAAGCTGCAAAACCCTTTCATTGAAGCCAGAAGACTTTAAAATCTTAAACAGAAAGTTCCACTCCACCCTGTCATAAGCCTTCGAAATGTCAAGCTTAAGAAGAAACCCTTTCAATTTAGAGACCGAGAGGGAATGAACATTCTTATGAGCGTGGAAAATAGAGTCAAGAATTTGTCTTCCAGGCACAAAGCCATTCTGTTGAGGAGCAATTATAGAGGGTAGAATAAGAAGCAGCCTAGAGGTAAGCACCTTCGAAATAATTTTATAGAATGAATTACAGAGGCTGATAGGTCTAAAGCCTTCAAAATCCTGCACTACAGGTTTTTTGGGAATAAGAACCAAGAAAGTGGCATTTAACTCCTTCAACATATTTCTAGAGCTGAAGAACTCTTTCACTGCCTTCTCAACATCCTCCCCAACAATGTCCCAAAACCACTGGAAGAAAAGTAAAGGAAAGCCATCAAAACCAGGCGCTTTGCTTCCTTCAAAAGAGAAAACAACTTTTTTAATTTCCTCACTGATGGGTATATCTGTCAACATTTCATTGTCTCTAGAGTTAACAATCCTGGGGATAGCCTCCAGTAACTGATTTTGATCCTCCAAGTTAATACCCTCTTTCTCAAATAGGAGGTTCTTGAAGAATAGGATAGCTTCTCATCTAATATCCTCTTCCTCCTCATAAGTTCTACCATCAACCACAATCGCAGAAATTTTGTTAGCTGCCTTGTGTTTAGAAGCTGAAAGATGAAAGTATCTGGTGTTTTTGTCTCCAGCGTTTAGCTAGAGAGCTCTGGATCTTTGTCTCCAAAATTCCTCTTCTCTAGCAATTATCTCGTGAAGTTTTGAGAGGATCTCGTTTTCCTTTTCCTTAGTTTCATTCAAGTAGCCTTCATTCTGAATTTTGTTTTGGATTTCAGATAGCCTAAATTGAAGATCAGATTTGATTTGAAAGATATTGCCAAAAGACTCTTTTTTCCACTTTCTGAGATTCATTTTAACTTCTCTAAGTTTTTTGGCGATTCTAAATAAGGCAGTACCCTTAATTTTAATATTCCACCATTTC
Organism: Sequoia sempervirens; assembly: GCA_007258455.2. Lineage (NCBI taxonomy): Eukaryota > Viridiplantae > Streptophyta > Pinopsida > Cupressales > Cupressaceae > Sequoia > Sequoia sempervirens. Next base: position 173,288,585 of record VDFB02000003.1, on the reverse strand, counting down.
CTTATTTCCTCTCGGAGGAGAGGATGGGAAAGCCACATCTTCTCAAATCGAAAGGGAGTATTCCTCTTAATTTTTAAGGGGTTGGCCACAAAACTAATAGGAAAATGGTCAGAACCAATCCTAGGGAGGGTTTTCAAAGAGCAGCAATAATTTAAGATCCAAATATCAGAAACAAGGGTTTTGTCAAGTCTCACCTAGATCAGATCAGATAGAACTCTTCGATTTGACCATGTGTAAGAGCTCCCTTGCAAGTCCAGGTCGATCAAGGCCTGATTGTTGATGAAATCCAAGAGATCTTCTTTGCTTTCTTCATTAATCTGAGAGCCACCAAACTTCTCACCCTGAAGGAGGGGTGAGTTAAAATCTCCCATGACAACCCATGGGTCATTTTAAAAGATATTCTGAAAAGCAGCCAACTCTTTCCAAAAAGCCTTCTGAGCTTTTTTACAGTTAGGAGCATAAATATTAGACTAGATCCAACTGAAGTTGTCGCTAATATGAATAAATCTAGTAGCAACATGATTAGGACAAGAAGAAAGAGGATCACCTCTTATGACCTTACAGTTCCAAAAAGTCACAACCCCACCAGAAGCACCAACAAAATCACTGCCCTGAATGGAACAGTGCTGGAACAAAGAAATATTTTCCACCTTTTCACTTAACATTTTGGTTTCCTGAATGAGGAGAATATCAGGCTTTTGGTCCCGGGAAAAATTGTGTAAAATATCCTGCTTGTGGGGGTTATTTAGTCCCCTAATATTCCAGGACAATAACTTCATGGGAATTTAGGAGAGAGAAGGAGCTCCAGGATGGTTTTTTGGAAGCCATCCTCAATATCTTGAAAGCTATGGTGCTCTCTTACCAGATTTTTTGGGTCTTCTTCCTTTGGCCAGGGATATTTCCCCACAGTCCGCTTTTGCTCTCGACCTTGTTGAAATCCCACAAGGGGTGATTTTAATTTTGATTTTTGATTTTTTCTTTTTTTTCTTAAATAACACCTCTTCTCTATCTATTTCATCTTGGCTATCTGATTCTTTGTTGGATTCCCATTCTTTTTCAGATAGGAATTTTTGTTCCCAGGGGAGGGTATCCATGAGTCCATTCCCACAAGATAGGGAGATACTTCTTTCAAGAGGGCTTGCCTGGCAAGGGTCCAAATAAGTGTCTTTCACAATATCACAAGAAGCTAGATCTGAGCAGGATTCAATACCTGGGTTATTTGTCCCGACTGGAGACACAATCAGGGGAATGCCTACCTCAAGAGAGAGACCCTGAGAAGGAATATCATCCAGCCCTGGCGTCACGGGGTCCCGAAAGATGGGGCTCAACTTTGAGGTAATAGAATCATCCGACTTGCTAGGGGTTAATTTCCCAGCTTCCCATTCCACACTTTCATCTTTATCCTGAGAGTCAGAGGAAAACTCCGGAACCAAAACTTGGGGGGTCTGGATGGAAGAGCCATCATTTCCAGCTTCATCAGAGAAATTGTATTGAGAAACATCCGCCTTGGTTAGATCCAAGTACCCAGCATTGCGATCCATTCCTTCTCCTTTATCCTAAGAACTAGACTTAATCTCAGGAACAAGAGCTTGGGGGACCTGGAAGGTGGAGTCTTCATTTCCAGTGTCACCCGAGAGGTTATTAGGGATTTCAACAACCTTTCCCACTGGCTCTGTAACAAATTTTTCCTCCTGTTTCTTTTTCCATACCACTTTTGAGGCCTTTTTATGGTTTTCCATTTCTTTTACTGCCTTAAGGGGGCAATGCTTCGCCCAATGGCCAGATTTTCTACAGTTGAAGCAAGCAAAAGGGATGGTCTCAAACTCAATAGCCTGTGACCAAGAACCAAGTTTCGAGTGGATCTCCACAGAGGAGGGAAGATTCGCTTCCTGAGAAACACCCACACATATTCTAGCAAACACCAGTCTCCTTCTTGCTGCTGTCATAGGGTCAATCGATAATAGCTCCCCAAAGGAGCTAACAATCCCCCTGAAAACATCCTTGTTCCAATATTATAGAGGAAGACCATGGAGCCTAACCCATACCGGAGCATTCTCAAAGATGGAGTCCGTTAAATCTAAGTTTGAAGACCATTTTTTAAGTGCGAGAGTTGATTTCCCAATAACCCATGGTCCTTCGCATCTAATAGCCTTAATGTCTTCTCTATTCAAGAACTCAAAAGCAAAGAAGCCTTTTGGGAGAGCTGCAACAGAGACACTACCATTTGTTCTCCATTTTTTTCTGACGAAATCCCTAACAATCTCAATATTTGGCCTTTGGCCCATGAATTTACCAACTAGGGAGTTTTCCATTATAGCAATATTATGATCAATGATCTCGTCTGGAATAGAGATTGCAAATTTTCCAACAGTGGGGCTAGAGATATTGCACACAGGGGGAAAAAAAGGCTTACCATTGGGTTTAACCACAAATAGTGAGGCCCACTTCTTACGATGCCCGCCATTCATGTCACCAGACCCCACTACACCTTTGAGGTTATCTTTAGGGCAATCGCCGATAGGTTTAACAGGGGGAGGAACTAGAATATTCTTCCCCCTCGGGTCATCCGCACGCTTTTTTGGGGAATCCTCCCATTCCGGTTCCTCCACGCTTTTCTTCTTACTCGAGGTAGGCTCGTGACCACCTGGGCCTTCGCAGTTCCATCACCATCACCCTGCTCAGTACCAGAAGATTCGGAAAATCCATTTTCTCGCCTAGCACTCTGCTCCCGCCTGCACTCTATAATAATATTTTTGTGTTGATAACCTAATTTTAGTTAAAAATAAAATATAAATAATAGTTAAACTATTAAAAATATATTTTTGAAAACTACACTTATGGATCTACAAAAGGGTAATTTTTTATATTTAAAAAATTGTTAGTTACATGACTAGAAGTTGTTGAAACATCAAGTTCTTTAAATAATTTTATTTTTTGGTAAATATTCTTCAAAGTGGTGCTACATATAAATTATCTAACAATTTTAGTTGGAAAAGTTGTGGACATATCTAACTTAGCTAAAATGAATCTTACTAGATCATATATTTTACCAAAATTGATTTTTAGTTAGAAATACTTAAATTCAGTTGTGTTGATAAGTTGGCCAAAAGTGTGACACAACTTTGTATTTTTATCCAATTAAATATATTTATATTTTAACACCCCCAAGTTAAATTTTATTTAATCACATAACTTAACCAAAGGATGGAGCCACATGTAACAAATAGGTTTATTAGCTACCCATGTACAAATGAAGAATATTTAACACCAATGCCTTGTTGCAAGTATAAAAAACATATATTTTTTTTAATAGCCTTGATTACTTTTGTCCATTGTTATGATCCATGGGTGATCCCACAATAGTGGTTTACAATTTTTGGCCAAACTAGAAAATAAAATATTTTTTTTAACTAAATCTTCACTTTCGAGCACCTATAGCAGCTAAACCATGAGGAATTTGAAGATGATGCAAACTAGAGTTTCGTGAAATTTTGTCTATAGATTCTAAATATTTTTTTTTCAAAATTTTTGGAATCAGATTGCACTTCTTTTAAAATCTCCCTCGAAAACTAGTTTTTTTCAGAAAATAACATTTTTAAAAAGTGACACTCACCGTATAACGCATAACTTTTTTTCCATGAAGGATAAAATTATAATTCTTTCAAATTTAGATTTGCAACTCCGATATCTAGTGCTTCCACTTGGTTAGATAGTTTTTTATTGAATATTTTTTCTTTAATCAAGTTTTGAATTCAAACCAATTATAATTCAGACATAGCATGACCATATAATGCGTAACTTTTTTTGTATGTATCGAAATTCAATTTTTTTCTTTGTTGGATCAAGGACTTCAATATCTAGTGCATTAATATATATATAATAATTTGCTATTTTTCCACATGTGTAAAAGAAAGAGCTTGATTTTCGGTGAAAAACCTACATTCACGAGAAATAAAAAATAAATATAATAATCAAATTAAATTTATTTAAAATTATACTTTTTGGGAAGCTTATAATAAGAAATACATACTTGAAAAAAATAAATTTTAAATGAGTTCATTTGATCCCCCAAAAGGTAAATCAATAGTGGTTTTTAATCAACATTTTGATAAGTGTAAAGGAGACTCTATTATAGGTATGGTTTAAAACTAGCGGGGTTCTATCCAAGGGGGTTTGATTTAAGGTAGTTTGATCAAACCCTCTTCAATTAAAATTCTTTAAATGGAACTTTCAAGGCTTAAATCATTATATTTTCTAAAAATATGTGATTTCAACAAAAATCAATTCCTCCCAGAAATTGTAAACCACTATTGTGGCAACACCCCCATAGTAAAAAAAATCATAGTTATATCAATAAAGGAAGTGAAGCATTCTCAATGATCTCTGTGATAAAAAACTTCAAATATTTAGCAATGATATTTCCAATCAATTTCAACAATGATCTTTGTGACCACAAAACTTCATAGATTTAAAAACGATCTCTACAATCAATTTCAACAATGATCTTTGCAATCAATTTCAACAATAATCTTTGTGAACAAAACATTCAATGATCTCTATGATCAATTTCAACAATGATCTTTGCAATCAAATCCTTCACAAATTTAGAAATGGTCTTTGCAATCAATGCTACAACTATTCAACAATGATCTTCGTAATCAATACTACAACTTTTTAGGTTCAACAATGATCTTTGGGATACATATTACAACCATTCAACAATGATCTTTGTGATCAATAGTACTTATTTTTTATATATGAGTTCTCTAACTTTAAATATCACATATATGAGGCTCAAACTTTAAATCTTGTACCACTACATGGATATTATTCAAGTAGCCTTTATAATAGTACAAAATTCATAGATTAAATTACATGGTTTTTTAGGATGATATTTGACCTTGAATGATTGTTATTTTGTTTGACATGAGAATATTTATGCTTGTACAACATTTTGAACATACTCATGACCTTTTTCCAATTAGATACACTAATCCATCCATAATGTATCTGTATACTATCTTGTAGAGCTTGTTTCTTCCATTTTTTTCCTACAGAATTTCTCAAAATGGTTCTTCAATCCACAAATACTACAAGAATGAAGATTCCTACAAAACTCTTTTCTGTGTCCATGCCCATGACAATGAGAATATTGTATGCATTGCATACCTTGAGATTATAATTTATTCAAGAACTTATAGCACTTGTAACATTATTTTTTATTTTATACTAGCATATCCAAGGCCTTCATTCTTTGGCCTCACTATTGGCTCAATGGGTTCTCTAATTCCTTCTCCCTATTTTCCCAAACCTTTTCCTTCATATCCCATTCTTTTCATTATCTTAAATCCATCATTCTTTGAAGAACATTCTTTGTCATTAGCCTCAAAACTAACAAGAGTTGTACATTCAAAAATATTGTTTTTTATAAGATAACCAACATTTACAGGGTGTTGTACCCTTTACACAGAAAGCCCAAAGGGCCAAAAAAAGAAGCTATTTCAAAACAAGAATGAACTAGGAAAAGAGGATAGACCACACACAAAAATAGCTAATAGAAAACCGTCGAAACACAGACTAGGACTAGACAACCCCATAATCTAAGGGGACCAATCTGACTCTCTTAACCCTAGGCCACAAAGTTGTGACAGATTGAGGGAGTCTCTTCTTCTTCCTCAACACAATAGACCAGGAAGACTCAGAATCCAAGTCCACCGAGTGAGGCAAGAGAAGCAGATCAACCGAAGCCACCAAGGGAAAAGATCCACCACACAACGGGGGAGATGACAACACAGGGGAGGAAACATGATCAAATGAAGGACGGTCAGAAGAAATCAATGATGTTTGGGTAGTCTCAGATAGAACAAAGTCAATAGATCAAGCCAATAGTGGCTCCACGAAAGGAGTCGAAAGAGGAGCAAATACAGGTTCCCAAGAAGAAATAATATGGTCATCCTTCGTAGCAAAAACTTCCAAAGGAGGAGAACCCACTGTGAGGTGATCTGAGAGAGCATCCTTCACAACAACACAATAGGAAATTAGCACCGACTTTGGCACCATATTTTAGTGTATTTTGAGCACATGAGTCAAAAAATTTGGCTGGCATCAAACTCAACACAAACAAGCATGGTCAGTTCAGCGTCCTTTTCTACAGAGACTTTTGTGCGATTTTAAGCACTGGAATTAGCACTAGTTTTAGTGCCAAAAAATCATGGCACCTTCATTAGTGCCTAAAATCATGCCGGGAAGTAACGACAGAAATGGCGCCGAAATTGGTACCCAATTTGGCTTCCAGTTTTTCTTCTATGTCTATTCCCATTTTTGCTTCTAGTTTTGCTTCCATTTTGCATCTAGTTTTTCCTTCAAGTTTGCTTCCAGTTTTTCCTCGAAGTTTGCTTCCAATTTTGCTTCCGGTTTTGCTTCTAGTTTTGCTTCTAATTTTGCTTCCACATTTACTTTCAATTTTGCTTCCAATTTTGCTTCTAGTTTTGCTTCAGGTTTTTCTTCCAAGTTTGCTTTCAGTTTTGCTTCTAGGTTTGCTTCCGGTTTTGCTTCCGGTTTTGCTTCTAGTTTTGCTTCCGGTTTTGCTTCCAATTTTGCTTCCAGTTTTTCTTAAAGTTTTGCTTCCAGTTTTGCTTCTGGTTTTGCTTCTAATTTTGCTTCCAAGATTGCTTCTAGTTTGCTTCTAAAAATGCTTCTTGTTTTGCTTCCATTTATTAATTTAATATGTTTTATTTCAATTTAATTAGTTAAATATATCATGCCTCTTAAATAACTCATATGATTATAGAGTAAGTAATTTAATTATTTAACTCATAGTATTAAATAACAATATAATTATTGTAACACGACATCATCTATAATTAAAACAAGTGAATCAGATATCTATAATTTAATTGAATTTGACAACATCCATCCTAAGCAGTAAATTAAAATCATCATACTTAATAAATATCCATCCAAAAATATCAACCACTTTTAATATATATAAATTGACAAGTCAATATTGATAAGATCATCATCATATATAACTAAAACAAGTGAAAGTCAAATATGGCAGTACATCAAAAACATGTCAAAATGATACATGTCCAACAGTCGACATAAGTGAAAACAATACATGTACAAATGATATAAATAAAATTGATAAATTATGTAACTCAAATTGATATGAATCAAGATGATACATGTCCAAATGATATAGTGAAAATGATACATGTCAATATGATACAACTCAACAATATAGTACATTAGGCTGTGAAAATGATACGTACAATAGTAATCATGAAAAGAGTCATCATAATGATATATCAATAGTGATCCATGATGTAGTCTATATGATCATGAATGTTATTGATTACTATCACCAACTGTCTCATCATCATCATCACCATCCTGATCATCATCATCATCATCGTTGTCATCGTCATTGTTGTCATCATCATCACCATTGTCATCGGCCTTAGTGTCTTCCACATCATCCTCTACCATGTGATTTGTATCGACATAACCAATATTTTTTGTATCTATATCATGTTGAGGATCATCTTGATGTTCTGGAAGATCCATGTTCTACAAAAAAAAAAAACATTTAAAATGAAAAGTTATTATTTATTTTGAACATGCAATAATTTATTTTTCTATTATATATCTAATATTACAACATATGAGACAAAACCATAATCATATTACATCATATCAAAGTGCACATACCAAATGTAATAAAATTCCAAAATAGTTATAGCTAATATTGGTGGGCCAGGACAAACTTCAGCTTTCAAAAACAAAGCCAATTAGGCTGGTATACTTGTGGATTAGGCCAACATTTGGTGGAAGAGGAAGAAAGATGACTGGAACTCTGGAGTCCCACCATAATGGATTTCAGTATTCAACCATGAGAGAAGAAGAGAGAGCTAATATCATGTATCAAAACATTAAGCATGCATTCTTCCAACCAGCGAAGAAGATGATTACTTTGCTTCATTTTAATTTGCATAACCATATATCACGGCGTGGGAACCAAGAAGACCAAGGATGCTTAGTTTTATGTGGAGGTAATGGATATGGTCCAAACTTTAGGAGGGGCAAGAAGGTCAATGTATAATCCTGATGAAAATGAGGAAGAACAACAAGAGAGGGATAGAAAAATAAAATCAATACAGAGTTTCAAGGATTTTTCAAGCAAGTAAGAGAGCTATGGGAGCAGCCTCATCTAAAATATTTTGAACTAGAGTTTGATATACCATTTAGAGAGCTTTGTTTTCATGGAGTTCCTTTCAAATCCTATGTTTTTATTGTTCCTACTGTAAACTATTTCGGTAGAGTTGGTGGAATTACCTTTCTTAGTAATCACTATTAGTGAGATTGAGATTGTTAACCTTGAGAGAGTAGGATTTGGGAAAAAGGAATTTGATATGGCTATTGTTTTCAAAGACCTCAAGTGGAATGTACTCCGCATTGACGCCATTCCTCAATCTTCACTTGATGGAATCAAGGAATGGTTGAAATCCATGGATATAAAGTATTATGAAAGCATAATGAACTTGAACTGGCGACCAATTTTGAAGAGTATTACTGATGATCCAGATAAATTTATTGAAGTTGGTGGTTGGGAATTTTTGAATATGGAAGCTAGTAATTCTAATTCTAATAATTCAAAAGAGTCAGATCAAGGATATGAACCCTCTGATGTAGAAGAGGAATTAGAATCATATTTCATGTAGCCACCATCAAGAGTGTTACAAGCCGGCCAACAAGATGGAGGGAATTCTTATACAAAGATAATTTTCAATGTTGCAGGTACTGACTTTAATGCCAACTACAATGGAAACATTGAAATTCCCTAGTAGTATTTATGTTAAGGAAATTTCCTTTAGATGCAAGGATTCAAAGCACATCAATCATGTGGTACAAATGATTAAATCCCAGAGACAATCTATAGCAATGAAATATTTTTAAAAGGCAGAGAGAGCTACACTGGTGACTCAGGAGAAACTTCAGCTTTCAAAAACAAAGAAAATTAGGTTGGTAGACGTGTGGATCAGGCCAGCATTTGGTGGAAGAGGATGAAAGATGATTGGAACTCTAGAGGCCCACCATAATGGATTTCAGTATTCAACCATGAGAGTAGAAGAGAGAGCTGGTATCATGTATCAAAACATTAAGCATGCATTCTTCCATCCAATAGAGAAGGAGATGATTACTTTGCTTCATTTTCATTTGCATAACCATATCATGGAGTTGGAACCAAGAAGACCAAGGATGTCCAGTTTTATGTGGAGGTAATGGATGTGGTCCAAACTTTAGGAGGGGAGATCTTGATGTCTACCAAGAGGCATAAAGTCAGATGAATTAAATTCACCTACATGTCTACCAAAGTTTACTTCCAATTTTTATGACTGTTTTTCTTGACTGTCAGAGTTTACTTACAAATTTGAAATTTCTTTCTGGTCATTTTGATGAGGATATATTCATCCAATGTTTAAGTACCTTGTGTTTGTATCACAAGCATCTGTGCATTGTAAGAATTCTGATTATCTATGGTCTACAGCTATGCCATCTCACTTATTTGATCTTCTATTTCAATGTTTTTTATGGCCTTCTCTATTTGAGGTAGCACCTGACAATCCTACCTCCTTTCCTTCGCTGAGAAGTGGATTTGAATTTGGAAATACTGCACTTTAAAACTAGCTATGGTTTAAGGAGAGCTATTCTATCTTTGTTGTTGACACCCTCAATCTTCAAGAAGGACTTAGATGCATGGACTGAAATTCAAGCTTTCAAACTTAGATTTGAATGTGCATAATTTGATTGATTATGGTTTTCACAGGAAGTTGTCTTTACATGACTATTATGGATTGTCAATATGTGTAATAGTGATTGCATCCTTATCAAGTTTGGCTACCCTTATTCAGAATGCCTTGGCCTTTGGACTCAATACAAAGTTGTGCATTGTTATTCCATATTTGTAACATGTAGGACATTTAGTGGGTACAACATATAGAAATTCAATACTGTCATCCAAGGAAAACTTACATATGGTGTATTAAGAACAACATAAAATTCTTTTATTAGGGATAATGCTTTCTTCCCCCACACTACTAATATTTTCCCCAAAACATGTTTTTTTATTATTTCAACGCATCTCAAAATTCAATATATTGATTAACATTTGTTACACATTTCAGTTGTTTATGCAAATGATGCATATATGTTAACTCGATCAGTTTTGTTACTTTAGTAGTTTGACTTCTATGACAACCATCCATTACACATTTCATCTACATCCTTCTACTATTTATTCATGCACATAAATGGTCATCTTGTAATCATTAATTTTGAGCTCTATTTACTCATCCTACACATCAATAAAAAACTCAACACAAGAGATGCAAATTGACACATTAACACAACAATATCCAACTAAGTTATTGAAACTCAGCTATTGATACCTCGTTCTCCATCTAGAGTACAAAATCTTTCCACTTTTTGTTTTGTAACATATTCTTTTCAAATTGCTTTGGATGGCGGCCATATTTCTCCTCCTGTCAAAACATGGCACATGGACTACTTAAACTAATTAATATGCAATCATTTACTTTTTCCAAGGAAATAAAAAAATATATCATTTAACATACTAAATATACTTACAAATGTATAGATCAAGGCTTGTAAACCTTTCTGGCCATTGTGATGCATGGCACAAAGTTTCTCAAGCCTAGCCTTGGAGGCCTTGTCCTAAAACATATACTAATTAAATTTAACTATGCACAAATAAAATTTAAATATTGTTTAATAAATTTGATATAATCTTATGAGAAAATTCAAATACCTGCGTACTCTCCTCACCAGACTTCCTTCGTGCATCAAAATTTTCATATGCTTTTACAAGATCTTTCCATACTTTCACACTTACATCAATTGGCCTTCTTTTTTTCCTTAGCTTAGGAGGGATTTTTTTTATCTTCTTTGTTTGGTTGCATCGAAATCTCTTGCAGTTTTTAGACATTTGTAGCTTTATCTTCTTTATAGACCAACCTATGCCAAATTCAATCTCCATGTCATGGATAATTGATTTTTTTAGTCACATGGGTATCTATGAGAATGGAAAATGTAGATGGTCTTTGAACTGTTGAAGGCATGATTCCTTCAACCTATTCAAAAACGTTTTCCCAACATCCGTCATTCAAACTTCCCCTAAAACCACCTTGTAATCTATCTTTGTATTGTAGCTACCAATGCAAGATTGATAACATGGCATGGTGGAAGAATTCTGTGTTCGAGGAGTGGTTGGGATATCACAAGTCTCTGCTCCCTATTCCACATTCTTAGAGTTTACTGTCACTGATTTCCTCCTGGATATTTTGTTCAATCTAGGACTGGTTGGGGAATCAATTGATTCCCTTTGACACAATTGATTTGTTTGCAATGTTTGAGGGGTGTTACCGGATTGTTTTTCTATGTATTTGGAAAGCATTGTCCATTCCACATTAACCAATTTGTTCACTACCTCTACCCCCAATATGGAAGCCAATTTCTCTTAATCTTTGTCAGTCTCATGTCCCTATATATATATTTTTTTAAATTATATTTCTTCTTTTTAATTTTGAAATAAAAAACTAAAAACTACAATTCCTCTTTATCTTTGTCAGTCTCATGTCCCTATATATATATATATTTAAATTATATTTATTCTTTTAAATTTTGAAATAAAAAACTAAAAAGTAAAATTCAAAGAAATAATGGAAACATTCATAAATCTATAAATTGACAATGAATTACCTCATTGTGGCCAGAGTCTGCTGACAATGCTCGCTTCCTTCTATTGCTTGACATTTTGAGGTGACCTAGGGAAAATTATTTTTGTCCAGTCTGTGGAGGAAAACAAAGTACACACTGTTAGGTATGAAATTTTACGTCCAGTTTGTGGTATGAAAGTTTTATTTTGTGGGTAAATATGTTCATTGGGTTTGCTTAGTGTTGATAACCTAGGGGAAATATGTTTGTTGGGTTTGCTTAGTGTTGATAACCTTATCATGAAAACTCTTTCATAATGCAATCTTGCATGAATTTGTCATGGCATTGTTGACTATGGCGCAATTGGGAAAAAACAAGCGGTTTTTGCATTTATTTTTAGCAGTTGCTCAGCAATGACATGTTCATTGGGTTTGCTTAGTGTTGATAACTTAGGGAAAATATGTTTGCTGGGTTTGCTTAGTGTTGATAACCTTATCATGAAAAATATTTCATAATGCAATCTTGCATGAATTTTTCATGGCATTGGTGACTATGGCACGACTAGGCAAAACCAAGTGGTTTCTTCGTTTATTTTCAGCAATTGCTCAGTAGTGACTGACTCAATTCCTAGATTTTCCAAAAAGTTCACTATTTCCTTGATACCCAGGTTAGGGAAAGAATACGAAGGCATCCTGGCTTTTTGCTATAATATTTTGAACCAAAGCTCAAATGGGTAGGGTAAATTTTTTTGTTGGTTTCTCAAAGGTTTACAATTTATAATGATGTGACAATTTAGAGGCCACAAACTAGTAAACAATCATGAATTCAAATGCAATACAATGAGCAGTAAACAATCACAAATTCAACGAAGAAAAAAAAATTGTAACCTTACCTATGGTGTCACAAACTAAATTGAATTTCTCATCAATTGCTAGTAGCGCCCTACTCTCTTCCTTCAGGCGACATTTTTCCCCTTTTTGTCATCTGATTTCTTCCTTCATGTGGGAAATTTTTTAATTTTCGATTTTGATTTAGTAGTCGATTCTTTAGTTGATGTTAGTTAATGCCAACTTTAGCGTCAACTTTTGGCCATTAATGTAATATGTTTGGGGTGCCTAAGGCGGTGCCAAGTGCACCTAATTTGGCACCTATCATTGTTGTATTGTGACTATTTTCATTGTTGTGTATCATAGGATCCAGAGTGTTGGAAATAATTCCAACTCTTTCCTTGTTTTTGTGAACCCTGTTGTCTTGTGGCTCCTTCATCAGCTCAGTGCGATAGAGTGGTTTTTACCGCGGTTGATTGCAAGGTGCTTCATCCTTCTCAGTGGTAGTGTGGTGAAAGCTTCTATGGTGGCACATGAGTCTTCCTTCTGTTCTTGGTGGTGTTGCAGTGACTCCCGCAAGTCTTCTACAATTGGAATGTGGTAGTGCAGTGACCAGCACTGTCTCGCGGCTCCTTCATCAGCTTAGTGTGGTAGAGCAGTTTTTACTACGGTCTCACAAGTTGCTTCTTCCTTCGCGGTCATACTGCGGTGAAAGCTTTTGTGGAAACATTTTTATTCACAAAGGAGGCCATGGAGAGAGGACATGGACGGTGTCGAAATACTAAATCATTGAGGGGAAAGTGGGTGGAAATAGATGAGACAATGGAATCTGCAAATACAATAGAGGTAAGAAGAGAAAGAAACCTCAACTAAAGGAGGAAGGCGTTTATGAATTCACAAATGCTACAACATAGAGGAGATATCAATATGTCAAATATATGACTAAAGTGAGGTTTTGTGTCGGATAGCATACTTGTTGAAATTATATAATTGGTGTACTAAACATTATTTACTATGTTGTGTATTATAGGGGCGAGATGAGGCCATGGCAACAAATCATGTCATATCAAATGAGGACACAACAGATGAAGTGGGACATCAGGTACTCAAATTTTGACTTAACTTAGGAAAAAATGATCTGATGGCATTTTGTGATACGTCCATCTTTTTTCATAGTATTATTGAAATTTAGAATGTATTATCCAATCTTGACATAAATTAATGCATGTTGTTGATTATTTTAGATGGAGATTAGAGAAAATGTAGAGCCTGAGTGTTCAACTAGCAAAAGAAGAAGATATGTATGTGGACGTGGACCTAAAACTGTCAAATCACATAGACAATAGTGGGTGGAAGAGGATATGACAATGGATACTAAAAACACAACAAATGATTGCACTGAAGAAGAGGTAGGTATATATGTTCTTACAATTTATATTTATATTTTTTAAGCCCTATTTTATTATATTTCTTTGAAATTAATACATTTATGATTTATCCAATTGTTTCCAAACATTAAATAATGCTTGCATTTGTTGATAGGTAGAAGATTTTGATGAAACAATACATACTAATAGCCAAGATCCAATTGGGTTATTAAGATTTGGACAAGATAATCCAAACCATCCTTTAAACCATACCAGGGCGACAAGAGCAAGATTGAAGAGAACACTACCACTTGAGAAATTTGAAGAGCTTATGAGAGTCACATAAACTGATGACATGCCACCTAGCCTTAATGATGATGATCATGATAGTGAAAATGCAGTGCATGAAGAAGGATTGAATAAAATGCTTATAGGTTTCTTTGGGGATGGAAACAATTATGATAGATTTGATAGTAACGATGATAGCAGGGGTAATTACCACCAACGTAATGTTGATGATAACAACATCAAAGACTCCATCAAGCAAGCAACAAAGACACCCGTGTTCAAATCGGGTGCAAGTAGAACCTCAAAACTGGCATGCACATTAATATTATTAGAAATCAAGTCACTATTTGGTTGGTCATACAAAGGACTCACTACCCTACTGAAGTGAGTTAAAATCTATTTCTTACTTTGCATTATTGATTGGTGTACATAATTCATAAACATTCATCAAATTCATTTATATTTCTTTAAGGGGATTTTAAAACCATATATTGTATATAAATAGTCCTAGTATAGATTGACATATCAAACATGTTCATCATAAGTCAAACATTCAATTGATTTAATCTCTGGAAATCTTACAGGGCACTCAAAACTAAAATATTCCCTGAAGAGAATGCATTGCCATCAACTTGCAAAGAGGCACATCTGTTGTTGGTTCAAGAGTTGGGGATTGCATACAAGAAAATTCATTCATGTAAAAATGATTGCATTTTATATAGAGATGAATATGAAAACAAGGTAGAATTCCCTATATGCAAAGAGAAGAGATATCGTACAAATGTACAAGGTCCTACAGTTTCAAAGAAGATTTTACGTCACATGCCAATTATACCTAGACTTCAATGAGTGTTTTGTTGCAATTCACTAGCACAATTGATGGACTAGCATGCAAAGAATAGGAGTAAAGATGGATTCATGCGAATTTCGGTGGACTCCAAAGAAATGAAACACATAGAGGAAAAATGGCCAACTAAATTCAAAGGTGAACCTCGTAGTATCAGGTTTGGTCTTGCAATTGATGGAGTGTGCCCATTCTCTTTCTTGAGCTCAAATTATATTATTTGGCCAATCAGATTGATAGTATACAATATTCCCCCATGGACGAGTGTTAGAAATGAGCACCTTATGCTGACTCTCATTGTTCCAGGAAAACATCATGTTAAAAACATGGATGTTTATCTTGTGCCTTTTATTGATGAGATGCAACTGCTATGGAAAGGCATAAGAATGTATGGCATACGATGTCCTCCATTAAATAGGTCCTTCATGTTGTATGGTGTGCTATGTTGGACTATTCATGATTTCCCAGGACTTGGTATTCGTTCTGGTAAGATAAAATATTTACGTATTTACATTCATAACTTATTTTCATCCCAACTTTCATACTTAGTTTTATACTATTTTTTTATGTTATTAACATTACTTATTGAAATGCAGGGCTTCAAACAAAGGGGATATTTGCATGTCCAAGATGTGCAGAACAATTTCAAGGGTGGTATTCTAAAGATCTACATAAATTTATTTACACAAACAATAAGGTTTTTCTACCACTAGATCATAGGTTTAGAAATTGCCTGAGAATCAATTTGATGGAAAAGTTGAAAATAGAGGCCCTACCATGATTATGGGTCTAGGTGATTGGCTTAAGAAGTATGAAGATGCTGAATTGAAAGCTTGGGAGGATTTTTTTGATCAGGGTGATTCAATTGAAGAACCATAACAAGTTGTAGTTAATATGCCAAAAGAAATGAAAAGGAAATCCATATTTTATGAGCTCCCTTACTGGAAGCACTACTAATATATCACCTATTAGATCATATGCACATCTTAAAAAATGTCCCAAATTCTATATTTTGACACATATCAGGAAAAGAGAAGGACACCTTGTCTTCGAGGAGAGATATTTCTCTTTCACATACCAAATTTGATAGAAAACATTTGTGGCCAAACAAAGAAAATGAAACATATGCAGAAGCTCCATGGATTTTGAATAAAAAAGAGCCAAACCAACTAAAAAATGTCATCCATTCAATAAGGACACCTACTGGCTATGGGTCATCATTGGCTAAAGCTTTTACATTTGATCGACATATCACAAGATTTAAAACACATGATTTTCATAATTTAATGAAGGTATTATATGTCAGGATTTAACATTTACTATTAACATTGATTAAGCACTAAATTTATTTTGATATTTTGTTGTGTGAGAAAAAATTACTAATGACCTTTTCATAAATGTGTTTGATAGCATAGCATGCCATTGACAATTAGGGGGGATTCCTGTCTTATAGTTGACTTAAGGAATGCCATAAGTTGATTGTCAGCATTTACAAGGTATGTGGTTATATGAAATATTCATGTGTGAAAGACATAGAGATATTATATTGCATTTTAATTTATGACTAAAGGTTCATACTAATTTACTATTCTTATATTAGGTGGGTGACCTCCAAGGATATCCATGAATCTGATGTGCCAAAGTGGAAGAAGGAAATTGCAGAAATTGTATGTGTATTTGAGAAGGAGCTCCCTACAAGTTTCATGGACCTACAAGTCCATTTACTTATACACTTAGTTGATGAAATTGAATTGGTGGGTGTTGTATCAATGAGGAGGATGTTTTTCTTTGAGAGGTATATGAAAACTCTTAAAAGATATGTCTGACAAAAGGCACATCCAGAGGGTTGCATGGCTGAAGGGTGTGTATTGAATGAAGCATTTTTCTTCCTATGTGAATTCCTTGGTAAGGATTTTGAAGATGGCCCATGTGTCTGGGATGAAGAACGAGCATCAGATATTATTGATGGATAAAAACCACAATCTAATGGTGTTGAAGTACAAATTAGTAAGTAAATTCATGATTAGTGTGGTTGTTTTTCTTGTAATCATTAATTTACTTTGTAATTTATTTGTCAAATTAAAAGCATGACATTTGGAGTTTGAAATAAACATGTTGACATGTAATAGGTGTAGACGAAAGTTCTATACTCGACAAGTTCATTTTGTACCACATGGACTTTATGAATAAATGGATTGATCTGTATGATAAAAAGAGAGAAGTGTTAGAAGCAAGGAGACATTTTAAGAGATAAAACACAAGGAATACTCCATTTCCCACTCATTTGCTTGGGGAATGGGGCAAATATTTCCCACTAGAAAGGGTTACTAAAAAAATTCAAAATCAAATAGAAGATGCAGGTACAGATTCAAACATTATAGAAGATGAAATCAACATATCTAGAGGATGTGAAAGAAAGGTACAATTGGAATTTTACAAAATGTTGTTTCCTTACAGTTTTGACAATCTTAACTATTTTAATATTTGTCATTATATTTGTTTTCACTGAAATAAATGGTCTTTCATAAGCAAGGAAATATCCAACAATGTGGACATATGGTCGACATTATCATGTAGAAAGTGTAAACGTAAAGAGACGATCCTTCGATTGTGGCATCATGGTTGACTTCGAGAAATCCAGTTGATCAAGCTCAAAAGATAAGAATATAATTTAAGGGAATCTACAATATGTTGGGAAAATACAAGAAATTATTGAGTTGGATTACCGCTCTTTTAAATGTTGAATTTTTAAGTGTAGATGGTATGAAGCATTTGAGAGTACACAAAGACATGATACCCATAGTGGATTGTTTTCTGTAGATTCCTCATCGTTCCTACTGGAGTATAAGGAGCCTTATGTTCTACCAATTCATTATGAGTAGGTATTTCTTTAACTCAAACAAGAAACAGTACTGATCATTAATCTATTAATTCATAGCTTATTACGAATATATACATGTGTTTATTAATCATTAAAATTGTTATAACATATGTCTAATATATGTATGCCGTTCATGTGCAGGTATTTTTCTATGAAGATATTTTGGACCTGAAATGGATATTTTTCATACATTATGATCCAAGATTAAGGCATGTATTTGACAATGCATTAGTGGATACTAAGCAAAACAATGATGGCCAACAAAATGAGAGAGAGGGATTAGAGAACATCGAAGAAATTGACATCCATGATGATGTTGAAGATGGTTATGTTCAGGCACAAGAAGACAACAATCCAAAGTTAGATGATGTTATGGAAGACAACAATGTGGATGGTATAGAAAATGACAATCCAAATACATCTGGTAACAATATAGATGGTCTACAGTCAAATTTCAATGCTGATGAAGATGATGTAGGTCAAGATGAGGATGTTGATAATATTAAATACTTGAAAGAACATATAAACATTGACAACGATACACTGGATGACATTGTAGCAGAAAATAATGTTAATGACCAAGACTTCTAAATTTGCAGAATTATTTGCAATCCATGTTTAAAAAAGGATGATTCTTATGGCCTAAACTTTGAAATGCTTCAGTAATATTATGTTGTACTTGGATAATTGAAAACCTATTTTATTCTCCTAGCAAGTTTTTTTATTTTCCATTATAATTCTAGACCAAACAACATTTGCGGGGATGGCCTTTTACACCAATCTTAGTTTGTATGAAGTTCACGAACCTATTGTCAAGCAGTAAATTCCTTTCATAGACAAAAAATGTAAAGGCTTCATTTAAGAAAAGATAACTAGTCTCTTTCTGAGGGCAATCCACATGCAAAAAGTAAAAAGCACATAAAAAAAATTGTACAGTAGAAAATCAGATTCAATCAGTTATGTCTTATTTCACTTGCACACTTATCTAAAAGAAATAGGGTATTCACAATACATTTACCTTGACAAAGAAAACATGTGCTTTCATTTATTTTTACTATATATCTTAGAAGTGAAATTGTTGTTACATAATGATGCACTGAGAAAATAATATATACAAAAAAATGCATAGAAAATGTTTGAAATTTAACATGCAACCTACTGTGTTTCACTTAAAGGAATCAAGATTAACTGGGACAAGAAATAAAAATAAAATTTTGATGATTGTACTTAAAAGTGATTAGGATATGAAAAGTGTGGACAATGATGGTGTTGAAATTGAAAACCCTGATTCTGATGACATTAATGTTTTATGTCATTAGAGATAAAGAGCACATACAATTTTATATACATAGAAAATGAAGATTTGGAACTAGTAAACTGAAAATGTAAACATTGTAATAGTTTTCCTTAAACAATAATTCACATACTCACTTACAAAAAAGGGTGAAGCATTTTTTATTCAAACTTTGTTTTCTTTAATAGAAATAATAGTAAAAGAATATTTACAAGTAAAAGAATATTTACAAGTACAAGAATATATACAAGTACAAGAATATATACAGTTTTTCATAGAATATATACACTATTTCATAGACTTCTAAATTTTCAGAGTTATTTGAAATTTGTTGGGTCTCAAAAATGCAGGTTTTTAGACCATAAGAGGGTGCCAATCTCTAAGAGGAATTTAATCCTTAATACAAACCAATTAAAGTAAATTATTTTAAAGGAATTTAATTCACACCTAACCATAAACCAATCAAAGATCCACACAGTAACAACAAATGTGCCCTGATAAATCTTGCAGATTTAAACAACTTGAAAAGACCACTTTGCAGACAGAAAAGCAATAAATAAGCATGAAAATCGACACAACAATTGAACACTGAAAATGGATTATGAGTTATAATGTATCTACTCCATTATATTGCTCAAAATATGAACATACATAACATGAGTTCTTTTTATATGAATAAGTGGATGAGATGGTCTAGTATCTATTCTAATGGATTGAAATGATGATGATATGATGATCAACATCGGACCTTGGTTTCCCTATTTGTACGGGAAGAAACAAGCTTCAGGTCCATTCACAAAAGTTACATTATTTCTTAACTAAAGCATAATTGACATAACATAGAAAATTAAAAAGAGTTTATTGTTGGATGCACCATAATCCATTAATCATCAACAAGCGCCTGTGACCACCTAAGATTTGTTCAAGGCTCAAGCACCATGTTAATGCATCCACAATAACCAAACTCTGACTACCTCCTCATAGAACTCGTGCAAGGAACAAATTAACCTTTGAAATGTGATCAATGTGTTTCTCTTGGGAATAAGTGTTTGCATTATGTAGAGTTTATGCCATTGCATTCTCCAATCCAACAATCCTCTTGAGTTGCTTATGTGTTTTCCTAAGTACCTCATCATCATCATTGATGTCATCAAGGATGCCTAGCAAAAATTTTGATATCTCATTTTTCCAAGTTTCTCGATCCTTCAAATTTGTTTCTTCAAATAAATCTAGCATGGCCATACATAGTGGCTGGTTGAAGTCATTCAATTCCTGTGTCAAGATATTCTAGAAGTTTTCATGTGTATTCATGAGGCTTTGACATTCTTTGAGAAAAGCATTATTATCTCCATCTTTTTCCTTGACATGGGATTCCATTTCCTTCATCCTATCAAGCAGACTTGCATGCTCCACGAGGGCCTTGTATGTTCCACTATGAGCATGCCAAGCACCATCTGCATGTTGGAACATATCTTTGAATTTCATACAAATTATCACTGATGCTACTTCAAAAGAAGTAGCCTTAAATTTTATTTTTAGTTCTTCATATTCCTTTTGAGCCTTTTCAAAATTATGCTTCCATTGAGCAGTCTCAAACATGGCCTCTAACACTTTTATTTCATGTTCAATTAAAGGAGAGTAAACCCTTGGAGAAGTAGGCAACCTATCTTTGTAGTTGGTTAATTCTTGTTTCAACCTGTCATTTTCCTCTATCAGCCACTGGTTATCTCTTACTAGCTTTTGGATCTGGGCTTTCGTGAATTTGGCTACATTCACATTCAAGTTATCAATCTCCAAGGGATCTATCTCCCCTACTCTTTGCACCAAGAGATTTCCAAAAATCTGGTCATGGTCAATGAGAGAAGGCTTCTTGCCTGGGGGGTAAAGAGCCCAAATTTGCAAAGTGGTATTATTAGGATTGTACCCTAACCCTGTATAGACCCTGTCACCTACTTCATCCTTTATTTGCAAATTTTTATTCTTTCTCCTAAAAAAGTTGTCAAACATAATGGCTGAACTAATATCCCACCTAGGAAGGAGCATAACTCCAGCTTCTTGCAATAATGCTCTTCCTCTCTCAACAGTCATGTTTCTCATTTCCCTATCAAATTCATGTTGCAACTCTTTCAAGGCATAAGCCTCTTTCTCAGGGTCAATGTACTTTAACCTTTCTCTTATTAGTCTTCCTTTATACTCATATATAAAGGACTTAAATTCAAGGGTCTACACAAAAGTATCATCTACAAAAAATTCATGACTTGCACGATGCCTCACATCATCTGATAGCTCACCAAAGGCTTCAAAGGTGATCACACTTCTTTCCAATGTATCTCATATTGGGGTATAACAAGAGCATTAAACTGTGAGACTTCTTCTTCCTCCTCAGTCTTATCTTCTTCCATGAATGGGGAAACAACTGAAAAGCTCACTTTAGTAGTAGGCTGAGGTGATAAGTGATCTAGTGGTGTGATATTTTCTACTTGCCTCCTAGGACCAATGCCCCTTCCTCTTTCAAATACCACAAGTGGCACATCTCTTATCAGTTCTTCTTCATGGAGGATTAACTATTCAATTCTTTCTATGGGATCTTGTACCTTAGGGAAAGCCCCTACATACCCTATGTTATTATTCACCTTCCAAGCCTCAGCCATCATAACCCTACTATAGGCATTCATTCTCAACATGTTTTTTTTTCTTCACAATTTCTGATGACATCTTCTAAAAGGAAACTATGCTCACACCCTTTCAATTTCTAAGAAATTTTGGCATCACAAATGAAGCGTTTAGGATCAAACTTTTCCCTTTTGTTTCCAACCAGCAAGCCATAATAATCCAATTTTCCACTAACCAAGTCATAGCCTGAATCAAAGATAATAGTGAAATTACCAAAGCATAAAGTGGAAGGCATGAAAATCTGCATCCCATAGCTCTTTAAATGCATGAAATCTTAAAATGACAATTTCCTTATGATCTCTAAATAAGCAACTCTATCTAGCAGAGTCTTAGGAAACAAATAAGGTGCAACTTCAAATCCATAAACCTTGATAATAGTACAATCCCCAAACATGTACCAGTCCCCCCAATTTTGATTTATCCCTGCTTCATGACCCATATCTTTTGGTTGGAGAAATATTAAGATCTCTAGGGAGAGGTTGTAGTCACATTTGTGGCCTAGCATCTTGTATAGTGGTTTGACAAAATATTACTTAAAATATAGGTAGTGGGACCTCCCACACCTGCTGTCGCACACAAATGTCCACATTTGTATAGGCCTTGAATTTCCATCATTATCTAAGTCTTTTATTCTTAATTCCTCACTCCATATCCCCATCACCTTCCGTTTGTATAATATAATGTGCATGAGAAGAGAATAGTGCTTGAAATTAATGGCTTCACTATCATTCTTGATGATATTGAGGGCATTATTGATGGCCTCCGATAAATACTCTGCATAAACATAGGGTCGGGCATTATGGCTTTGGATGTTTGTGGCTAAAACCATGGGAGCAATTTCCATGTTCTCAGGAACATCAATTCCTAGTACTTGACCAAATGAGTAATAAGTGTATTGAAAGTATTTTTCAAACAAAGCCATAGAGAATGGGGGCTTATCTTCACTAGAGAACCTCATAGTTTGGTTACTTGCACCTTTAACCCTATGTAGAGGCAATTTCCACCTCTTGTAACTTGTTTCCATGGTGTGGTATTCCTCCAACAAGTCTCTGATTCATAATTTTGTTTTCAGGGAAGTGTAGCTAAAAAATCATGGAAATATAATTTGGCTTTATGACAATGAATTGTGACCCATCAAGAAAATGAATTGCTCTCGTCTTTGGATTGTAATTCTTTGCCAACACCTTGATTAACTCTACATTCACAAAGATGTTGGGTACTGAAAGTTTACCCAAATTTAGATTCCACAGGTTTGACACTAGGCTATGCCATAATTTCTTCCTATAATGATAAATGAAGAGGTCGTAATCCCTACATGGAGTCCATACATCTCCCAGATTTTTTTGTTTATCTACTAATTTTACACACGATGGGTTAAGATGTGTTATTCTTCTATATTTTGGCCTAGACCCAGGACACTACTCAATTAAGTCTTGATTCAATTTCCTAGCTTCAGTTTTCTATCTTTTTGCTTTCTATTTGCCTGGGGTTTTTTCCATCTCAACCCTAGTCATGCAATGCTTTCATCTACTTACTGAGAAAATACTTTGAGCTGAGTCTAGACCACTTACTTGGATAAATGCTACAAATTTCTAGCTGCCTACCACCATCCAACTTGGTTCTCCAAATCCTTCAATTACAATTCATAGTGATTTCAACTTCTTTGAGGCAGTATTTATCAAATTTCAAGACAGTTCATCCAACCCTGGTTCATAAATGGTGCTCGTACCACCTTTATGATCAAGTTCTTCATTAATGGCATGGTCTCATCAATATTTTTGTTAGTCACATTAGTTAGACTTATCATGATTTCATAACTTTCAAAGAGACTTTTCATTAAAATTCCCATTGTTTCTTCAATATGTCGGTATGGTGGTGTTTTTCCCTTCCCTTCTATTGTTTACCACACTATCTCCTTGCTCAAAGCTTCTTGTTATGAGGCTGCAGTGTATACCACTCTACCACATATGTTGCTCACCTTCCCGACGGTATAGTGGTGTATGCTTTTGATCATTACTTGAAGAGTTTCGATGAGACAATCTTATTTGTCTTACCAATATCTCAATGTCTCATCAACATTAGATCTTATGTTCCTCCGATGTTGGTTGTTGGTGTTGATGAGACAAGTTAATGTCTCTTGCTGATATGCCATTGTCTCATTCATAATTAATCCGTTATATCCAAGAGTTGTGTTTCGCCGAGCACTTGTAGATATGCCTTGTCGATGTGACATAAGTGATTCTCTCCTCAATATTCCTGTATCTTGTTGACATTCATTTTTTTACATCATCGATGAGACATATAAATAAGTCTCTTTGACATAGGGGTGTCTCATCTACATTTTTGATCTACGCTTTGTGCTAATGTCAGGGAGACTTTGGAGGGAATCTCATCGACATGGTGTTGTCTTGGCGATATGATATGAGAAATCATAGGATTATTTCAAAGGAGGAATACACTTTGATGCTATGATTAAGGGTTTTATTTGGAAGCTCACATGAGGGATTTTATTAAATTTAAGTTATTATGATAGGAATTCTATGCATATGGTGGATGTAGGAGATGAGTGAAAATGGAAGCATGCAAAAATAATTAGGATGCAATTTTGGTTACAACACAATCCATGTTTAAAAAAGGATGATTCTTGTGGCCTAAACTTTGAAATGCTTCAGTAATATTATTTGTGTCAATACAAATTACCTATTGCAATATCCTTAAATTGTTCAATCTTTGGTGTGAATTGTTGGCAGAAAAAATTTGGATTACTTGGATGCTTCTTCCATTCATTTTGTATCAACATATATGTTCGTGAAGACACAAAAGTTAATAGCTCAATCAAGTAGAGCTTTTGTGACTTTCAAATGAAGAGTAAGGTACATTTTTATTTTTGCTACATTACATTAATGTGCATAAACAAAATTAGAAGATTGCATTACTAGATTGCACAATCCTTTCAAAAATGTATCCTTTATTGATAATGTAAATGTATTTTGTTCCACACAAGTCGTGGAACTGACTATTTGAATGCATATAATAAAAAAACTATACATTTATAGATACAAAAGAGAAAAATGCACATAAAGAGAAAGGGGACAATGATAAATTTTGGTTGCTTTGTTCTACGTCATCTTTAGTCTTCCCACTTGTCTAAGCCTCCAAGTTGATGTCTTCATTGTTGCTCCTAGGTTCCCTGCATTTGAGTGAGAAGAGTGTTGTTAGAGCAATGAAGCATCACCAATCAAAATATGTTCATACATCTATAAACATATAATTTGATCATCATGTGCATTCAAATAACTTGCATACCATAGATGTCGAGGAAAAAAAGAAAGTTATCAAACATATCTATCATATGCTTGGTTTTATCTAACATGTTTTCTCATTTTGTAGGTATAGATAAAATTAGATTGTTTTGTTTATCTAGTTACAACATGTGGGGCGAAATGTGGCTCCCACAAGGGCTGAGCCCAGCCTGCTGCCCTATTGTTTCATTTGAGAAGGATAATCACAAGTAAACCATCCATGAAGCATTAAAGATCAATCTTTGCAAGGATAGTGGGGTATGTTGGTAAGGGGTAATCTCCTTATTGATAAAGATTTATCCTTATTAATAAGAACATTCCACTATCAACATAGCCATGATTCTGACAAAACTGATCATCAAGGATTCCAAGATAGTTTTCATTAACAGTCTGGTTAAAAGTAAGCAGCCCCAAGCATCATAATAGTCACAAGAATTGAACATGAGGGGAAGTCATGTAGATTAAAAGCTTACACAATAGTCATCACTTGCAAAGATAAACTAGGAAACATGTTTCCACATAACAGATTAAATAAAATGCATGAAAGGTACAATGATGAAGTCCATAATAGTGAATGTTGCTTAAGAGGGATTGAAGGACACCATTTTGTATCAAGGAGAACAAGGTAACCTCAAAATTTGTTGTAGCTGAGTATGAAAGTACCTAAGATTCTGGTGTTTCTAGATGGAACCTATAGCAGAAAAGTGTAGTCTCCATCTGAAGGAACCATCTTCGAAGCTCTTCCCTGAAATGAGGGTTGAAAACATTAGAAGAAAAGAAATACCATAATTCTAATGTAACAATTTGTATCAAGACAAATGTCACAATGTATAATTAAAAAGATAAATCCTTACAATTGGACCTCGAATTGGACTAAAGAGATTTATGATTTTATCTTTAGAATGTAGGAAATTTCTCTGTCAAAGCTTCATGACCTGAAATTGGATCTCCAATTGGACCAATAAAATTTATGATTTTATCTTTAGAATATAGGAATTTTCTCTATTCAATATTCAAGACCTCAAATTAGATCAAAAGTTGGATAAGCAGATTTATGATTTATCTTTAGAATGTACAAACTTTCTTTATCAGATATTAAAGATGTAAGGTTGGATTAGAAACTCGATAAGCAGATTTATGATTTTATCTTTAGAATGTAGGAACTTCCTTTTTCAGATATTTGGAAATTCCTAAACACAAGTTCTACTTCTGAGTGAAAAAACTTGGAAGTGTTTCACACCGGCTCAAGGTACAATCAAACCTGGTTATGACACCAATAGCAATCCAATTTTTCCTAAACCATCCATACCCGAATGTTGCATCACAATCTATTCTTCCTACACATAAAAATGCAACATATTAACCTCTTCTAAATAAAACTCAAAATACCATGAAACAATGAGTCCCCTATATTAGTAAGTAAGTAGGTAGTCTATAGGGCATAGTTTGATTTTATACAAGGATGCTCATGAAATGAATCTTCAAGTGACAGTGAGTGAGTTGTTTGAGATTGCAACTGATGGTGCAATATTCAGTCTTAAAAGCAGTTAGCAAAGAAATAAATGTGCAAGAAAATCAAATTATACACAACAAACAATTCACAATGTTATCTTGCATAATGCCTTAATTTTGAAGACAAAAATATCATTGTATCTTGATGAAAGTAGTGACCTTAATGGTCAATCACTTGCAACCATGATTTTAAAACATGCTATTGTGCTTATGGAGGCAACATTTTAAGCAAGGCGGTGAGTGGTGGTTTGGAACAATGGCAGGTATGAAGGACTTGCTTTATATGCATCACATTATCTAATCATAGGATAATACATCATTTATTTATTTTTTGAAATCAAAAGAAATTATTCTAAACCCTATATAGGACACATTGATACTTTAAAAGCATTTGATTTATTTTTTCAGATTAAAAGAAGTCATTCTAAACCCTATATAGGATACATTGATACTTCAAAAGCATTTGAAGGAATTTGAGATTATGCAAACATATTTCAATTAAATACCTAGATTACAAACAGTAGCGTGAACATTGTAACCCCTGTTGATCAAAGCAAGATTGAGATAAACAACAATGAATCCTATGCCTCTTTACCATTCTTTGTCATTCTTTACTAAAACACTTCTCCATTTTGGCAGGCTACACCTAAAAATAAGGATTCAAAAAAGGTTTTATTGTATGTTTATTAAAATGAAAACTCCATTATGGCGGGCTATGCCTGAAAATAAGATTTCAACAAAAATTTTAGAGTATTTTTATTAGAGTTTTAGAGTATTTTGGTGGGCTATATTATTGATTCCTTAAATGATTTATTCAAATGGATTGTGACTGACGTGATTTTCTGCATTTAGTGTTGTAAATTGTAATTATGCCACAATTATCGTACTACCACTATCTCTTATTATACCCGTTGTGGTATGGCAGGACTTTTCCCTTCCCTTCTATTATTTACCACACTACTGCCTTGCTCAAGGCTTCTTGCTACGGGGTTGTGGTGTATACCTCTCTACCGCATATGTTCCTCACCTTCCTGGCCATATAGTGGTGTATGCTTTTGATCATTACTTTAAGAGTGTCGATGAGACAATTTTATTTGTCTTACTAATATCTCAATGTCTCATCGACACTACTTCATTATATCCAAGAGTTGTGTTTCGCCGAGAACTTGTAGATATACCTTATTGATGTGATGTAAGTAATTCTCTCCTCGATATGCCCATATCTTGTTGACATTTCACTATTTTACATCGTCGATGAGACATATAAATAAGTCTCTTCAACATAGGAGTGTCTAAATCAGTGTTATACCCGAAGCTAAACTTGAAGCTAAAGCGGGAGCTAAAAGTGGCATTAAACTCAAAGATAAACTCGGAGCAAAATGTGGTGCTAACTATGGTGCCACACTCGGAGCTAATATTGATGCTAAAGATGACACTCATTTCAATGCCAATGAGCACTGACTTGTCCTAATCGGTGCAAATAAACACCAAAAATAGCACTATCCTGATAAATGGCACCAATGTTTTCAAAAAATTGGAAAAAAATACATTAAAACAGTGGGTGAAAGCAAAAAACAGAGCAAAAAATGGAGAAAATCATAGGGATTTGTTGTAGTGCTTCCACCAAGTAGCAAAACCCTTGCGGTGAGCTTGTGGGAAAGTAGAGGCCAAATGACCCACATAGAAGCATCTCTGACACCGAAAGGGGAGACCCTCATAGTCCAGGAGCTACTTCCAAGGTCCCTCCACCAATAAAACTACCTCACCATGGAGGGGTTTGGAGATGTCCAAATCAACTAATATACACACTATTGTAGTATTCTATTGTCACCAGGATTGCACCCGTACTACAAAACCTTTAAAAGTTCTACAATTTGGTGAAACATTGGAATAGTTTCAGGTTGTGGGTACCCTATGATGAAACTAAACCTCCAGATTCTAGGTTGGTTCCTATATGATGATCAATTAGGTACTTTAATGATTCATTTTGAAAAAATGGTAAGAAGGATTGAACTAAATGCATCAACTAAAATTAAAACTTTGGTGATGCATCTAAATGATGGTAAACTTGCATTCACAATTTATATCTTCAAGAAAATTTGTTAACACGGTCTAATTTGAGCACTTTGAAAACATGAATAATTCATTCAAAGTTTGTATCTATTCTTTTCCTACTAAGGAAAACTGAGTTTTCACAAATTAGAGGAAAAAGAAAAAAAAATTTGAGCACAATTAATGACCTGTGACGAACTGCAATTGTGTATATGCATTGCATAAACAAGAAAAAAATTTGAAGGTTTCAAAAATGAAACTCATCAAAATTACATCAAATTATTTAAAAAATACGAAACATCTGAAATTGGAAAGGTGAACTCTATTTCAATTAATATCATGAAGGAAAAACTCTGCAGACATGATAACTTATGTAACTTGTAAAGCTATAAAACTGTATTAAATCTAAAATATTGAGTTACAAGATAGTCTTCTTTGTAGAACACAAAGGAAGAAAAGAACCGAGGAAAAAAAAAAACTTTTCCCCATAAATACAATGTGAGAAAACTCCAAAACGTGAGGTGGAAGAAACGATTCACTGAAAGTGAAAACCACCTCGAAAATCTCTCCCACAAGGAAAAGAAAAATAGTGTGAAAATAAGGCCCACCAATGTCGTAACTGAGCTCCAACAACTCAAAAAAATTGTGTCACAATGTGTATAATTGAATGGTAACTCAAACTAGCTCCAAAATGCATGGAGGTGGCACTGAAAGTGATCTAAATCTTGAAAATATCTTCTCAAATGCCTCTCACGAGCAAAAGAGAAAATGCATGAAAAAAGGAGTCATTACCAATGTAAACTACACTGTGGATGTTGCAAATTCCTCCTCTTAATGTGCATGATAAAAAGCACTCAAAAAATGATGTGGAGCTGCAGCTAAGTTTCATGAATCTTCACCATTACTCCATTTAATCTTTGCATGATCATTTGGAAAAAGTAACTGTATAATTAAATATTAAAGATAATCAACATGATTATTTTAATATTTAATGCGTAGTTGTTCCCCCTTCTCCAATTACATGTTGAATATTAAGGTAACAATACCTTTAATATTTAATTATATTGTTACTTTGTCAATTATCATGCAAAGAAGATAATTGGAGTGTTACATTATCATTGCCATCTCATTTGATAACGAATTTCCTAAAACAATTATTAAGGCAATATCATCTTGCACTTAATAATGTCTAGAGTACAAAATGCATGTAAAAATTTAAAAGGGCTTTTCAAAAGTGTGAAAATGATAACAAAACCCTTTTTTTAATTCTCAAACTTCATCATAACTCTTGAGCCACCTTTGATACTAGGTTGATTGACATGATAAGTCAAGACCATGGCATTAATAAAGTGAAATGATTTTATTAAAAACCAAGTCAAAAATGCTAATGATTCAAATTAGGGCTTTTGGGAAAAAGCCATCGAACCCTAAGTCATTCTTCATTTTCACTCTGCATTCTTTGAAGATAACATGTGTCGCCATGCTGCTAGTAGGAATTTGAGCTGGATCTACACTCTTTCCTACCATTTTGAATGATTCTTTGGGAGATTCTGGACAGGAAAGGTAAGATGAATGTTATTTTGTCACAAATTCAAGTCTTCTCAGGCATTTCAATGGCTTTTTTGGGCCTCAAGGCCGCAACTGTACATAATTTTTGATGTTCTTTTCTCTTTGTATTTTTCTTTGTATGTTTCTTCTACCATTTAGCCACCATGGAGAGCATTGTCTGATGCTAAAAACATTTAAATGTGTCTCTCATCTAAAAATAATTGGTAAGTTGTTCCGTGGCTGAAAACGTTAAGGGTCTTTTGTTTCTCTATAAGAAATGATTCATTGTTTGTGTATAAAGAGCTATTCCTTTGGCCACAAGTTTTGAACCATATAGATATTCCCTTTTAGTGTTTGAGCTCGATAGAGTTCTCTCCTTGGCACAACATGACTTCCATGGCTTCTATTATGTTGTAAAGAAACAACGAGGTTTTTTATTTTCTTTGCAAAAGATCTTTGATTGTAGACCGCCATGCATTCTTGCTTCATTGTATTCTGGGTTTTGTTATTTTGAGAAACTCACTTTTCTTCAAATATAAATAGAAAATAACTCATCATAGAAGGTCGAGGCTATATTAGAGCTTCTGGGTATTACAATTTGTGCAGAAACCTTATATATCTCTTATGAAACAAGAAAAACCCTCCAGGCCGTGGCTCTATTTTTCTTGTTTATCTCTATTTCTATTTGTTATTCCAATGGGTTTTTTTGTATATTATATTTTTATTCTTAAACATTGTACTCAAGCCATGGCTACACTATTTATTGAATCTGGGTATTTCTATTTCTGAAGATGACAAAAAACTGAAATCTCTATTCTTTGTATTTATGGTTTCTAAATGTTGTAACAAGTTGAATCTTAAAGTTGGTCTATCTATTACTTTTCTAAATTCATTGCTCCTTGAGAGGCCATGTAATAATGGCCAACAATGTCATAATCACTTTTTCATTTTACAGTATGGCTTCAGACACATTTTATGTATTGTTGTTGTCTTGAACTGGAATCATTGAATGTTGGAAGGCTTCCTTCAATATGATATTTGAAATGAGCTTGTAGCATAACAGGTTAACATGTATTCTTTGAGATTGTACTACCTTCATCTATGAATGTGATTTTTTTCATTAGATGAACTGTTTGATTTCATCATTTGCAATGTTCACCTGTCACTTTCACAATGTACACCTATAGCTTTCACAATGTAGAAAGCCAAAATACCCTGAACATAGATTGTATAAGAAGCATACAAAACTGGAGAAAAACAAAATCTATTTTTTTTATGTACTTAATGCAACATAGTCCTTGAACATGTGCTATAGTCATATTTTCATGCCTCACTATCCTTTAAAATTTCATATGCAGTTACACCACTATTTCTCATGGACTTTATACTGTCATAGCTTGTCTATCATCACCTTAATCTTTTGATGATGCTTCTTGATGCTTTAATGTGATAATGCTCTAATTACAGTCATATAGACTCTCCTCTTGATGGCTATGTGGACTATTTTTTAGTTTGCTTCTCTTTAAGTCACTTTGAGTTTCACTTTGTATGTTCAAGTAACATATACATGATTCAAGGTTGCATCTCCCTTCATTGTAAAGGGGCTCTATACTTTATTTAAATGCAATGTAAATGTAAAGTAGAGATGAAATTGAGACAACAAATGTAGTTGCTTAATCTCCTTCAACATGTTTCCTTTTTATATTGTTCTTCTGAATGATGAGCAAGAGGATGTTTTGCTCAATTTGTTTTCATCATAATGAATTAAAGGTTTCTCTTATGGATTTATCTTATTACAACAATCCTTTCTTGATGACTATTCTGATGTTAATGACTCTCATGTGTTGATGAGAGAGTGTCCTCTTGATATGTTGGGCTCAACCCTTGTGGGAGCCCATTTTGCTCCACATATCTGATGAAAATTGATCATGAACATAATGAACCTGTTTCAACACACTACACATACAAGTTAGCAAAATAATTGAAGCTAAAAGCTTGCATTGAACTTTTTGCTCCATAAACATCTACTTTTTTGATGAATTAATCATCTGGTGAATGCTTGATAGGATGTAGATTACATTTTTGTTGGTAATATAGGGATAAGTTAGAATGTGATTTTTCATTGCTCTAACACCACCTTTCAACAATTTTGCAGGTAAACCCTGGAGCTGGAGCTGAACCAAGATCAACACAACTATAACAACAATTTGTCATACCAGGCAATGATCAATCACCTTCTCTCCTTATTCTTACATTATCTTCATTTGTGTGATATGCATTTCTTTTTTTTATTTATTATTTGATCAAGTAATCAAATTAAGCTACTCCCATGACTCGTGTGGGACTCTAGTTTTTACAAAATGAATAAAACAACATTTCTTATGCAAATTTATGAGCTTTTATATTACAAACATTTGCATAATAATATTGGAAATTCAAAAGTAATCAGATTTGTACAGTAATGAATACTTAGCAGAAAATTTTGAAATTATTGTGTACCTTTTAATGATGAATGCAATTCAGCTCTACCTATTTTGGGTTGTAGCTAAAAATAGGTAACAATGCCCAAGCTCCTGAGTCACAGAATCAATCATTAAAAAGCATCCAATAGAGTTTCTAATAGCTTCATAACATGAATCCTCCCAAAATTGGAGAGGGATATTTGGTAGACGTACCCAAATAGGTTTGGTGTTCAATGGCTCTGTGACAGGATTGAAAGAACAAGACCAAGGTCGGATGGAGAGAGAATGAAACCCCCACATCAAGGTCTGTGAGAGTAAATCATTTGTATCACATGACACATTACATAGTGTAGGCTTAGATTTTAGACACTGATTTTCCTTTATGTAAGCTTCTAATTTTCTCAATTTCTTCTTCCAATTTATTATTTTCACATTAAGTTTTTATTTTATTTATTTTCTCTTTTACGAATCTTTCCCATTGGAAAATAATTTCCTTATACAATTAAAATTTAACCACAAAAAAAATTACATATGTAATACCTGATGGTGAATAATTTTGGTGGATTTACCACCTTCACTCTTTCATGATTTGAAATGATTTACTATTTAATTCATATCCTTTCAAACTTAGGCTTTAACAAATATTGTAAACTTTGATCAAATGTATTTTTTTTTTTAAATGTGATCACATTTCTTTAATCAAATGCCAATAATAGACATAAATAGACTTTCTTATAAAGCTACAATCTCTTCTTACTTGTCTTTTACCACATGCAATTTTCTTCTCAAATTGGTAACTTCCTTGCAAACTTCAACCTCTTCAAAATCTATGATTTTCTCATTTAAAAGAGGCGACTCTTTTGAATTGGGTGACAACTTTTATCTTCAATGATTTACAATATCTTGTAAATAGTTTCTATTTAAAATTTTAATATTTCATTTATTATCTTCTTCAACCCATTTTTGTTTGTGTAGAGAGAATGTCTGATGAGAGGTAATAATTTTTAACAAATAATATAGTGACTTAAACCTGCAACTTTACCCACTTTATTAATTTTTTTGCCCTCCTTTCAAGATTTGGTAGCTTCTCTATCTTCATAAATCTTTATATCTATGCTAAACTTGGCAATTAATCTCCCTTGATGACTTTTGGAAACGGTATTTGATCCTTAAATTATGTGTTTACCAGTTACAACCAAAGAATTCTTCTTGTCAATGAGATAAATCAATAAATATTATCACCAATGACATGGATCTTCAACAAATTTCATATATGGGATGACATTCATTAGTTTTTGAAACAATTTTCTCTCACAATTTGTCCTCTTTACAATGTTGTAATGAATATACAAAGTTAAAGATCACTTACTAAGATAAACAATGCCACCTCTTTCTAATTTGGATGCCTCATAGAAATTAGATGTTGTTAACAATTCATAGTTAACTCTCCTTTCACACCTCTATTACACTTTTTTCCTTGTAAAGGCCCGCTAGTTTGTAGATTGGATAAAAAATAAGAAAAGCAAAAAAAAATTCAAGCTTACAAATGTTTCTTTAACAAATATTTACATGAATATTTCTTCAACAAATGTAGGTATTTAGAACTTTAATAGATTTGTTCTTAGTTTCTACCTTCTTTTGTCAATATTCCAATCCAAAATCAACACCTCTATAAAAACTTCAATATAGTAGAAAATAAAAATGGGACATCACTACTTTAGTTAATAGATAATGTGTTGTACACTTTCCTATAGTTTCCTTATTCATGCGCTCCTATCCACACCTTACACCATTCATGTCGATTTAGATTTTTGAAGACATGATGCCTGACATAATTTGGAAGTCTCTGTAGACTTGCAGACCTTCAACTACCAGTCTGTGGTCCAATGCTTGTGGTAATACCATGTAGAATATTGGAGAGGCTTGAATAGATTATTGTTTCTATTATCTCCCAAACCTAAACTGGATAGACTCTTGACTATTCTCAAACCTAAAAAAAATTCCCCTCATTATTGATGGGAATGAAACATATGGTGTTTCTTGGAAAATTTGGTGGTAGATAGTAATTTATATGCAAAATCTAAATATAGGGTGTTCCTAGAAAAATTTGGTGATAAATAATAATTCATGTGCAACATCTAATAACTAGCACTTGCAGCCGGGGGAGCTGCAAGGAATACGCCAATAGTTTTGTATAATTTGGCTTAATCATATGTGAATTGGAATGTGCAAATAGTTTTGTATAGTTTGGTTGAATCATATGGAAAACAATTCACATATATACCATTAGCATACATCCCTCATCTTAAGGAAACCAATTCACATATATACCATAAGCATATGCATACTTATTCCGACAATTATTGTGTTGAACACAAACAGATAGATATTGTCATCGCTTGCACATAGAAATTTGCAATCAATCTAGGAATATGAAATATCCCCTTTAAAATGTTGTTGAAATTCCACAGTACAAATATATGTACAAATTACAAATATCTTGTATAAATTACAATTTTTTGTTGAAATTCCAAAGTACAAATATCTGTACAAATTACAAATGTCTTGTATAAATTACAAATTTTTATATACAATACAAATATCTGTACAAATTAAAAATTGAGAATGGAGGATTTCCATGCTTTAAATTGAAACAAATTAGAATTACATTACAAATTTATGAACACAATGATCTTGGTGATTTTAGGTTGTGTCTTTGTACACAATGATTGGAGACTGTAGTTTATTTTGTGGTTCATGCTTTAGACAATGGAGACAATAGTTTTTGGACCCATGCACATCATAGTAATCTAGCAATTTCAACATTCAACCACTAGATCTAACAAAAATTGTTGGAGGTTAAATAAAATGATAAGAATTCAACATGTCAGGTTCATTATCTTTACAGTAGTGGAGAATATTTACCACTTGGAATGTTATTGTGTTTTTGGGCCAAACCAGTATTTTGACAATGGAAGATTTCCTGCTTGAAATTGAAACAAATTAGAAGTACATTACAAATTTCTATACACATTGATCCTTTGTAGACCTATGCATGTTACTGCAATGATAATTGTGATTAATGTGTATCCATCTGTGACTGCACTATTCAACAATTACTTGTTGTAACCTTTGAGATATTAAAGTAAAATGCAATTGGAAGGTCATGTTTGATTAGCTTTTTATGAAAATCAAAAGGATTTCTCTTCTTTTTGTCTGATCTTTGTACCTTCCCCTCAGCATATAAAGAAAAATCAAACATGTCTCTCTCTTGAGGATAATTACTTAAACCTTTAGAAGATATTATATTCTCTTTCCCTTGGCATTTCTTGCAATGGTCTACGGTGCTCTGCTAATATCTTTTCCCTTTGTCCACTTTTTTCTGGATTTTCGAAAGCTTTGTTTCCTTTGGAAAAATCATTTCCTCCTTTGTAACATCTAATGTTTTCCTCAAAAATTGGCACCTCTTTCAGACCCACGTTGGCTGGTATTTCTTTCTTCTTACCCTTCCCAAATTTCTACAATGCTCTAAAGGACTTTCCACTAGACCTAAATTTTCATTCAATAAATTCCAAGACTAAGACCTGTCCTTTGGTGTTATTGAAAGAAGTTTCTAAGCCATTAATTCTTATCCTACATCTAGTCTTCTGCATGGTATATGGTGCCTCTTCAACATGATTATACACTTCCCATTTGCTGATGTGTGGGAATGTAGATGAGGACTTACAATCTATCTTTGAATCTCGTGTTTTAGAAAATGGTGTCCTCTGATCACTTTCAAGATGCTTTTCAGTCCGCCCATTCTTCCTCAGACTATATTTTGGTGCCATTTTCAGAACTCCTTTTGGGGTTGTTTATCCCATTTTCTCAATCCCCTCTAGTGAGTGGTTGTACAATTGACTTTTAAGAGGAAACTTTCTTGCCAATGAACATTGGCCATAGCAGAAAATGATTGCCCTCCAACATGTTGTCATCTTTGGAAAAGTTTGAACTCTTGATAGACAAAGATGACGATTTTCCTGGTCTTCCCTTCTTCAAAAGTTCCAACATTTGCTTTGAATTCCTATGTGACAAATACTATGGCTCATCTTGAGACAACGCCAATGACTTTAAATTCTTCCATGAATTCCACATGTGGAGCCTCTCGTCAATTCCTAGGTTTGTGCAATCTTGCTATGAACCAAGATTCCAAACCTGCATAAATACAAGAGACAAACACCATATTAGATCAAATGCAAGTTAGTATTATGATTCCCCAAGAAATCCATTTAAATTGCAATAGAAAGGAAATGAAATGAAAAACATAAACAAGCATAAACCAAAGATATTAAATCATATTCAAATGCAATGCAAACTCTTGATCTCTTGGGGGATTTGGTGCCAATTTGATGTGTAAATTGGCCCTTTCCCAACTCCTAATGCAAGCCTTGGTGATTTGATGAAGATGTGATCCACTTTGTTGATGATTGTAGTGTGCTCCAAGATGAAAATCTGCATAACCTGGCTAAGATTGGATGAAAATGGATGAAGATTGCTATGGATTTGAGTATAGTAAATTTACTCAAGTTGTGGATGATCAAATGAGGAATGGAGCCTCTCATTTATAGATTGAAAAGTTGGAGAAATTCCAAAAATGGAACAATGTGGGACTAAAATTCAACCAATGGCAAGGTGCCACTTGTCAAGATGAGAATGGTTGAGGGATGTGCACATTTTGACAAATGTGCCCATAAATGCAATTAGGTGATATTTGAAATTTTTGAAATGACATGTAAGAGAGAAGAAAGGAATGTCTTAAATGCCACTTGGCTCAAGGCGAAAGGACATGTAAGATGAAATGAATGCCTTGTTGGAAGGACTAAGTTCACTTGGATTTGAATTCAATTTGAGGGAATATTCTCTATTTATGCCATGTTGAGAGAAAATAGAGTTTTAATAAATGAATTAAATTTATTTTCATGTGCAAGTGGTAAAAGCTAGATGATGGGACATGAAAGGAGATTAAATTAATCAAGGTTAATTAATTTAATGAGAGATTAGTTGATGTGACAAATTTGACTTAGATTTATGGATTAATTTAAATCAAATATGAGAAGAATGTGATTTAGACTTAGTTAAATAAATGTTTTGATTTATTTAGCTAAAGGGAATGATGTTAGTATTAAAGATGAATTTATTTAATTTAAATGGAGGAATTTAGAGATTAATTAAATAAGATGGGTTTATTTAATTAAAGATGAGCTTTAGGATTAAATAAATAAAATGATTTATTTAATCAAAAAAAGGATAATGGTTTAATCAAATGAACTTGATTTATTTGATTAACAGAGGAATTGAGATGAATTAATTAGATGGTTAATAAAGGGGTGATTAAAGAAGAATCGAAGTTAGTTGATCAGGACAATTTTCATGTCTACATTTTGCCCCTCTTTGAAGCAATGCACTTGTTGCGTTGGTTCAAAGAATAAACTTACCATGATCAAAATTCAATTTTTATTTTATTTTTTTGAATGCCCCAGCGGAAAGTACATTGGTACATTGCCCCCTCAAGAGATTGAGCAAAAATATTTGATTGGAGGGTCAATCTCATGATACAGAGGTTCAAGATGGAAATATGGATGGTTGTGATGATGATGCAAATGAGATGGTTTTAACATGCTTAGAATAACCAATCTATATTATCCTAAACAACTTAAATGGTGATATGATGTGATGATGCCTATATGATTATGCAATGGATGTTTTATGCAAATGCATGGTATTATTAGATGCTTAGACTAACATATCTATATTATGATGATGAACATGCATGTGAGATGATCATGCATGTTTCTTATATGATATGATATGATATGAGGTATGTTGATGGTTTGTGGATGCAAGATGGATGCATTGGTGATGATGATTACTTGATCATGATGATGTTAGCATGGAAAGGAGATAGAAGAAAGCAAGAGATTCCAACAAGACACAAGACAATGATGATGAGAGATGGATGATTTTATTATTAGGAATTGGGACTTTAAAAGGGCCACTTACCTTATGTTTGATAACATGCATAAGCACAATGCGTCAAGATATAAAGAACTAGGATGGCATTGCACTTAGTGTGATGGAATTTGACTCAACAATCAGATAGGAGTACTCCTATTCACACCTGACACATGAAACCTCATTTAAAATGCAGTTCAAATATTTCAAGCATCTCATACCAAAATATAGAAAAGCAAGCCTTTCTATATGGTCAACAAGATACTTAAAACATCCTCCCTACACCCAAATAAAGCACACATGACCGAGGTTATATTACAAGAACATCCCACAAGCACATCAGATAAAAAAATAATGAAATGTTTCCCCATTCCTATCTCTCTAAATCCTTTGGTTTGGACATCATCGAGAGGTTATTGGAATGAGCGCAAAGAGATAAGTCAAAAGAAAAAGTTAAAGTAAACAAACAAGCTAATGTTTTTCAATACCGCTAACCAAAAGGAAATGTGTTTTAAAGGATAAGAACTAAAACTATTTCCAAAAGATAATGCCCATTGAAGGAAGGATACATCCTAGGACATGTTAGTGGATGGCGGCACATCATTTCATTTATCCAAAGTGTTCTTTCTGAGGAATAATGCCCATTGTAGGAAGGATACATCCTAGGACATGATGTTATCAGATGATTGATATGGGATTGATTGGATGATAGGTTATTGACACAAAGAGTTGACCAACTTGTTTACGTACTGACCTAGACCTTAGACCTTGACATTTGAGTTTTCACTTTTTAACCTATTAGACTTGTTTCTGATTGTTTCACCAAAGGTTGGCACTGATGATTGATTTATTGTGGGTGAAA
Source organism: Sequoia sempervirens (assembly GCA_007258455.2). NCBI lineage: Eukaryota > Viridiplantae > Streptophyta > Pinopsida > Cupressales > Cupressaceae > Sequoia > Sequoia sempervirens. Next base: position 173,248,946 of record VDFB02000003.1, on the reverse strand, counting down.
GCGAGATGAGACAGATGGATTTTTTTTCAAATATTTGGATGTTTTTTATGTTTTTTGAAATGTTTTGAGGGGTTTTTTGGTATTTTTCAAGATTTTTCAAATGTTTTGATTTTCAAATTTTCAAATTTTTTGGAGTTTTCTGAGATTTTGACCAATAGACTAACCTAAGGACCTATCCTAGGGGCCTCGGGGGTTGATCAAAAAATTAGCCTTGCCTATGTTATACACACAAATACCACGCAGTTCGACTGGCAACTTGATCGATTTACAAATGAAGATATACATGACAGAATCCTAAAGGACTAACCTAAGTGTCCCGGGGGATGATCAAAGATCAAACTTGCCTACATTCAAGGCTCAGACCCGTAGTTTGACAAGACGACTCAGTTTTTGACTTTTTGACTGACTTTTTGACCTATTTTTGGATTTTGATATGTTTTGGATGTTTATGGATTTTTTTATTTTGTGAATGTTTTTGGATTTTCTAATTTTTTTATGTTTTTTGATTTTTTGATTTTAGGACTTCAAGAATATACACAAATCTGATCCAATGAGAACATGCCCCTAGCATGATGCAATAGACTACTTTGATAAAGGAAGGAAAAACTAACCTTGAGGATGGGCTGAGTAGTACTAGGGGGGATCATGACATGAACACAAGACCAAGCTATGATGCAGATGCCAAACAGAGAGATATGGAATGTGATGGATGTGGAAGCGTACAATGGATGGATGATGTGGAACAAGTCATGAAGATCCTAGTGGATGGAAAGTACTTATTTACACAAGGCACCTGTTTGCTAGGTTTTCACCATGGTACTTATCCAAAGCGCCACCAAAGTGGTTTTCACTAGAGGACGTTTTTTCTCTTTATTGTTTTTTATCCTTTTTCTGATTTTTTTGGATTTTTTCTTTTTTTATTTTTGTTGTCACCAAGATGCCTATTTGCTAATTTTTCGCCAAGGTAACCATTTTTTCAGGACATTTTCAGATTTTTTTGATTTTTTGGGTTCTATGCCTTGAAAGATTAGGCATAAAACTTTTTGAGATGGGAGTTGTTCATGGGCTCTTGTAGAGGTTCCCCTTTTGGTGTTGATAACTGATATGCCCCTGACTTAGAGCTTGTTGTGATAAAAAATGGTCCCAACAAGTTGGGTTCAAATTTTCCTTTATTGTTTGGATTTGGGACGTTCTTTTGATTCTCCTTTAGCACCAGTTCTCCAACTTAGAAAGTCTTGCTTCTGATCTTCTTGTTATAGCTCCTCTTGAGTCCATTATGATAGAATTGCAAATGGTTCAATATTTCTATATGTCGCTCATCCAATAGCTCCAGCTCGTTCAGTCTTGATACTCGATATTCCTTGTCTATGATGATGTTTTGTAGTGATATTCTCAGTGATGGGAGATCGATCTCAATGGGCAATATGGCTTCTGATCCGTAGACTAGGGAGAATGGGGTGGCACTAGTGGGTGTGCATATGCTAGTTCAATAAGCCCAGAGGGTGGGATTGAGCTACAGATGCCAATCATGACCTACGTCATTGACTATCTTCTTGAGGATTTTCAAAATGGTTTTATTGGTAGCTTCTGCTTGGCCATTGCCTTGGGGATAGTATGGGGTGGAGAAGCGATGTTGGATTTTGAATTTTTTACAAAGGTTGTGGACATCCTGATTTTTGAATGGTGTCCCATTATTTGAGATAATGGCTTGTGGGACACCGTAGCGACATATGAGATAGTTTAGGATGAATTTTTATATATGCTTCTTAGCTATGTAGGTCATTGGTATGGCTTCCACCCACTTGGTGAAATACTCAGTGGCGGTTATGATGAACTTGTGGCCACTGGATGAGGTGGGAATGATTTTCCCAATGAGATCAAGCCCCCACTGTGAAAAGGGCCATGGTGTAATGATGGGATGGAGATCTTGAGTTGGAGCATGGATGAGGTCCCCGTGCTACTGATATTGTAGACACCTTCTGATGTAGTTGTGTGCCTCTTTCTCCATACTGGGCCAATAATACCTCATCCTCAACAATTTCTTGTCCAAGGTCATTCCACTTGAGTACAAACTGCAAATCCTGTTATGCACATCAGTTAAAGTATTCAAGGCTTTGTCAGTATTGAGGTAGCGTAATAAGGTTCCCTCTATTCTTCTATGATATAAGGTATTTCCTAGGATGACAAACCTAAGGTTCCCTCTATTCTTCTTTTGGACATGCTTTGTTCAAGTCCCTAAAGTCTGTGTAGATTCGGATGCTCCCATCTATTTTGGAAACATGAACCAGATTAGATACCCACTCGAGGTAGTCAATTGGCTGTATAAATCCTACATCTAGTAGCTTCTTTAATTCCATTTAGACCAATAAATCAATTTGAGGATGCATTTTTTTGTTGGACAGACTTTGCTTCAGGATATACTGCTAGATGATGGACCACAATTTTTGGATCGAGCCCAGACATGTCTGCATAGCTCCATGCAAAATTAACTTGTCGTTCTCTTAAGAAGGATGAAGGGAGCTCTTGTTCGTCTAATAATAAGGACTCTGCATAGAATGTGATGTGCAGTGTCTACTCTGTTCCTAGGTTGACTGGATTGCATTTTTCTGCTAGGACCACTGATTTTTCCTAATGAAGAGCTCTGAGAGGAAGATTAAATCACCCATCCTCGGGTGCCTCAAAGAGGTTTTCACCATTGGATGTGTCCTTTCTATTTACTATTTTCAGTTTGGAGAGTGTCATGGTGTGGTTTTCACTCAAGGACCTAAAGATTATTCTTAGTATTTTCTTTTGTGACTGAGGGATTTAATCATTTCCCCATAATATGCATGTGTATCCAGCTCGATGATGAACCCTGCTTTGTGATCCCCACATGAGATATTATCCCGTAGTCCCATGAATTCTAAGAGTGCCTCATCATTTTCAAATGTGTCTAGAATTGGTGGTCCTCATTGGTCATAATCGATGAGTTGCAGGTAGACTAGACGGATTTCATGGTTTTGATTTTCAGACTCATAGGATAAGGTGCTAAGCATAAGGAGTGATGAGTTCTCAAAGAGCATGGGTATGTTGGTTATGAGATCCTCATCATCATTACTACTATAGATGTTAGTTATGTCAAAAGTGAAATTATCTATGACGCAGCCAGTGGATACAGGTAAGCAAAGTTCAGCTGGCGTTGGTTCATGGGGAGTCTTGACTGCTTTAACTAGGGGACCTTGTCCACGTATGGTTATACTCGAGGGGTACATCTGAGGCCAAGATTTATCATTCGCATCTCAGGAATGAGGGGTATTATAAGCCCATTTTCATTTTTCCCCAATTTATGGTTTCTGTCATAGCCCATTGCGAGCATCATTTGCAAACCCTTGCTTCTGTCATCCATTGGTAGATTGGTTTCTGGTCTATTGTCTTGGTATAAGAGATAGGATGGGTCCTCTTCTATGAACTCTCAGCTGAGATTTCCCCAACTTTTGAAGTTGGGATATTCTTCAGGGGATGTTCGAGATGTGGAGGCTTCATTTGATTGCGGATGTCCTCATGATCTAGGAGATTGTGGTAACTCTCCTACCACAAAGGTATTTTTGGGAATCATATAGTTTCCACAACCATTATCCTAGATGATGACTTTGATATCAGAGATGGTGGGGATGGCGGGAGTGGTGGGTGTCTCTATCGTAGAAGTGGAAGTGAGAGTGGCTAGATCAATGTATGGTGTTGATGGGCCCTCATCATTTTTAGGCACTTGAGGAATCTTGTAGTATTTTTCCTCTAGGTTCTTGCAGTAAGAGAATGGTTCGGGATCTCCATGGATGGTGAACTCTTTGCCTTCATATGTAAATTTGACACATTTATGGAAGTTTGATGATATTGCTTGCATTGCATGGATCCACGAACGTCCCAGGCGAATGTTATAAGGCAAGTCGAGGTCGAGGACCTAACAGGTAGTTTCCATGATAGTTGGCCCCACTTGAATAGGGATTTGGATTGTGCCTTGGGACACTCTTTCTTGATCATCATACACTCTGATTGTAATACCTTTTTCTTTGTCGATGGAATCCTCTAATATTTTCAAGTTTATAATGAGCTTGAGGGAACAAATATTCAAGCCTGCACCTCCATCCACCAAGACTCTTTTGACTTTATTTTTTTGCACTAGGACCTCTAAATGGAGTGCACAGTTGTGAGATGGTTGAGTAGGGAAGTTTTGGTCGGAGAATGTAAGGAGATTCGGGGTGATGATGTTTCCAACCATAGCTTGGAATCGTTTCGCATCAAGATTTGCAGGGACAGTTGATGAGGCTAATGCTTCTTCAAGGATTTTCTTGTGGGCGGATGAGATTTTTAGCAACTCCATGATGGAGATTTGTGTTGGGGTTCTTTTTAGCTGATCAAGGACATTGTATCTGCTAGGAACATATCTGGGGTTGGGTGTGGGTGCTCTATTTGGCTAAGATCCTGCAATAGTAATTTTTCCACCTCTTGTGGTGACTCCACAATTGGCATGGGTTCCTTTGATAGTGATGGTAGCACAATAATCATCTAGGGATGTGACGACATGGTCGTACACATGATTGACACTTTTGAATGTTCCCTTCCCCTTGTCATTTTTATTTTTCCCTTTATTGTTATGGTTAGGCATCATATGTGTGTATATTTTGAGGTTTTGATTTCTTTTTGGTTGTTCCACATTTATAATCCTTTGATCAATGAGGTCTTGAACTATGTTCTTTAACCTCATGCAACTCTTAGTGGTGTGCCCTTTGATTTTGTGGAAGTCACAAAGCTAATTTTCATTGTACCAAGGAGGTTTTAACATCCGGTTCTTGGTAGTTCTCATAAGTAGGAGCTTTGATGAGGTTTTTCGTTTATCAGTTTCTTCATGATGACTTTGAGTGGTTCCCCAAGAGTGGTGTACTTTCGTTTGGGGGAGTTCTTGTTTCACTAGGGTGGTCCCCTTTGATTGTTGATGTTATTGATCACTTGATTGTTTGGTTGTTGTGTTTTTGTGTTCACGTAATGGTTGTTTTGATGATGGTTTTGGATTTGTTGTTGTGGTGCGGGTGTGTTTTTCCAAGGGGCACTAATGATAACTTTGGCATCGACGACACCATTGTTGGTAACATTTTTGTTTCTTTCCCATGTGCGAGGTTTGTCATTGTAACTGGTGGATGGGAAATTATTCTGTTGTTTGGGATATGCATTTGATCCTTAGGTTGTGTCATAAGGGCTCATTCGATGCTGAGTGCCTTGGAAATCAACTGGTCGTACGTGGTGATACCTTGGACTTTGAGATGGAATGCCAAGGTTCTGTTGAGGTTGGATATGATAGTGCACACTTGTTCTTCCTTGGGCATGACCCTTTTGCTCTGATTGACCTTAGATCGCTATCATTGTAGGAATGAAACAAATGATTAATTTTACCTTGTTTTAGAGCTAATAGTTCCTCTAGACTGACATCCATAGTGATATTGCATGCGTAGTTTTTGATGAATGCGTCTATGATTTCTTGAAATGTCTTAATGCCTATAGGTAGGTGAGAGAACCATTCCATGGCATGGCCAACCAAACTCCTAGGAAATAGCCACATCAGATAGGTATTATCATATGCGACTTCCATGCAATGAACTTGGAATTCCCTGATGTGATCTTTAGGGTTTCCCATCCCACAGTATTTATCAAATTTGGGGATCTCAAATCCCTTTGGGAATGGTTTCATTGCAAGGCTCATGTTCAATGGATAAGGGCACAAGTTGCTGGGGGTTTTCATGGTTCACCTTGATTGAAGGTCGAGCACTAGTTGCAAGAGCAACCTACTTTGTGATGTTACATTGTTTTGTGGATCAAGGGGTTGGATGAAAGTGTTTTGAGGTGGTTCAATTATGGGTGGGATTGGTGGATTGGTTGGTATGTTGATGGATGGTGTTTGCATATTTTGTTGAGCCAAGTATGCTTGCAATTGTTGTTGTATCAACAACGCTTGTTGTTGGTCCTGTTGTTGTTGTGCTATTAGTGCATGTTGCTAATCCTGTTGTTGCGCTTGTTGTTGTACCAAAAACACTTGTTGTTGGGTGGCTAATCAAGTTGCTTCTTGTTGTTCTTAGTATTATTTTAATGCTTGCTGATATGCTTGGTGTTGAGCCATTTGTTGTTGTGCGAGATATTGGGCTTGTGCTTGCGCTTGCACTTGAGCTTGAGCTTGTTAGGCTTGGTATTGATCTTGGGCTTGAGCTTGAGCTTGGGCTTGGGATTGAGCTTGAGCTTGAGCTTGAGCTGGGGCTTAGGCTTGAGCTTGAGCTTAAGCTTGGGCCTGAGTGGTAGCTTGTGCAATTTGCGTGGGTTGAGTAGCTTGTTCAGCCTGTGCGGCTTGTTGTTGTTGTTGTAATAAAGCTTGGGATTATGCAGCCTGTTGTGCTTGTAATGCATCTTAGGCAACTTGAGTAGCTTGCATGGCTTGAGTGGTTTTCTGAGCAACTAGTTGCACGACTTGTTGTTTTTGTACTTGCTAGAGTGCCTTTTGATAGGCAACTTGCTGAGTAGATTGCAATGCAATACTGTATTGGCTTGATGTATTTAAGATTCATGGTGGTGGTGGTGGTGGATTTGGAATGGTGCTTGTTGTGGTGATGAGAGGCACCATCGTGTTGATGGTTGGTGTTTGAGTGGTAGATGGTGTGATCAATGTGTTTGGTCCTTGAGAGACCATGTTTTGAGGTGTTTGGGGGATGGTTGATGATGTGATGGTGATGGTTTGCATTATCAGGATGGTTTTCATCTATTGTTGCAATATTGATGACAATCTTTGAGGATTTGATATGATATTTTGATTATGCTTGGTGGGTTGATCTGATTTTGTTTATTGATGCTTGGTGAATGGGACATTCCTAAACCAAGGGGTAATGCAGATATTGATGTCAATGGTGGAAGTGGTGGGAACTTAAGTGGTAAACTCCCTTGGGGGAATGATGAAGATGTAGTGTCAAAGATGCCCCCTGGTCCAAATATATCATTCTATCCTTGTGAGGTTATGGGGAGAGAAGTTTGGGGTGTTGCTCGGAATGATGGATCATGTGGATCATGAAAGGTGAGAGGGACATATGGATGTGATGGATTTTGAGGTATGGATTGTCCCAAGATGGTATTTGCATCCAAATCTTTATTTTTTACAAGGGGACGTGTTTGCAATGCATTGAGAAATGCACTTCCCTTATTAACAATGGGTTGCATTGGAGCAATAGATGATGTAATTTGGGGGATATTCTGAGTGATGTTTTGGAATGGAGATGTAGATGAGATGGGGATGGTGGATGAGATTGGGGGCATGACCCCAAAAGATGGCTCCACAATAGTGCTCAGATCAAAATTAGAGGGGAGTTTAGCCCCTTGCTTTGCTAATTTGAGCATGTATAGTGAAGGATTGAGTCTCATCATGATGTTGATAATTTTATGATTCTATGTATTTTGAACCAATTCAGTGATTTCTTCATGTGACATTCCAAAGGGGTTGTTGGTAAGATCTTGAACTTCCTCTTGTTGATTTGATGATGAAGGAAAGTTAGTTAAAGGGTTGCTTGATCCAACAAGATTTATTTCAAAAAAAATTGGCTTAGATCACTCGAAGTGGATGTTTTTTTGTTGGCTTCCATGTTCCTCTTTTGTTGAGATTTAGTTTGCACCATAAAATTGGGATCAATTTTCAAGAATATGGGAGATGAATCTCTAATTCTTTGGATTGATATATCTTTAGGTACAAAAAGAGAAATTTTAAGATGTTTTGAGGATCAAAGGTGATATGATGGGGATGATGTAAAATATGGATGATGTGGATGTTTGATCTGTTGAGAAACTTTGAGGGGATGCTAGACTTTTAAGACTTTTTGATTTGTTTGGACTTTGATTTTGGATTTTGATTTTTTGGATTGACCTTGACTTGATTTTTGGTTTGCTTTGATTTTGGATTATGAAAAAATAGACCCTAAGATGTTTGGATGATTATCTAGGAGGTATATTTGCTCAAAGGATGAAAATTTTGAATATGTGTAGGAAGAAGGATGCATCTACCCAATCATATTCAAACAAGATGATAATTTAACCAAGCATATGAAGAAGGATGCATCTAAATATACCTAGCTAAATAAAATGGTTTGATAATTTGACTAAGCATATGTAGAAGGATGCATCTACGCATACCTAGCCAAAAATGATTTGATATTTTGATTCAAAGATTTCAAGGATTTTTCTTCAAGGATTGGATGCTTTTTTATTTTTGCCAAAAAGCCTAGCATGGAGGATGATTTCAAGATTTTTCAAAAGTTGATGGTGAGGTGATTTTGGTTTGATGTTTCAAGGATGGATGGAGGTTTGATTTTGATCCTATGTTTATCTAAATAGACACTTGTTTACTAGACCTCGGTTTTGAAGAACATGCTTTTCTCTAAACAAGGTATGCAAATTCCCAAAAAAGATTTGGATTTTGTTGACAAAAGAACTCATACAAATTTGGGTTGTTTCTTGAAACTCTTCTATAAAAGTTAGAAATCAGCCTTTTTCTGAACTCGTATAGCATTGAGAGACGCTTTTGGTAATTTTTCGGACTAAAAGCTTTTACCTTTGGTTTCTTGATTTTGACCTTGCAAGAAATATTTGGAGATACATGTGTGGGATTCAATTATTTTTAGTCTTTTCTTAATGAATTTGTTTTACCACAAACACTTCTTGATTAAGTTTTCCAAAGTAGATGTCCAATGTCTCAACTTCTTCTCATTCCACAAGGTATATTATGTGGAACTTTAATGAAATCAAGTCAAGGGTTACCTATTGTTAACTTTAGTAAGAAAATTGAGATATAATCCAAGTGTTTAGAATCCTCTAAGGATAAAATTCCAAGGGCAAGCAATAACACATGAATTTGGTCAATTTTGTTTGCTTCCTAAAGGGATTGAAGTTTTGATGACAATGTTAAATGTTTTTTTCCAAATTTTTTTGAACAAGCAAAGTGTTTTATAACCAGGAACAAGCAAAATCCTATGGATATGAAATACTATATTTGTTGAGTCCCCACATGGACAAGTCGAGCTACTCTTATTTGTAGCGAATGGTTAGATGCTTGACCCCACTTGCTTCCCTCCATGACACTCACTTATACAGGGCAGCCAAGCATTAGCACCCATGAAACTCCCATGGAATACTTTCCATTTCTGTACTAAAAATTGTAAAAGTGTGAGGTGGCTTCAGAATGACCGTTCTTGCACCAACAAATAGATAGGGATTTTGGCCTTTCTACAACAAGGGTTTTAATTTGGACTTTCCGCTCGTAGGAGTTGACCCAATGTGGTGAGAGACCATTGCTCCCCTTCTTGTCGGAGCCAACCACATGATGCTGGCCTTTGTTCCAGTACCCACTTTTATATCTCGACTGAAAATACTCTTGGCTTTAGAGTGTTACTGGTTAGGTCATTCCCTTGGGTGATTACTTTTTCCCCAAGGTAGGCCCTCTAAGATAAACAAAAGAGAGCAAACATATCCGTAACTTTATCAATCTTTGTTGAGAAACAAAGAGAGAATACACGCGATAAGTTTGGCCCACACTTGCAAGATATTTTGTTCAATTTTAAACCCAAAATGAAGTGTGGAGGAAATTAATTTATCCCAACCTAAGACCATCAAAAAGATTTTTGATTCTCAAGATTGTCATGAGGCGTGAGAGAAGCGCATACGTCTTTTCAATGGTGTTAGTTTGAGTAAGCAATCACAAAACAATGGAGCACATGTTCCTTGTAATCCACAAAACAATAATGACTTCTTTTTAAGTACCAAATCAAATGTGAAAACTTGCCTTGTTCAATTGTTAAATCTAAAAACCAACTCTAGTAAGTTTGTGTCCTATAGTTCATTTTAAGCTCCTTTTGTAACAAGAAATTAAAGTGTTATTTTTATAGCCCAAAAGGAAACTAGTATGTCCTAAGCATGAAAGATAACAAATTTTCCTTAAGAGGACTAGTGAATCCTATAAGAGTGTTAAACAAACACTAGAGTGTTCAATAACACTTGGTATTATGAGGTGATGACATTATGCTTCTTTTCCTCTTCACCTAAAAAGTTAGACCAACCAATCTATAAGAAAACCAGTTAGGTTCTGTAAAAACAGAAGTTGGGACATCAACAAATAGACAAAATAATTAGAATTTGACAAAAAGCATGTGTCATAAATAATTTATTTTTACTTTCTACTTCCCTCCAACAGTGCAACCCATGAAGGTGTCGGAGTTTGAAATTACCAGCGGTATTGTATAGCACCGCTTACCAGTCAACATTTATTTGTAGCAAGGATAGTGAGTACGAAGGCGTCGCTATTTGGGTCAGTGGTGCAGTTTGAGATTTGAGAAGATTCCAGTGGGAAAAAATGACACAATGACGCCATTTCAAATTTTGAATTATGGGCGGGAAGTAAGGGGTGTTGCAGTTTGAAATTTGCAGCGATGCGATTTAGTGACGTTGGGTTCCCAGTGGTGTGAAATAGAACCGCTGAGCTTCTAGTGGTGGAGTTTCCTATAGGCGTAAAAACAACAAGAAAAACACAAAATTTGATGAAAAAACGTGTTTATATTTTCAATCAAGCCCTCCTTCTAGCGCCAAAATGTGAACCAAGATTCCAAACCTGCATAAACACAAGAGACAAACACCATATTAGATCAAATGCAAGTTAGTATCATGATTCCCCAATAAATCCATTTAAATTGCAATAGAAAGGAAATGAAATGAAAAACATAAACAAGCATAAACCAAAGATATTAAATCCTATTCAAATGCAATGCAAACTCTTGATCTCTTGGGGGAGTTGGTTCTAATTAGATGTGGAAATTGGCCCTTTCCCAACTCCTAATGCAAGCCTTGGTGATTTGATAAAGATGTGATCCACTTTTTTGATGATTGTAGTGTGCTCCAAGATGAAAATCTGCATAACCTAGCTAAGATTGGATGAAAATAGATGAAGATTGCTATGGATTTGAGTATAGTAAGTTTCTTCAAGTTGTGGATGATCAAATGAGGAATGGATTCTCTCATTTATAGATTGACAAGTTGGAGAAATGCCCAAAATGGAACAATGTGGGACTAAAATTCAACCAAGTGCAAGGTGCCACTTGTCAAGATGAGAATGGTTGAGGGATGTGCACATTTTGACAAATGTGCCCATAAATGCAATTAGGTGATATTTGAAATTTGTGAAATGACATGTAAGAGGGAAAAAATGAATGTCTTAAATGCCACTTGGCTCAAGGCAAAAGGACATGTAAGAGGGAAAAAAGAAATGTCTTAAATGCCACTTGGCTCAAGGCGAAAGGACATGTAAGATGAAATGAATGCCTTGTTGGAAGGACTAAGTCCTCTTGGATTTGAATTCAAATTGAGGGAATATTCTCTATTTATTCCATGTTGAGAGAAAATAGAGTTTTAATAAATGAATTAAATTTATTTTCATGTGCAAGTGGCAAAAGCTAGAGGATGGGACATGAAAGGAGATTAAATTAATCAATTTTAATTAATTTAATGAGAGATTAGGTGATATGACAAATTTGACTTAGATTTATGGATTAATTTAAATCAAATATGAGAAGAATATGATTTAGACTTAGTTAAATAAATGTTTTCATTTATTTAGCTAAAGGGAATGATGTTAGTATTAAAGATGAATTTATTTAATTTAAATGGAGGACTTTAGAGATTAATTAAATAAGATGGGTTTATTTAATTAAAGATGAGCTTTAGGATTAAATAAATAAAATGACTTATTTAATAAAAAAGATGATAATGATTTAATCAAATAAACTTGATTTATTTGATTAATAGAGGAATTGAGATGAGTTAATTAGATGGTTAATAAAGGGGCGATTAAAGAAGAATCAAAGTTAGTTGATGAGGACATTTTTCATGTCTACACTTGTCAAGTTTCTTTTATCTACATAAGATTTTCAACCATATTGTTCTGATATTTTCTCAGAAAGTGATAGTGTTCTTTTCTCTGCAAGTACTCCAAACCTTCCCAGCAGCGACACAATGCTGGTTGATAGAGGCCCTCTTTCAACATTTCAAAAAGTTCAAACAACGGGCTGGGTATGTGTAGGATCATGATGGCCCAAAAAGTGGCAATATGATGGGTATGTGGCTAACAACTTTTTTTTACCCAAAATTGATAAAAGAAAAAGAGATTTTAAAGGAGATAGGAAAATTTCCACCAATATAAATTATGCTTTACTTTGAATTTAATAAATAATTATTATTCATTTTCTATTTGAATTACGACTAAAGTCCTGATTGATAGGTTGATTGAAAAACATCTCTAGCTTTCAAACGGTGTCACATTTTTTGAATCCGAAACATGTGTCACATTCTATGCTTCACATACTATAGGATTAAAAAAAAAGAATTGAATTTCATGAAATTTTTGACCAAGTTAAGGTGGTCAGACACACGATTTTTAAATATTTTTTAAAAGTCATAATAAAAAATTCATAATTAATTATTTATTTGGAAAAAAATTACAAAAAATATGCATCACATCAGGACATGAGTCCTCTACTTATATCTAAAATCTTATAAAAAAATATTTTATTTTATTTTGGTTAGGGTGGTTAGACAGACACCCACTTTTAATTTTTCCCTAAAATTTAAGTATTACTGCATTGAAATTTCAAATTTTCACCAAATATATATATTTTTTAAATAAACCTAGTTTTTTAGAAACTACATTCAATTTGCTACATATTCTATTCTTACATATTTTTGAAATAATATAGATAACTTATTCAATTTTTTACATCAAATTGGTTAACTCTGATTTTTGTAATTTTTTTGCCACTTAAGGACCTATTTTTTCCATGATGATCCTACACATACCTGACTACTAAAATGAAAATTTTCCCCTACTAATAACTGCTTTCAAGTATGTATAAAAGTGTCCTAGTCCATATCCGGAAGATAGGCCAAAAGACTAAAGCGCTCCTCATTGGTGAGGCAATAATTCCATGTATCCAACGACAATATAGGCTTCAAGTCTGGAAGGTCAAAAAGCTCATATGGTAGATTACAAATGTGCTTCCCAACTCTGCACAACTCGCTACCTATCTCTCCAACATCTGACCCTTCACATGAATCTGATGAATCTTCCTCAACATTATGCGCCCAACTATCCTCATCGCTCAATGAGCTGGTCTCTCTACTAACCCCCCAAACCCTAGATTCTCTCTTCAATAAAAACAATTGCTAATGAAAACAGAAAGAACTTTTTTGTTTTGCATGTAATTCAACCCAATTTCCGCACCTGAATTACAAGCGTCTCCATAAATATTGCAGCAAAAATTCTTCGACAGCGATGTTTCGTATGACTTCATAAAAAAATGAGTGAAAATTCAAGAAAACTCCCAAAGTACGGCCTTGAGATTTGATTCTAGAATAATTCAAATTTTCAAAACAAAGGAAAGACAAAAGTCAAAAAATTTGAATACCTTGAAAACATTTCCGCCTATCTCTCCGACAAAACCATGTCTCCTGTCAAAACCTGAAATTCCACTAAAGCCTGCACTGTTGAATTCGAATTCTGACAGAAAAACAAGAATTAAATAACTAAAAACCCCAAGCGGAAGTGAATACCCCACCACAGTTAAAGTTTGGGTACAAAACATGTAGAAAATGATGAAGCAGTGGAATCCAAGGAAAATTTGACGAAAAAAGTATGAAAATCGAAGGGAATTCGAAGCAATAGGGGTCGAAGTCAATGAAAGGTTAGCATTTGAAGCGATGAAAGGAAATTGCAAACCATTGTGAAACATAGAAAAAATACAAGATTTGTTTGGCAGAATGTTGTAGATGTAATGTAATTCATGGAATGGGACAATTGCAAAAGGTGCGCATAATTGATTTATTGAAAAGGATTTAGGAACTATTAAGCAATTTCAACAAAATATGCAACCACTTATTTGCAACTTTCCAGCTAACTATCTCAGACCACCATTTCATATCTCTTGAACTCAATACGGACATGCAACAATAACAAGTAAATATGAAATAGGGGAAATGTGAAAATTGCATACCTTGTGTGGAGAATAAGTAAAGATTATGTAGAAATTGCCTCCTGCTACTTAAAAAACCCTAGTAAAGGAGAATTAATCCCTAGATCTCGGTAGAGGACAAAACCCTAGGCGTGATGCAATAGTGGTTTACAATTTTTGGCCAAACTAGACACTTAAATTATTTTTTTAAACTAAATCTTCACATTCGAGCACCTATAGCGGCTAAACCATGAAGAATTTGAAGATGATGAAAACTAGAGTCTCATCACATTTTGTCTGTAGATTCTAAAAATATTTTTTCCAAAATTTTTGAATCATATTGCACTTTTTCTATCTCCCACGAAAACTAATTTTTCAAAACAACATTTTTAAAAGTGACGCACACTATATAACACATAAATTTTTTTCCATGAAGGATAAAATTATAATTCTTTCAAATTTAGATTTGTAACTCTGATATCTAGTGCTTCCACTTGGTTAGACAGTTTTTATTGAATATTTTTTTTTAATCAAGCTTCAAGTCAAACCAATTACAATTCAGACATAGCTGACCGTGTAACACATAACTTTTTTTGTATATATTAAAATTAAATTTTATTTTTTTTGTTGGATCAAGGACTTCAATATCTAGTGCACTCATATTTTTCAATTTTTTTTTTTTATAATCTTCTATTTTTCCACATGGGCATAACAAAGACCTTCATTTTTTATGAAAAACCTATGTTTAATAAAACTAAAAAAATAAATACATAATAAAACCAAAACATATTAAAATTATATTCATTTGATAGCTCGTTCTGAAGACTACCTGATTCAAATAGGGTTTGTGAAGATTCCTCCATTTTCATTCTCAACCTGAGCTCCAAAGTGCCAAAATTCAGGTTTTTTTGTTTCAGGGAGGGGATGATGAATAAAGGGGGTTCGAGCGAACCCCTAGGGGTACGCTCAAACTAGGGTTCATTCGAACCCCCCTTCTATAAGGGGTTTTGATGGGTTTTTTGGTGGGAAAGTATTAGGAGGGTTCGCCCGAACCTAGGTTCTAGCGACCCCTAATTGGTTCGTTCGAACCAATTGGTTTGTACGAACCCCTAAAATCAATTTTTTTGCCATGCATTCATTTTCTGTGAGTTTTCCTTCCTCACTTCAATTGTAAACCACTATTGTGGCTTCACCCCTAGCAAACTAGAAAATGAATGGTTAGTTGGTGAGTTGGTCTAAAGTAGACTTATAAGAAGCCCTGCCTATGATGAAGCAACTCCTAGGCGATCAGCAAGTAGCTGTGTAGTGGGCTTAGGGTGCATGAAGTGTGTATACACATTCACACTAGCAGTAGTAAAAACTTGCTGATAACAAAATATTTTTTTCACCCACCGATGGTCAGGTTCCTATGTTTATGATTCCCAGAGAAAACTTCCTGGCATCACAACTTCCGATGTGAGACAACTTCACGGCCAAAATCTCACACTTAATATAGCCTATTGGCTAAAATATATCATATTGAAAGATTGCAAATAAATATTAGGATGACCTTTTTCATTTTATGGTTCGCATCATGATTAAAAGAAATTGGTGCATGATGTAGAGGATCATATGTGATGAAATCCTTATTTCGAGTATATCATTTACTTGTTTCTTAAGGTTATTCATGTCTTACAATAGTGCATCAAAGGTGCAAGTAGGGATAGTGGTGTTCGGATGAGTATTTAAATGTGGTGTAATGGGCATGGATAGGGGGACCACATTATAGATGGAGTAGACATGGGGTGTGAGGGGAGAATTGTATGAGACATAGGATGGGAAGAATGAGTAGTGGCCATAGAAGTACAAAGGAAACTACCAATAGATGTATAAATAATGGTTTCACGGTATGCAAATTTGTTGTAAATAAAGGAGAAGAAGATGTGAAGAATATTGAATATGATGTGTAGGTATAGTAAAGGAGTATAACTAAGAGTTAGGCCACAGTGAGGAATAAAATTAATGGGAAATGTAGAGGGAGGTAAGGCCACAAAGGGAACAAGGATGGTAGAGGTAGGTCTCACAATGAGAGAAACAACATGATTTGTAGTGGCCATAGAAGTGGTAATCATAGCTTTAGATGAATTAGGATTAAAAGAAGATGAGAGTGGCATTAAAGAACTATTTTCATTAGGGATATATGTGCCAAATGGTTCATTCACTAATATTTGATGTAAGATGGTGGTCAATTATTGAGGAGATTAAGTATTTATAAGTACATCCACAAACAATTATCTAATAAGTGTAAGACATTTCTTAGTTATATGTGCAAGTTGCATCATAATTAAAATCTTATTGGTAACATAATTGTAAAGATATCTCTCAATATAAACACTAGGAAAGATTACATTTTCATTAGATTGAGTAGCCATTTGGGGTTTAAATGCAACTTTTAACACATAATAGGCACAAGGTGATGATGGACAACAACGCTTAGGAAAATTTGACAAATGGACATCTATACAAATATTTCTCGAATCAATTATATGTGATGGGCAAAAATGAAGTCTAAATGCATAAAAGAGCTAGGATTTTAGTGAAATTTGGCATTTTAAAATTGAGTCTCAACAACACCCATTCACTTGTTAAGTTGCCATCTCATCAATAGTGTCTCAAGATATTATCTTGAGTTCTCAAATATCTAGAAGGTAAATAAACTCTCAATTGCACCTTTTTATCAGACAAGTTCCACAAAACTCAAATCATTTCAACACAACATACATTAGTTTCGCACACCAAATCTAGTTCGCAACAATCAGGGTAAATCATACAATGCACAAGATCAATCCAAAAAAAAAGTTCTCTTCAGTTCAAATAAGAGATATTTATTAGATAAAAGATAAATAATTTTACAGTTCAGTAATGAATAATTCTAAAATAAAATTTATATCATTGATTTTACAACTAAATATACCTATCATTCTATTTGACTATCATATTTATTTTAATTTATTAATTAAATTAATTATATATTTATTACATATATTTTGTTAACCTAAATATTTGTATAGTGTAATGAAAACCTTACAAACAATTATTTAGATTTGAACCTTCATTGGGCTTAGAAAATGATCAAAGGAAATTCAGGAAAGTCATTAATTGTGATCTGGTCCTGCGGGTGGTGTAAAAGTTTTGAGGCCAATTTCAAGTGAGAATTTTGTAGGTGCAATAATCGTTTGGTTTGATATATGTCAATATGCCAGCTCAAAGCTTATCCATTCACACAAAGAAAACTGTTGGGGACTTTGTTTCCACTGGAAAAATGAGCTTAAAATTATCATCAGTACAGGTGTATTAAGAAGGATTGAAAGACAATCTCTTCTGTGATATAACATCCATCAGTAAGAAGCTTAATTTTAAATAATTAAGCTTCAAAGACAATCTGTTCTGTGATATTCTTTAATCATGAATCTTTTATAAAGAAAAATATAATTAATTTTAAATGTCCTTTAGTCATGAACTAGTTTCAAAAAGTTCTTATCGATTCCATTTAAACCAGTATCAATCATAGGAATACTGAAAATGCATACTGTAATAAAAGGCTATTAAATATTTGTTAAAAACTTAAAAAGCGCATAACTTGTAATTAAATACAACCTCCTTAACTTTGACATTCAAATAAGAAATTCTCTTGTCTGTAATTTATACTCTATGACTGAAAATCTTAAAAATCAGGGTCCATAACTTAATAATTTAAGATAACAAATCAATGATAATTTTTATGTGTAACATCTAAATACTGCTTGAATATAGATGTTTGCTTGTAAAGAATATTTATCATTAATCTAAAATAAGAAAAAACATGCTGTCTGCATAAAAGAACACGCATTACAACTCAATCTTGCAACCCCTTTTTTGCTAACAAATCATCTCACGTAGGTGCAACCACATGATTATTAAAATTCTTGATATATCTCCACTTATTTAGAAAACTATTAACTAATTGTAATGAGTTAAATCCTCTGCAACCAGCCAGATAGCCGTGATGTGTTGCTATGGAGAGGCTGAGGTAAGGTTCTGTTTGAGTTTGGATACATGCTTAACTGCAACCACGCTATTCCGGCACTGATCAAGGCAATTTTCATCTCCACAATAGTCGTCTGTACTTCCACACCACCCAAATGTGCTGCAACACCGCCCAGGGTTGCACACCACCTTACCTTCATCATCGCATGTTGGATCTCCCTTCACCTTCACCATCAACACTAACATCATATAAACTGCCAATCTTAATCTCCACTCTCCCATCTCTTCTCTCTCTGCAATAACAACAATTTCATAATACTAATCATGATGTTCTCCTCTCTGGAATAATGACAAAATCATACTAGTAATGTTAAGGTAGTTAAGTAAAGATATCTACTGCGGTTAGTTAAATAATTAGAAAAAAGAAAGGCTCGTATGGTAATATCTGCATTCAAATGGGGTGATCAGATGCTTACAGTTGGTCAGGCCTGCTCAAAGAAAATCGACAATGGGTGATCAGAGACTTGTTCTAAGAGCACTACGTTTAAATAGCAACCAAGAATCATCTTTAATTTTAATGAAAACAATGTATATTGAGATCTATTCTAGTTGGAAATTGATTAGTATTTTATAAATAGATACAATATGTCATACTATTTTAGAAGCTTCTTAAGTTATCCAATCTTTTCAAGATTTGAATCTTGATAGATGGCATAATTTTAGGAATATACTATCATTATCATTAATTAAACTCAATCTCTTCAATTATAATTAATCTTTCATATTTCAATTAAAAAACTAAGATTAACATATGTTGTAGTTTGAATAATCTTTAATTTTTATACATCTATTCTAAATGGATTGATTAGTCTTTTATAAATAGATACAACATGTCATACTATTCTAAAAACCTCTTAAATTATCCAATCCTTTGGAAATTTGAACCTTCATAGAAGGCATAATTTTAGGAATATAGTATCATCATCATCATTAATTTAACTCAATCCCTTCAATTATCATTAATCTTTCATATTTAAATTAAAAAATTAAGATTATGTAAATTTTATCAATTAATATTTTTCAGCATTAAATTTATAATCGTAAATAATGCTATATAAAATTTAATCAAATAATTACTATAATTGTATTCTTGACAAATGTTCAAAATTTCCTCTTAATCTCTATAATAATATCCTTATAAAATTTTGTGTGTATATTATAAAGATAATGAAACTTCAGCAATAATTTAAAAAGCACAGGAGTAAACTTGGACATTTTCCTCATTCAAATCAAATTATTAAAATGAACCACCATATATCCAAACAAGAAGTATCACTCCTCTTGATCATAAGAAAGAGATTCAAAATGTTTTAAAGAGTAAAGAGTGTTCTGTTATGAATGCTGAGTCTATGATTTGTCTTTTGGATGTGCATGGATCTTATTTGAAAAAAGACGAGATGGTTTTCCACGAAACAAAATTTGACTCCACTTCAAAATGTTTTGATCAGTTTTGGTTTCAAACCTCCATAATCGTTATTTTAGTTGTTTGTATCTTAAGAACCTTTTGCTTTTAAGACCTATTTCGTTGTAGATTCTGAATATTTTTTTACATTTATATTTTAAAGATGATGAAATTTCACAAATAATTAAAAATATATATCTTTGACCAAATACCAAATTAAAAGAGTTTAAATACACATTAAGAGTGTCAACTTTAACTTGTTCATTCGGTCGAGAGTTTGATTTTTGTTTTTTTAAATGAATCAGTGAAAAGTCTATAAACAGGAAGACCAGCAGATGCATGTGAACTTTGCCTGAAACAGAAAAGAGTTTGTCATTTACATCTTGCCTTTTTATTTCGTGACTGGAAAAAAAAATGAGTGGATAAAGTTTGGTAATTTTTTTTGTTTTTTTTTTGGGTTTGAAGTGTTTTTGTTTGAATTTTCTTTTAAATTATCATGACTTGAAACAAAGAAATATCATGACTGGTTTAAGTTAGATTTTGGCATCTTTTTATTTAGTTGTTGAGGATTATTTACGGATATTTATTTGTACAGTCTATTAAGTTTTAAGTTGACATTTTTAATTTATTTTGGGTATTAAAAAAATGGTCTAAAAGTTTTTTAATAAATGTTTATATATATATGAATGAATGTATTTATTGTATAAAATTAGGTTAAATAAATAAGATAATTAGTTAACTTAATTAAGTATAAAGAGAGATTATATAATAGAATTTTAGAATATAGAAATAACATAAATAAATATACTTAGTTTATTATGATGGTCAAGAATAGTTATTTATTATTTTAATTATAATTTTTAAACTTAAGTCAAAATCACTTCTTATATGCATGTATTGAAAGAAACTAACAAAATTTAAATTGGATTATTCAAACAATTTAACAAGTAAATCTCTCATGCATGAAGTTGACCCTTAGTGTTGGGGTATTGAACTTTCATACCAATAGGACCTATAACTTGTATGAATGAAATTAGTGTTAGTAGATAGATGCAAATTGTGTCACCCAAAACTTTCCTCTGTTGACTCTCAAGAATTAGTGGTATTAAAAATACCTTGTAGCTACTAAATTGCTAAATTGCTAATGATTATGCAAATTTAGGTTACTTTTAATGCTCCATTTGAAGATTTTTAGAATGATTCTTCTCTCCAATACATACAATTGGCATGAATGATTACTAGATATGAAAGGATTTAACTAGATATGGAATAAATGCAATTAAATGCTCTTAAATATAAAAACATTGCAATAAATCATTCAAAACCTATACCAAGTTGGATCATGTTAGGAATGAAATGGACAAGATTTGACCATAATTTAAATTTAATTTTTTAATGTTTGGGGTTAGATCCATAGATGCAAGATCAATCATGTGCCTACTACATTGATGCGGAACATGGAAATGGTAATATCTATGTAGAAAATGAATGTTTGGATATGAGTCGTAATAGTGAGCATAACAAGTGTCATATATGCGGAAATATGTGTTAGTATGGATAAGATAGATCCAAGTGAAGGTGAATGTATAAATATTAATGAGTAATATCATGAGAGAATGAACACAACTTTACACAAGAATGTATTATTTATTGATATGTAATTGTTTTAAGTCATTCTATTAAGAAAAGTCAAAAATTAAATTAAAATTGACATTTGTGTGCAAATTTCACTATTACAACTATATATACATCCCAACGCAATTTTAAATGCTTAATAACCACACACACAAAGACATGAAAATTGGAATTTCACTATAACAAATATTGAAAACATAAATATAATTTTTAATATTTTATACTTGGAACAATAACCTATAGGATGTCTGAATTTCACTAAATTTAAGTAAGAAAAACATTCATACAAGCCTAAGTGTATATTCACATAGCAAAAATTTCAACTCTAACGAGGAGAGAGGCTTATATACATAATTTTCCTTATACCTTTTTGATGATTTTAATCTAGAATAAAGTAAATTATTGCATTAAGTTCTAAATGTTTCCAACTACCCATTCAAGATATGAGTATTAAAATCCAACACTTTTCATTTAACATGCAAAATTCAATTTTTTTGGCCAGAGGGAATATAAATTAGATTATCCACAACCATAGAATAATAGATGGATATATTTCAAATATAAATATAATAATTTAAAATGTTAGAAATATTTTCAATTTACAACTTTCAAGTGAGAATTCGGTAGGTCCAATAACCATTTGGTCTGATCCACCATAATTTGTTAATTTATTGATGCAGACAGCAAATTCAAACCAACACTTCATTCGGCTATTCCAAGCTATCCACAATTCACAATTAACAAATGACAATAAGCTATCCAAAATTTGGAGAAAACTAACTCTTTTTATTTAATTCCACAGATTACAAACTTCACAACTTCGTGATGGACTAGTTACTTGAATTGACAATGACAAATTTCACAATACAAAATTACTTCCACTCATGCCTCAGCATAGCCCAATTAAATTTGCATTCTTTATTGAGCTTTCAAACCATCCCAGCAACCTCCCGGTGATCATGACACAGCTCTCTCATGCCTCCTATTTTACCACTGCTGCATATTTAAATTTTATTTGAATTCGTTCTCCTAAGATTGTTGCAGCCTGCTCACTTCTTCCCTCACCATATGACTTCACAAGCCAAAGACAGATTTTTTACTATGATCTACCTCTGCCTAGCATGCCTCTCTTCACATCCCTGCGCCCCTCCATTCATTTCTGATGTGTGCAATTTTAAAAGAAAATTAATATGAGTGCAGCCCCTTCCTCTTGATTGGTCTGATATGTTAATGTCAATATGCCAGCTCAAAGCTTATCCTTTTGACACAAAGAAAACTGTTGGAGACTTTGTTTCCACTGTAAAAATAAGCTTAAAATTATCATCAAATATACTTGATTGCTCCTGTTGTGTTTTTAACATCCATCACCAAGCAGGGTATCTGCTTAATTTTAAATATTCTTTAATCATGAAACTGTTTATAAAGAAAACCAAAATTAATTTAAAATGTCCTTTAGTTATGAATTAGCTTCAAGAAAGTTTTATCAATTCCATTTAAACAAGTATAAATCATAGGAATACTGAAAATGCATACTCTAAAGAAATGATGATAGTCTCTTAATCTTTGACATATAAATATTATTTAATCAGACATTCACTTGTAAATATTTTATAAGAACTTAAAAATATATAACCTTTAATTAATGACAACTTCCTTATCTTTGACATACAAATACTATTTAAAAAATTCAGAGATTCACTTGTAAAGAATATATAATTGTTATTTGTAATCCATGAGTGAAAACCTTAAAAATCAAGGTCCATACCCTAATAATTTAAGATAACAAATCAATGATAATTTTTTATGTGTAACATCTAAAAACTGGTTAAATATAGATGTTTGTTTGTAAAGAAACTTACCTAATGATTAAAATTCTCACATAACTGCAACCACATAATGATTAAAATTCTTGATATGTCTCCACTTATTTAAAAAACTATTAACTAATTCTAATGAGGTAAATCCCCTGCAACCAGCCAGATAATAGTGATGTGTTGCTATGGAGAGGCTGAGGTAAGGTTCTGCTGGGATACATTCAAACTAGACTGATTAACTGCAACCACGTTAGGCCAGCACTGAGCAAGGCAAGTTTCAGATCCACAATAGTCTGATGTACTTCCACACCACTTAAATATGCTGCAACACCGCCCACTGTTGCACCAGAAGTTACCTTCTGGACTGCATGTCGGATCTCCCTTCACCGTAGCTGCCATCAACACTAATAAGATATAAAGTGCCAGTCTTAATCTGCTCTCCGCCATCTCCTCTCTCTCTGCAATAACAAGAATTTCATACTACTAATTATAAGAATATCAGAATGCTTTCTTCTCTGTAATAATGAGAAAATCATACTAGTAATGTTAAGGTAGTTAGGAAAGATATCTACTGCGGTCAGTTAAATAATTAGAAAAATGAAAAGCTTGTATGGTAATATAAATGGGGTGATCAGATACTTACACTTGTTCAGGTCTGCTCAAAGAAAATCAACAATGGGCAATCGGATACTTACACTTGTTCTAAGTGCACTACTTTTTAATAGCAGCCATGAATTATCTTCAATTTTTATGAATACAATGTTTGCATCTATTCTAGTTGGAAATTGATTAGTATTTTATAAATAGATGCAACATGTCACACTATTCTAGAAATCTCTTTTAAGTTATTCAATTTTTTCGAGATTTGAATCTTGATAGATACCATAATTTTAGCAATATACAATCATCATCATTAATTAAAGCAATCTCTTGGATTATAATAATCTTTCATATTTCTATTAGAAAGCTAAGATAAAGATATGCTGTAGTTTGAATAATCTTTAATTTTTATACATCTATTTTAGATGGATTGATTAGTCTTTAATAAATAGATACAACATATCATACTATTCTGGAAGCTTCTTAAATTATCCAATCCTTTCAGGATTTGAATCTTAATAAATGGCATAATTTTAAGAATATACTATCATTGTCACTAACTAAAATCAATCTCTTCAATTATCATTAAGCTTTCATATCTAAATTAAAAAATTAAGATTATGTAAAGATATACTAGTTAACAATTTTTCAACATTAAATTTATTATCATAAATGATGCTATATAAAATTTAATAAAATACCTATTATAAATTTGTTCTTGACAAATGTTCAAAATTTCTTAATCTCTATAATAATATCCTTATAAAATTTTATATGTATATTATAAAGATAATGAAACTTCATCAATAATTTAATAACCATAAAAGTAAACTTGGAAACTTCTCTCTTTAATGTCAAATTATTATAACGAACCACCATATCCAAACAAAGAAGTATCATTCCTTCTCCTGATCATATGAAAGAGATTCAGAATGTTCAAGATGCTTTAGAGAGTAAAGAGTGCTTTACTATGAATGCTGAGTCTATGACTTGTCCTTTGGTTGTGCATGAATCTTCTTCACAAGCCAAATTTTGACTCCACTTCGCATTATTTTATTTTTTTTCAGATAATTGTAATTGTTATTTTGGTTCTTTGTATATTAAGAAATTTTGCTTTTAAGACTTATTTCATTGTAGATTCTGATTTTTTTTACATTTATAAAATATAAATGGTAAAAAAAATCAGAAATAATTAAAATATATATATATCTATGACTGAATTCCAAATTAAAAGAGTTTAAAGTCTATAAACAGGAAGACCAATAGATGCATGTGAACTTTGCCTGAAACAGAAAGGAGTTTGCCATTTACATCTTGCCTTTTTATTTCGTGATTGAAAAAAAGAAATATCATGAGTGGATGAAGTTTGGTATTTTTTTTGGTTTGAAGTGTTTTTGTTTGAATTTTCTTTTAAATTTGTTTTCTAAAATTATCATGACTTAAATCAAAAAAATATCATGACTGGTTAAGTTAGATTTTGGTATCTTTTTATTTAGGTGCTGAGGATTTTGGTATCTTTGAAGTTGATATTTTTAATTTATTTTTTATTAAAAAAGTCTAAAAGTTTAATAGTTATAATATGATTTTCTTATAAATGTTTATATATATATGAATGAATGTATTTTTTTTTATAAAAATTGGGTTTTATAAATTATAAGATAATTAGTTAACTCAATTAAGTATAAAGAGAGATTATATAATAGAATTTTAGAATATAATTAAATTTAAGTCAAAATCACTTCTTCTTATTTGTATGTATTGAAAGAAAATAACAAAATATAAATTGGGTTATTCATAGAATTTGGCAAGTCAATACCTCACGCACGAAATTGACCCTAAGTGTTGCAGAATTGAACTTTCATGCAAATAGGACCTATAACTTGTATGCATGAAATTAATGATAGTAGATATATGAAAATCATGTCACACAAAACTTTCCTTTGTTGAATCTCAAGAATTAGTGGTATTAAAAATACCTTGTAGAGGCTACTAAATTGTTAAAGTCAAGTTCTCCTATGTCAATTTCTTAAAGGATTGTATTTAAAGTCAAGTTCTTCTAGGTCAATTTCTAAAAGGATTGAATATATGGTCATAGAAATGTTCCAAGGACAACAACTTGGACACTTAGATGCTCTAGAATGACTATATAAATTTAGGTTACTTTTAGTGCTCTATTTGAAGCTTTTTAAAATGATTCTACTCTCCAATACATAGAATTTTCATGAATGATTACTAGATATGAAAGAATCTAATCAAATAAGGAATAAATGCAATTGAATGCTCTTAAAATTAAGAACATCGCAATAAATCATTCAAAATCTATACCAAGCTAGATCATGTTAGGAATGAAATGGACAAGAGTTTACCAAAATTTAAATTTAATTTTTTAATGTTGGGGATTAAATCCATAGATGCAAGATCAATCATGTGCCTACTATATTGATGTGGAACATGGAAATGGTAATATCTATGTAGAAATGGATGTTTGCATATGAGTGGCAATAGTGGGCATAACAAGTTTCATATGTGTGGAAATATGTGTTAATATGGATAAGATAGATCCAAGTGGGGGTGAATGTGTAAATATTAATGAGTAAATATTAATGAGTAATACCATGGGAGAATGAACCTAACTTTGCACAAGAATGTATTGTTTATTGATATGTAATTGTTTTAAGTCATTCTATTAAAAAAAAGATTAAAAACTAAATTAGAATTGGTATGTGCATGCAAATTTCACTATTACAACTATATGTATGTATGTATGTATGTATGTATGTATGTATGTATGTATGTATATATATATATATATATGTATATGTATATGTATATGTATATATGTGTATGTATATACATACACATTTATACATATATATATACACACACAAATATGTGTATATGTATATACATATACATACACACACATATATATCTATATACACAACCCAACATAATTTTACCTATACCTTTTGATGATTTCAATCTAGAATAAAATAAATTATTGTATTAAGTTCTAAATGTTTCCAACTATCCATTCAAGATATGAGTATTAAAATCCAACACTTTTAATTTAACATGCAAAATTCATTTTTTTTAGCCAAAGTGAATATACATGACTTTGAGGTTTTTTTTTTAACTCTAAACATAAATAATATTGCAATTAGATATCCACAACCATAGAATAATGGATAAATATAACATTTCAAGTATAAATGCAATTTAAAATTTTAGAAATATTCTTATTTTACAACTTTGCATAGATAGAAAAAACACACAAATGATTAAGTAAAAGTTAGGAACTCTACCAAGTTCTAAATGAGATCTATGTGTAGTCCTCTCATTGGTTAATAAATCTGGTGTAGCTAGGGCATTCACTCAACCCAAGGGATGGAATTATCCTTTCTCAAGTGACTATCAATTATGATGGATTTATACTTTAAATGTCAGACCAAGGACATATCTTCTTGGATGATGTCGATACTCGATGTATTAATTAAATATTTTTGGGAGGTTCTGAAGTACTAGAGTATAGAATTTAAACTTGTTGAATTGAAAAGTAATTGAATATAAAAAAACTTCATAAATTCTACAATAAGTATCCTACATCTATTGCTATGGGCTATCATTAGTGTTGTGGGTTCTGCAAATAATATTGGTCAGTAATTTTTATGGATAAAAATTATGAACTAGTCAATGGTTAAATGATAATCTAACTTAAAATATTAAATTAGGTGATCAGTAATACTAATAAAAAATTTGTAGCATTACCTCAATTAAGACCTTGCTTGGGTAGCTACATTCTTCTAATTTGTAAATTTTTGATCAACCAATCAATCCTTCATTCACATTCAATTTGATCCCATTTGATAGAAAATTTATTTTCATTGCTATATAGAAAGAAAGATACAAAATATTGAAAAATCATTGTTACACTCTTACTGCAAAATTTATAATATGTAGACTAACTAGTCCAATTTTTTCTAGACAAATTGGACTCCTATATTACAAATGCCACCTCCTTCCTAAAGAATAGGAAGATAAATATTTCATCATAAAAAAATTAAGTATGAAACTTAAAAAATAGAATCTTAATGTAACTTTTCTAACTGTGATTGAAAACCGAGATTATGGGCATGCTAAATAATTGGAATGTTTTAGACACTAAATAATTTCCAAGCATAACCTGCTATCATGTAATTTCTTCTAATTCTTTATAAAAAATCTTTTTGGTATTATGTTATCATATTTGCATATTCTAGCTCCAATAGATATGGGTTCCCTCTGATACAGGTGTCTTATCTTCTCTAGTGTAGGCAATTGATCCTTCAACTACTCATAATTATTATCGTACTTGTGGGCCAATAATGGTCCTTTTGCTACATGTTTTCTACTTTTGCTACATGAGAGATTAGTTTTTTTTTTCAATACTTATATATCACAATTGACACAATTTATCACAATATAATATCATATTTCAACAATAATTATCTAAACATGCAAGTATGTTTCAAACCATCAATTATAGATTTTAATACTTAAAATATGCCATAAATTGTTAGGAATTTCTAATAATGGTATCATGGAACATGAAATGGACAAAATTAATAGTAACAATTAAGAGGATCATCAAACTCTATAGATTTGATGGGATCCTCATAGCTACTAGCTTGTAAACTAACGATAAACAAGTCTACCACTTGACTACATGGATCTTAGAGGTCCATTCCCACTTAGCAACTAGGTTTTGTATTGAAATTAATTGCATAAGAGAAGAATATAAGAGGAATTTTGCTACAAATATGTGATAATAATAAGCCACTTTGAGGGGGCTACCTCCAATAATATTTGGTAAGAAAATAAGAAAAAATATGACAATAATAAACTAACCACTAACTCCTATATATATCATACTTATGTCATGGATGTCATACGAGATGACCTAACTACATATATAAAACTATAATTGATCATATAACTTAAGGGTTATGCTAGCCACAAGTTGGTTTCACATATTGTAGACACCTAAATTGACTATTGTTGTTTGTAAAATTTTATCCTATTTTTCATCAAATTTATGCCACCTATGTCAATTAAATAATATTTTATTATTTAATTAATATTCACAACTTTTCTATTTCTTTTCCAAATTTTATCCTAAGGTAATTAATTTAATTAATTTACCTCTCCCTTGAATCTAATAAATTAGATAAGTATTCATGTTTATTTAATTTAATTCATTAAAGCTCATCCCTTAGGTAAATAAATATTCCTATTAATTTATCTTTCCTAATGTTATTCTTCTAAAAGATTAAATAAATAAATGAAATTTATTTATTTACCTTATCTCTCTTCACCTATTCCTAATCCTAATTCTAATCTAATTCTAATCCTCCATTAACCATGTGCACACACTTCATCGTTGATTAAGTGTGTCACATCCTCCATCTTTTCCCACTTGCCTCTAATGATCTATTCCTAGTCCTAATCCTAATCCTAATCCCCACCTAACCTACCTTTTTAATCATTTTCACATTCCTAATATATGATTAAGGAAAATGATTAAATGCTTAAAGGCTTAAGAGCCCACCATTTTCCTTAAATCCCCACCATCCTTATCTTTGTAGCCTTAAAGACTTTCCCCTTTTAAAATTCCTTTATTCCCTTGTCATACATTGGGAATGTAGGAAAAGAAATGCATTTATAACCATGATCCTCCCCATTCCCCTATAGTACATTCTAAGGTACCATATCTCAACATCTCACATTGTGACACTGATCACAATCTTGAGGATTGAGATATTATCTCCCCACATCTCTTATCATGATGTCACTTGGAAACATCTCATGGGGTGAGATTTCACAACCATTGTGAGCCCTTGATCTGCATCAAGCAATCCTAGTCCTCATCCTTTTCTCCTTTCATATACATATCAAACACTTATCCGGTTTTCATCATCATACAACTTTAAGAAATTTAGCGTTGTTATATTGTCGAAATCAAGCGAAAACACATGAAAATGAGTCATCTTAGGAAAATATATGCACCGAGGGCTTCTATATATGTGAGTTTCATTTAAATCCACTATGGTTTGATTCCTCTTATCCTAATTTGATTCTTGCATTATTTTTTAGTGTTTTGAGTGATTTTACTATAAAATTTCATTCACATCAAGCACATTTTTCACGCACACACATATAACCATGCACTCTATGGCTTAAGGGAATAGCATTCCCATCCATTGAAAACCAATTCATTCTCCCTAATGTTTATGTACTCTAAATTATTTTGAAGAGATTCTTCATCTTCCCATGTCACTTCTTAACTAGCCAAACTTTCCCACTTGATAAAATAATCAATAATATTCACTTACAACCTCCTAGTGCATGTAATCTTCCCTCCTCATTTATTTCTTGTAGCTCTACCTATGTTGATTAAAATTGTACTTCATTCTATTTGTTTCCTTTAATTATTCTCCTTAATACTATAGATTACCTCATGTTGATGATGCATTTTTTCTTCCACTACTCTGTACTTTTAGTGTACCTTCAAAAAAGAGGCGGTGTATGGTGGATGGCTCCCAAATACTAGTTGAATTCCCTAATCTTGTCACTTTTAGACCTATGGTAGACACTTGATTTCTTTGAATAGTAATAATACATGTATGGATTTTAGATTTTGATGCCTCCGCTAGTGTTGTGTGAGCATTCAGTCTTTACCAAATCCATGTTCAATCTAAGTTTTTTGTGTTCTCATATTACTTTTTGTATTAAGGCCCAGGCTTTGTTTTGGCCTCCCTATTTTTTGCATGATTTTTAGGGACATATTTTTTTGTTTTGATCCTCTACAATATTTAATATGTAATCTCATATGACATTCTCATGATCCTATGTATTTCATGGGTAAGTGCACAAAGATGGTTCCCAAAAAGGGGGCTTAAGTGGCCACTTTTTTTCTAAAATTAGGAAATACTAACCTTGGATGTGAAATTGAAGATAGTTACACTCAAAATTTTGAGATGGAACAAATAAAAGGATTGAAGTGCTCCTAGTCTACTTCTAAACCACAATTTATTTTGAAAATGGTTGAGATTAAGGGGTTCAAATGAGGGACATACACAAATTGGTGTTGTTTTTGTCAGAAAAACATAACATAGCAACTCTTGTACGACCCTTGTATGGTGAATTTTTTTTTAGTATTTTTAAAATCGCC
>VDFB02000003.1:173215311-173218075 GCA_007258455.2 Sequoia sempervirens | reverse complement strand
TTCATTAAAAATTTATCATAAAAAATTGTGCATCAACTACATACTGTTAGCTAATTTCTAACCGTAGTGATTTTAAAAATACTAAAAAAAAGTTTTTCGTGCTAGGGTCATACAAGAGTTGCTATGTTATATGTTTTTCTAAAAAAAACAACACCAATTTGTGTACGTCCCTCTTTTGAACCGCTTAATCTCAACCATTTTCAAAATAAATTAGTAGTTTAGAAAGTAGACTAGGAGCACTTCAATCCTTTTATTTGTTCCATCTCAAAATTTTGAGTGTAACTATCTTCAATTTCATGTCCAAGGTTAGTATTTCCTGATTTCAGAAAAAAAAAGTGGCCGCTTAAGCCCGCCTTTTGGGAACCACCTTTGTGCACTTACCCAAAAAATACATAGGATCATGAGAATGTCATATGAGATTACATATTAAATATTTTAGAGGACCAAAACCAAAAAAAATGTCCCTAAAAATCATGCAAAAAATAGAGAGGCCAAAACAAAGCCTAATCCTTAATACAAAAAGTAATATGAGAACACAAAAAAATTAGATTGAACATGGATTTGGTAAGATTGAATGCTCACACAACACTAGGGGAGGCATCAAAATCTAAAATCCATGTATTATTAATATAAATAGAAATAAAGTGTCTACCATAGGTCTAAAAGTGACAAGATCAAGGAATTCAACTAGTATTTGGGAACCATGCACCATACACCGCCTCTTCTTTGAAGGTACACTAAAAGTATAGAGTAGTGGAAGAACAAATGCATCATCAACATGAGGTAATCTATAGTCTTTAGGAGAATAATTAAAGGGAACAAATAGAATGAAGTACAATTTTAATCAACATAGGTAGAGCTACAAGAAATAAATGAGGAGGGAAGATTACATGCACTAGGAGGTTGTAAATGAATATTATCGATTATTTGATCAAGTGGAAAAGTTTGGCTAGTTAAGATGTGACATGGGAAGATGAAGAATCTCTTCAAAATAATTT
Source organism: Sequoia sempervirens (assembly GCA_007258455.2). Taxonomy (NCBI): domain Eukaryota; kingdom Viridiplantae; phylum Streptophyta; class Pinopsida; order Cupressales; family Cupressaceae; genus Sequoia; species Sequoia sempervirens. Next base: position 173,217,077 of record VDFB02000003.1, on the reverse strand, counting down.
AGATTACATCAACATTAGGGACAATGAACTGGTTTTCAATGGATGGGAATGTTATTCCCTTAAGCCATAGAGTGCATGGTTATATGTTTGTGCATGAAAAATGTGCTTGATGTGAATGAAATTTGATAGTAAAATCACTCAAAACACTAAAAAATAATGCAAGAATCAGATTAGGATAAGAGGAACCAAAAATTAGTGGATTTAAATGAAACTCACATATATAGAAGCCCTCGATGCATAGATTTTCCTAAGATGATTCATTTTCATGTGTGTTCGCTTGATTTTGACAATATAACAATGCCAAATTTCTTAAAGTTGTATGATGATGAAAACCGAATAAGTGTTTGATATGTATGTGAAAGGAGAAAAGGATGAGGACTAGGATTGCTTGATGGAGATAAAGGGCTCACAATGGTTGTGACATCTCACCTCATGAGATGTTTCCAAGTGACATCATGAGAAGAGATGTGGGGAGATAATCTCTCAATCCTCAAGATTGTGACTAGTGTCACAATGTAAGAGGTTGAGAGGGAGATGGTACCTTAGAATGTACTATAGGGGAATGGGGAGGATCATGGTTATAAATTCATTTCTTTTCCTACATTCCCAATGTATGACAAGGAAGGGAATAAAGGAATTTTAAAAGGGGAAAGCCTTTAAGGCTACAAAGATAAGGATGATGGACATTTAAGGAAAATGGTGGGCTCTTAAGCCTTTAAGCATTCAATCATTTTCCTTAATCATATATTAAGAATGTGAAATGATTAAAAAGGTAGGTCAAGTGAGGATTAGGATTAGGATTAGGACTAGGAGTAGATCATTAGAGGCAAGTGGGAAAAGATGGAGGATGTGACACACTTAATCAAGGATTAAGTGTGTGGACATGGTTAATGGAGGATTATAATTAGATTAGAATTAGGATTAGGAATAGGTGAAGAGAGATAAGGTAAATAAATAAATGGAATTTATTTATTAATCTTTTAGAATAATAACATTAAGAAAGATAAATTAATAGGAATATTTATTTACCTAAGGGATGAGCTTTAATGAATTAAATTAAATAAACATGAATACTTATCTAATTTGTTAGATTCAAGGGAGAGGTAAATTAATTAAATTAATTACCTTAGGATAAAATTTGGAAAAGAAAGAGAAAACTTGTGAATATTAATTAAATAATAAAATATTATTTAATTGACATAGGTGGCATAAATTTGATGAAAAATAGGATAAAATTTTATAAACAACAATAGTCAATTTAGGTGTCTACAATATGTGAAACCAACTTGTGGCTAGCATAACCCTTAATTTATATGATTAATTATAGTTTTATATATGTAGTTAGGTCATCTAGCATGCCATCCATGACATAAGTATGATATATATATATATAGGAGTTAGTGGTTAGTTTATTATTATCATATTTTGTATTATTTTCTTACCAAATATTATTGGAGGTATCCCCCTCAAAGTGGCTTATTATTATCACATATTTGTAGCAAAATTCCTCTTATATTCTTCTCTTATGCAATTAATTTCAATACAAAACCTAGCTACTAAGTGGGAATGGACCTCTAAGATCCATATAGTCAAGTGGTAGACTTGTTTATCGTTAGTTTACAAGCAAGTAGCTACGAGTATCCCATCAAAGCTATGGAGTTTGATGATCCTCTTAATTGTTACTATTAATTTTGTCCATTTCATGTTCCATGATACCATTATTAGAAATTCCTAACAATTTATGGCATATTTTAAGTATTAAAATC
>VDFB02000003.1:173192811-173210311 GCA_007258455.2 Sequoia sempervirens | reverse complement strand
AGTCCAGAAGGTAACTTCTGGTGCAACACTGGGCGGTGTTGCAGCATATTTAAGTGGTGTGGAAGTACATCAGACTATTGTGGATCTGAAACGTGCCTTGCTCAGTGCTGGCCTAACGTGGTTGCAGTTAATGAGTCTAGTTTGAATGTATCCCAGCAGAACCTTACCTCAGCTTCTCCATAGCAACACATCACTTTTATCTGGCTGGTTGCAAGGGATTTACCTCATTAGAATTAGTTAATAGTTTTTTAAATAAGTGGAGACATATCAAGAATTTTAATCATTATGTGGTTGCAGTTACGTCAGAATTTTAATCTTTAGGTAAAGTTCTTTACAAACAAACATCTATATTTAAACAGTTTTTAGATGTTACATATAAAAAAATATCATTTATTTGTCATCTTAAATTATTAGGGTATGGATCTTGATTTTTAAGGTTTTCAATCATAGATTATAAATAACAATTATATATTCTTTACAAGTGAATCTCTGATATTTTTAAATAGTACTTAAATTTCAAAGATGAGGAGGTTGCCATTAATTACAAGTTATATATTTTTAAGTTCTTATCAAATATTTACAAGTGAATGTCTGATGTTTAAATAATATTTATATGTCAAAGATTAAGAGACTATCATCATTTCATTACAGTATGCATTTTCAGTATTCCTATGATTTATACTTGTTTAAATGGAATTGATAGAACTTTCTTGAAGCTAATTCATAACTAAAGGACATTTAAAATTAATTTTGGTTTTCTTTATAAACAGTTTCATGATTAAAGAATATTTAAAATTAAGCAGATACCCTGCTTGGTGATGGATGTTAAAAACACAACAGGAGCAATCAAGTATATTTGATGATAATTTTAAGCTTATTTTTACAGTGGAAACAAAGTCTCCAACAGTTTTCTTTGTGTCAAAAGGAAAGCTTTGAGCTGGTATATTGACATTAACATATCAAACCAATCAAGAGGAAGGGGCTGCACTCATATTAATTTTCTTTTAAAATTGCACACATCAGAAATGAATGGAGGGGCGCAGGGATGTGAAGAGAGGCATGCTAGGCAGAGGTAGATCATAGTAAAAAATCTGTCTTTGGCTTGTGTGAAGTCATATGGTGAGGGAAGAAGTGAGCAGGCTGCAACAATCTTAGGAGAACGAATTCAAATTTTTTTTAAATATGCAGCAGTGGTAAAATATGAGGCATGAGAGAGCTGTGTCATGATCACCGGGAGGTTGCTGGGATGGTTTGAAAGCTCAATAAAGAATGCAAATTTAATTGGGCTATGCTGAGGCATGAGTGGAAGCAAATTTGTATTGTGATTTATAACAGTACAATTGAATTGTGATTTTTAAATCAAATTTGTCATTGTCAATTCAAGTAACTAGTCCATCAGGAAGTTGTGAAGTTTGTAATCTGTGGAATTAAATAAAGAGTTAGTTTGCTGCAAATTTTGGATAGCTTATTGTCATTTGTTTATTGTGAATTGTGGATAGCTTGGAATAGCAGAATGAAGTGTTGGTTTGAATTTGCTGTCTGCATCAATAAATTAACAAATTATGGTGGATCAGACCAAATGGTTATTGCACCTACCGAATTCTCACTTGAAAGTTGAAAATTGAAAACATTTCTAACATTTTAAATTATTATATTAATATTTGAAATATATCCATCTATTATTCTATGGTTGTGGATAATCTAATTTATATTCCCTCTGGCTAAAAAAATTGAATTTTGCATGTTAAATGAAAAGTGTTGGATTTTAATACTCATATCTTGAATGGGTAGTTGGAAACATTTAGAACTTAATGCAAAAATTTACTTTATTCTAGATTGAAATTATCAAAAAAGGTATAAGGAAAATTATGTATATAAGCCTCTCTCCTCGTTAGAGTTGAAATTTTTGCTATGTGAATATACACTTAGGCTTGTATGAATGTTTTTCTTACTTAAATTTAGTGAAATTCAGACATCTTATAGGTTGTTGTTCCAGGTATAAAATATTACAATTTTTATTTATGTTTTCAATATTTGTAATAGTAAAATTTTCATTTCCATGTCTTTGTGTGTGTGGTTATTAAGCACTTAAAATTGTGTTGGGATGTATATATAGTTGTAATAGTGAAATTTACATACACATGCCAATTTTAATTTAGTTTTTGACTTTTTTTAATAGAATGACTTAAAAAAATTACATATCAATAAATAATACATTCTTGTATAAAGTTGGGTTCATTCTCCCATGGCATTACTCATTAATATTTATACATTCACCTTCACTGGGATCTATCTTATCCATATTAACACATATTTCCACATATATGACAATTGTTATGCCCACAATTGCCACTCATATGCAAACATTCATTTTCTACATAGATACTACTATTTCCATGTTCCACATCAATGTAGTAGGCACATGATTGATCTTTCATCTATGGATCTAACCCCAAACATTAAAAAATTAAATTTAAATTGTGGTCAAATCTTGTCCATTTCATTCCTAACATGATCCAACTTGGTATAGGTTTTGAATGATTTATTGCAATGTTTTTATATCTAAGAGCATTTAATTGCATTTATTCCATATCCAATTAGATCCTTTCATATCTAGTAATCATTCATGTAAATTGTATGTATTGGAGAGAAGAATCATTCTAAAATCTTCAAATGGAGCATTAAAAGTAACCTAAATTTACATAATCATTCTAGAGCATCTATGTGTCCAAGTTGTTCTTGAACATTTCCACATGACCATAAATTCAATCCTTTTAGAAATTGACGTAGGAGAACTTGACTTTAGCAATTTAGTAGCTACAAGGTATTTTTAATACCACTAATTCTTGAGAGTCAAAGAGAAAATTTTTGGGTGACACAATTTGCATCTATCTACTAACACTAATTTCATTCATACAAGTTATAGGTCCTATTTGTATGAAAGTTCAATTCTACAACACTTAGGGTCAATTTCATGCATGAGAGATTTACTTACTAAATTATTTAAATAATCCAATTTAAATTTTGTTATTTTCTTTCAATACATACATATAAGAAGTGATTTTGACTTAAGTTTAAAAATTATAATTAAAATAATAAATAACTATTCTTGACTATCATAATAAACTAAGTATATTTTTTTATGTTATTTCTATATTATAAATTCTATTACATAATCTCTCTTTATACTTAATTAAGTTAACTAAGTATTTTATTTATAAAACCTAATTTTTATACAATAAATACATTCATTCATATATATATAAACATTTATTAAAAACTTTTAGACCATTTTTTTAATACCCAAAATAAATTAAAAATGTCAACTTAAAACTTAATAGACTGTACATCCGTAAATAATCCTCAGCACCTAAATAAAAAGATACCAAAATCTAACTTAAACTAGTCTTGATATTTCTTTGTTTCAAGTCATGATAATTTAAAAGAAAATTCAAACAAAAACACTTCAAAACCAAAAAAAAATTAAAAAAATTACCAAACTTTATCCACTCATTTTTTTTTCCAATCACGAAATAAAAAGGCAAGATGTAAATGACAAACTCTTTTCTGTGTTTCAGGCAAAGTTCACATGCATCTGCTGGTCTTCCTGTTTATAGACTTTTCACTGATTCATTTAAAAAAAAAAAAATCAAACTCTCGACTGAATGAACAAGTTAAAGCTGACACTCTTAATTTGTATTTAAACTCTTTTAATTTGGTATTTGGTCAAAGATATATTTTTTTAATTATTTGTAAAATTTCATCATCTTTAAAATATAAATGTAAAAAAAAATTTCAGAATCTACAATGAATTAGATCTTAAAAGCAAAAGGTTCTTAAGATACAAACAACCAAAATAACGATTGTGTTGATTTTTTGTAGCTCGAAAAGTGGGATATGGATTTGTTTTAAAGCAGCTTGAGTTGGATATGCTTTAAATCACTTTAAAGCAACTCAAGATTAGATATGCTTTAAATCAATTCGAGTTGGATTTTTAGCAACAATAGGATTTTTATTCTTTAATAGAATGTTTCCGAGTTTGTGAGGATAAGATAAGTCCAAGAGTGATTTTATGTGTAATTAAAGCCAAAGAAAGCAAGGAAAGATTCTTTCCTTGCACGCTAAGTAAAGCAGCTAGGCTCTATAAAAGTAAGATTGCTGTAGGAAATTCAAATTGTATTTTTGAAAGAAAAGGTTGCTGTTAGGCTGAATAGAAGATCCAACATTTGCAAGTTTTTCCCCGCATTGGGGTTTTTTGGGTAAATTTGTGTTATTGTCTTTTTGTGTTTGGCTTCTTGTTATTTTTGCTTCCGCTGTTATTAGTTGTTAATTAACCCAGTTGTATTACTTGTTATAAATCAGATTTCTGTCTATGAATTTATTGTGCAATTAATCTATTGCTGGGTTATAGAAATTAACATGGTATCAAATCTCTAAACTCTTAATATGAAGCCAAGATTTGTGACGCAGATTTCAAGAAAAAAATTAGATTTTCATCTCCAGTTCTTTTGTGGCTATGGCAACTAGTGTTTGATACGATGACATGCTCGAGGTGCGTATAACTTCTTGCAGTGGAAGGTTCAGATTACATCTATTCTCAAGGAGAACAGGTTGTGGATCTATGCTAGCACAAAAGTGACTCCACCAACAAATGATCATGTTGCCTTAGATTCGCATGAAGTCAAAGAGGCCAAGGCTTAGAGGATTATCTTGGATGGAGTAAGAGATCATTTATTTCCTCATTTATCGGGGAAAGACACTGCCAAGGAGATGTGGGATATGCTCACCAAACTTTATCAGAGTGACTATCAGAGTCATAAGATGATGCTCAAGGAAAAATTGCATAATACCAAGATGTCCAAAGGCGAGAGTGTGACCTCTTACTTGTCCAAGCTGACACAGGTCAAGGATGAGCTTGCTGCTATTGGAGAGACGATTAAAGAAGATGAGTTGGTGCGTATAGCCTTGAATGGTTTTCAAAGCACTGGGAAGTGTTTGTCAAGTGTGTTGTCGGCAGAGATCGGTTACCTAATTGGGCAAGGCTTTGGGATGATTTTGTTCAAGAGGAGATCAGTGAAGGTTCTCATCGAGGAGATCAGACGAAGAAGGGTCAAGATGAAGAAAATCTTGCTCTTGCAAGCAAGGGTAAGAAGAAGTCCAATAAAGAGCAATCAAAAGGTTCTTCTTCCAAGAGTGGGAAGAAGAAAGATCTGAGCAAGATTAAATGTTTTTGCTACCATCAGATGGGTCACTATGCCAGCCAATGTCCGAATAAGAAAAATAAGGACAAGCAGAAGAAGAAATTTGCCGCTACAGCAGAGGTGGATGAGTTTGCATCACGATTTGAGAATGAGTTTTCACTCATTTCCTGTCTCTCAAGTTCAATTGCCAACAGGGTATGGTACATTGATAGTGGGGCTTCTTGCCACATGATGGGAGTCAGAGAATGTTTCACTAAGTTGGAGGAGAAGAAGCTATATTTTTATATAGAGCTCGGAGACAATGCCAAGCACCATGCAACTGGTATTGGCACTGTCAAGTTTCAGAGGGAGTCTGGAAAAACTTTGTTGGTGGAGGATGTGTTGTATGTCCTTGGCATGACAAAAAATTTAATCTTAGTTTCTGCTTTGGAAGACAAGGGTTACATCATGACCTTTGAGAGGGGAAAAGTCTATATCCATCCCAAAGATTCCAAGATTGAAAAAGTGATTGGTGTCAGGCATGGCAACTTGTTTCAGTTACAGTTTGAGCTAGCACATGCGTTGGTTAGTAGCTGTAAGGGGACAGGAGAATTGTGGCACATGAGGATGGCTCACCTTCACTATGGAGCACTTAATATTCTTAAGGAAATATTGACAGGACTGCCTGAGATGAAGACATAAAAGCATGAGGTGTGCAAGGGTTGTGCTCTTGGGAAATATGCCAAGACCAATTTTCCAAGCAGCGACACTAGATCTGAAGGGATTTTGGATCTTGTACATTCAGATGTGTGTGTGCCCATGTCAACAACATCCTTGAATGGATATGAGTATTATGTTACCTTCATTGATGATTTCTCCAAGAAGACATGGATATATTTCATAAAGAATAAAGATGAGGTCTTTAGTAGGTTCAAAGAGTTTAAGGCTCTCATGGAGAACCAAACTGGGAAGAAGATCAAGATACTAAGGTATGATAGTGGAGGCGAGTATACCTCAAATGCCTTCAAAGATTTTTGTGCTTAGGAAGGTATCAAGAAAGAGTTGACAGTTCCGTACAACCCTCAACAGAATGGGGTTGCTGAACGGAAGAATAGAGCTATAGTTGGAGCAGCCAAGGCCATGCTTCATGATTAGGATCTGCCTTGGTTCTTATGGGCAGAAGCTTGCAACACAGTTGTGTATTTGTAGAATAGGAGCCCTTACAAAGTGTTGGGAAAGTTGACTCCAGAAGAGGCGTTCAATGGTAAGAAACCAGATTTGGGGCACATTCGCATCTTTGGATGCCTTGTGTATTGTCACATTCCTGCTGAGAAGAGAACCAAGTTGGAACCTACTATAGAGAAGCGTATCCTTGTTGGATACAGTGAAACTCCTATGGCTTATCAGGTTTACATTCCTACTCTTAGGAAAATAGTGGTTCGCAGAGATGTGAAGTTCGAGGAAGAAAGGGCTCTTCAGAAGTCAAGCAACTTGATGAATGAGGAGGAACACTCACCCATGGTTGAGGAAGCACAAATTCCTCAAACTTCAGTCACGCAAGCTGGAGAGCAGAACAAGCAGGATGATTAGATAGAGGAACAAATAATTTCTCAGCCTTAGATTCCTATTAGTGAGAAGAGGAGAAACAGGGTAGCTGAGCAAACATTGAGAGAGGCTCAAGAATATGTAGGTGATCCTCAAGATTCAGTTAGATAGAGAAGGGATCCTAGATGTTATTCTAAGTATGTGGCACTTATGAGTGAATTAATTGAAGTAGAGCCTTCTAGCTTTTAGGAGGCATCCAAGCACCAAGTGTGGAGAGATGCCATGGTGGAAGAGTATTCTTCCATCATGAAGAACAGTGTGTGGGAGGTAGTACCAAGACCAGAAGATAAGTCTGTGGTGGGCTTGAGATGGCTGTATAAGATTAAGCATGCTACAGATGGTAGTGTGGAGAAGTTCAAAGCTCAGTTTGTAGCTAAGGGATTTTCTCAGAAGGAGGGAGTCAACTATGACGAGACTTTTGCTCCAGTAGCTAGGTACTCATCCATAAGAGCTATCATTTATGTAGCAGCACAAATGGGTTGGAGAATTCACCAAATGGATGTAAAGACGACCTTCCTCAATGGAGTGATTGAGGAAGAGATTTGCATAGAGCAGCCAGAAGGATTTGAAGCACATGAGAGGGATTCTCATGTATGTAGGTTAAAAAGAGCACTGTATGGACTCAAGTAGGCTCCCAGGGCGTGGTATTCACATATTGATAGTTACTTGCAGAGTGTGGGCTTCATCAAGAGTGAGGTGGATTTGAACCTGTACTATGTTCAGGTGAAGGGAAAACTTCTCATATTGTTGTTATATGTTGATGACCTATTTCTCATAGGGTCAAAGGAGCTCATAACACATTGCAAGTGGGATCTTGTGGGAGAGTTTGAGATGAAGGACTTGGGGTTGATGCATTCCCTTTTAGGATTGGAGTTGTGGCAAAAAGAGGGAGAGATCTTCCTTGGACAAGGGAAGTACTTAATTGATATCTTGAAGTGATTCAGGATGGAAAACTATAAGCCTATGTCAATGCCACTTGTAACCAATTGGAAGAAGATTGATGCTTCTAAATCAGAGGCAGTGGACTCGACTTTATACAAACAGTTGATAGGCTCTCTTATGTATCTGGTCAACACTAGGCCAAACATTTGTTTTGCAATGAACTCACTCAGTCAGTTTATGGTGGAACCTAAACGTGTGCAATGGATAGCTGTGAAACATGTTTTGAGATATCTCCAAGGCACAGATTATTATGGGCTGAAGTATGTTCAGCAGGATGGAGTGAAGCTCAAGGGGTTTATTGATGCAGATTGGGCAGGCAGTACAACTGATCGAAAGAGCACTTCAGGGTGCAATTTCAGTTTGGGATCAGGAGCAGTCTCTTGGTATAGCAGGAAATAAAAGTCAGTTGCACTGAGTTCTGTAGAGGCCGAGTATATGGCAGCCAGTATGGCTACATGTGAGACTATCTAGCTTTGGAAACTTCTAGCTGGGCTCTTTAATCAGGAGTTGGATCCTACAGTCATTTACTATGATAATCAGAGTTGTATCAAACTCTCTGAGAATCCAGTGTTTCATGACAAGTCAAAGCACATTGAGATCAAGTATCACTTCATCAGAGCTTGTGTGGAGAAGGGGATAGTGAAGCTCCATTACATTCCTACAGACAAACAAATTGTAGATATCCTGACGAAGGCCTTAATGAAGAGCAAGTTTGAATTCTTCAGGGACATGTTGGGTGTGGTGTAGAACACTTTCCTCACTAAGAGGGAGTGTTGATTTTTTGTAGCTCGAAAAGTGGGATATGGATTTGTTTTAAAGAAGCTTGAGTTGGATATGCTTTAAATCACTTTAAAGCAACTCAAGATTAGATATGCTTTAAATCAATTCAAGTTGGATTTTTAGCAACAACAGGATTTTTATTCTTTAATAGAATGTTTCCGAGTTTGTGAGGATAAGATAAGTCCAAGAGTGATTTTATGTGTAATTAAAGCCAAAGAAAGCAAGGAAAGATTCTTTCCTTGCATGCTAAGTAAAGCAGCTAGGCTCTATAAAAGTAAGATTGCTGTAGGAAACTCAAATTGTATTTTTGAAAGAAAAGGTTATTGTTAGGCTGAATAGAAGATCCAACATTTGCAGGTTTTTCCCCACATTGGGGTTTCTTGGGTAAATTTGTGTTATTGTCTTTTTGTGTTTGGCTTCTTGTTATTTTTGCTTTCACTGTTATTAGTTGTTAATTAACCCAGTTGTATTAATTGTTATAAATCAGATTTCTGTCTATGAATTTATTGTGCAATTAATCTGTTGTTGGGTTATAGAAATTAACAGATTGGAGGTTTGAAACCAAAACTGATCAAAACATTTTGAAGTGGAGTCAAATTTTGGTTCGTGGGAAACCATCTTGTCTTTTTTCAAATAAGATCCATGCACATCCAAAAGACAAATCCTAGACTCAACATTCATAACAGAACACTCTTTACTCTTTAAAGCATTTTGAATCTCTTTCTTATGATCAAGAGGAGTGATACTTCTTGTTTGGATATATGGTGGTTCATTTTAATAATTTGATTTGAATGAGGGAAATGTCCAAGTTTACTTCTGTGCTTTTTAAATTATTGCTGAAGTTTCATTATCTTTATAATATACATACAAAATTTTATAAGGATATTATTATAGAGATTAAGAGGAAATTTTGAACATTTGTCAAGAATACAATTATAGTAATTATTTGATTAAATTTTATATAGCATCATTTATGATTATAAATTTAATGCTGAAAAATATTAATTGGTATAATTTACATAATCTTAATTTTTTAATTTAAATATGAAAGATTAATGATAATTGAAGGGATTGAGTTAAATTAATGATGACGATGATACTATATTCCTAAAATTATGCCTTCTATGAAGGTTCAAATCTCCAAAGGATTGGATAATTTAAGAAGCTTTTAGAATAGTATGACATGTTGTATCTATTTATAAAAGACTAATCAATCCATCTAGAGTAGATGTATAAAAATTAAAGATTATTCAAACTACAACATATCTTAATCTTAGTTTTTTAATTGAAATATGAAAGATTAATTATAATTGAAGAGATTGAGTTTAATTAATGATAATGATAGTATATTCCTAAAATTATGCTATCTATCAAGATTCAAATCTTAAAAAGATTGGATAACTTAAAAAGCTTCTAAAATAGTATGACATATTATATCTATTTATAAAATACTAATCATTTTCCAACTACAATAGATCTCAATATACATTGTTTTCATTAAAATTAAAGATGATTCATGGCTGCTATTTAAACGTAGTGCTCTTAGAACAAGTCTCTGATCACCCATTGTCGATTTTTTTAAAGCAGGCCTGACCAACTGTAAGCATCTGATCACCCCATTTGAATGCAGATATTACCATACAAGCTTTTCCTTTTTCTAATTATTTAACTAACCGCAGTAGATATCTTTACTTAACTACCTTAACATTACTAGTATGATTTTGTCATTATTACAGAGAGGAGAACATCATGATTAGTATTATGAAATTGTTGTTATTGCAGAGAGAGAAGAGATGGGAGAGTGGAGATTAAGATTGGCAGTTTATATGGTGTTAGTGTTGATGGTGAAGGTGAAGGGAGATCCAACATGCGATGATGAAGGTAAGGTGGTGTGCAACCCTGGGCGGTGTTGCAGCACATTTGGGTGGTGTGGAAGTACAGACGACTATTGTGGAGATGAAAATTGCCTTGATCAGTGCCGGAATAGCGTGGTTGCAGTTAAGCATGTATCCAAACAGAACCTTACCTCAGCCTCTCCATAGCAACACATCACGGCTATCTGGCTGGTTGCAGGGGATTTAACTCATTACAATTAGCTAATAGTTTTTTAAATAAGTGGAGATATATCAATAATTTTAATAATCATGTGGTTGCACCTACGTGAGATGATTTGTTAGCAAAATAGTGGTTGCAAGATTAAGTTGTAATGCGTGTTCTTTTATGCAGACAGCATGTTTTTTCTTATTTTAGATTAATGATAAATATTCTTTACAAGCAAACATCTATATTCAAGCAGTATTTAGATGTTACACATAAAAATTATCATTGATTTGTTATCTTAAATTATTAAGTTATGGACCCTGATTTTTAAGATTTTCACTCATAGATATAAATTACAGACAAGTGAATTTCTTATTTGAATGTCAAAGATAAGGAGGTTGTATTTAATTACAAGTTATGCGCTTTTTAAGTTTTTAGCAAATATTTAATAGCCTTTTATTGCAGTATGCATTTTCAGTATTCCTATGATTGATACTGGTTTAAATGGAATCGATAAGAACTTTTTGAAACTAGTTCATGACTAAAGGACATTTAAAATTAATTATATTTTTCCTTATAAAAGATTCATGATTAAAGAATATCACAGAACAGATTGTCTTTGAAGCTTAATTATTTAAAATTAAGCTTCTTACTGATGGATGTTATATCACAGAAGAGATTGTCTTTCAATCCTTCTTAATACACCTATACTTGATGATAATTTTAAGCTTCATTTTTCCAGTGGAAACAAGTCCCCAACAGTTTTCTTTGTGTGAATGGATAAGCTTTGAGCTGGCATATTGACGTTAACATAGCAGACAAAACGATTATTGCAACTACAAAAGTCTCACTTAAATTGGCCTAAAAACCATACAAACTACTCGCAGGACCAGATCGCAATTAATGATTTTCCTAAATTTCTCTGATCATTTTCTAAGCCCTATGAAGGTTCAAATCTAAATAACTGTTTGTAAGGTTTTCATTACACTATACAAATATTTAGGTTAATGAAATATATGTAATAAATATATAATTAAATTAATTAATAAAAATAAAATAAATATGATAGTTAAATAGGACAATAGGTATATTTAGTTGTAAAATCCATGATATAAATTTTATTTTAGAATTATTCATTACTGTTGTAAAATTATTTATCTTTTATCTGATAAATATCTCTTATTTGAACTGACAGAGAGCTTTTTTTCTGGATTGATCTTGTACATTGCATGATTTATCCTGATTGTTGCCAACTAGATCTGGCATGTGAAACTAATGTATGTTGTGTTGAAATGATTTGAGTTTTCTGGAACTTTTCTGATAAAAAGGTGCAATTGAGAGTTTGTTTACCTTTACCTTCTAGATATTTGAGAACTCAAGATAATATCTTGAGACACTATTGATGAGATGGCAACTTAACAAGTGAATGGGTGTTGTTGAGACTCAATTTTACAATGCCAAATTTCACTAAAGTCCCAGCTCTTTTATGCATTTAGGCTTCATTTTTTCCCATCACATATAATTGATTTGAGAAATATTTGTATGGGTCTCCATTTGTCAAATTTTCGTAAGCATTGTTGTCCATCATCACTTTGTGCCTAGCATGTGTTAAAAGTTTCATTTAAACCCCAAATGGCTACTCAATCCAATAAAAATGTAATCTTTCCTAGTGTTTATATTGAGAGATATCGTTACAATCATGTTACCAACAATATTTTAATTATGATGCAACTTGTACATGAAACTAGTAAAAAATGTCTTACACTTATTAGATATTTGCTTGTGGATGCACTTATAAATACTTAATCTCCTCAATAATTGACCACCATCTTACATCAAATATTAGTGAATGAACCATTTGGCACAAATATCCTTAATGCAACTAGTTCTTTAAGACCACTCCTCATCTTCTTTTAATCCTAACTCATCTAAAGCCATGATTACCACTTCTAGATGGCTACTACAAATCATGTTGTTTTTCTTGTGAGCCCTACCTCTACCATCTTTGTTCCCTTTGTGGCCTTAGCTTCCTCCACATTTCCCATTAATTTTGTTGCTCAATATGGCCTTACTCCTAGTTATAGTCCTTTGCCATACCTACACATCGTAGTCAATATTCTTCACATCTTCTTCTCCTTTGTTTACAAAAAATCTGCATACCGCATCCATTATTCATACATCTACTAGAAGTTCCATTTGTACTTCTATGGCCACTACTCATTCTTCCCATCCTATGCCTCATACAATTCCTCTCTCACACCCCATGTCTACTTCATCTATAATGTGGTCCCCCTATCCATGACCATCACACCACATTTTACTACTCATCCTCATTACACTTACTCTAATTCCCAACACACTCCCAACACCACTATCCCTACTTGCACCTTTGATACACTATTGTAAGACATGGATAACCTTAAGAAACAAGTAAATGATATACTAAAACAAGGATTTCATCAAATATGATCCTCTACATCATACATTAGTTTCTTTTAACCATGATTCGAACCATAAAATAAAAAAGGTCATCCTAATATTTATTTGCAATCTTTCAATATGGTATTTTTTAGATGTTGCATATGAATTGCTATTTATCACCAAATTTTCCTAGGAACACCCTATGTTTAGATTTTGCATATGAATTACTATCTACCACCAAATTTAACTATGAACACCATATGTTTCATTCTCATCAATAGTGAAGAGAATTCTTGTTAGATTTAGGAATAGTCAAGAGTCTCTCTATCCATTTTAGAGTTA
The DNA here is from genome assembly GCA_007258455.2 of Sequoia sempervirens. Taxonomy (NCBI): domain Eukaryota; kingdom Viridiplantae; phylum Streptophyta; class Pinopsida; order Cupressales; family Cupressaceae; genus Sequoia; species Sequoia sempervirens. The sequence goes on along the minus strand of VDFB02000003.1, from coordinate 173,197,001 downwards.
GTGACATTCTTGTAACATCAACACTATTATTTACTTTTTAACTCTTTCATCTGTAACCCCCTTCTTTTTGCAAAGTTGATGGCCTATATGTCATGGTCCCATTTTTTCTTTATATAAAATAAAAATATTTTTTGAATCAAAATTATATAAGTTACCTCATGAAGTATCTCTAGTATTGATTGTAGAGATCATTGTTGAATAGTTGTACCGTTGATTGCAAAAACCATTGCTAAATTTTTGAATGATTTGATCGCAAAGATCATTGTTGAAATTGATTGCAAAGATTTTTGAATGTTTTAGTCACATATATCATTGTTGAAATTGATTGTAGGGATCGTTTTTAAATCCATGACGTTTTTTTTGCAAAGATCATTGTTGAAATTGATCAGAAAGATCATTTCTAAATTTTTAAAGGTTTTTATCACAAAGATCATTGAGAACACTTCTCTTCCTTTATTGATATAGCTATATTTTTTTTACTATGGATAAAAATGGACAAAAGTAATCAAGGATATTAAAAAAAGGATAAGTTTTTTATACTTTCAAGGAGGCATTGGTGCTAAATATTCTTCATTTGTACATGGGTAGCTAACAAACCTATTTGTTACATGTGGCCCCATCCTCTAGTTAAGTTGTGTGATAAAATAAAGTTTAGGGGTGGTGTTAAAATATAAACTATATTTAGCCGGATAAAAGTACAAAGTTGTGTCACACTTTTTGCCAACTTATCAGCACAACTAAATTTAAATATTTCTAACTAAAAATAAATTTTGGTAAAATATATGACATAGTAAGATTCATTTTAGCTAAGTTAGATATGTCCACAACTTTTTCAACTAAAATTGTTAGATAATGTATATGTAGCACCACTTTGAAGAATATTTACCAAAAAATAAAATTATTTGAAAAGCTTGATGTTTCAACAACTCCTAGTCATTTAAATAACATTTTTTTAAAATATAAAAACTACCCAAGTTTGTAGATCCATAAGTGTAGTTTTCAAATATATATATATATATATATATAATAGTTTAACTATTATTTATATTTTATTTTTACTAAAAGTAGGTTATCAACAAAAAAATATTAGGTTGATTACCATGTTAAGAAAAATACTAAAATTTATTAAAAAAATAGAAAAAATATGATGCACTAGATAAAAGAATCTATATCAAGATGGTGATGAATAGCTCAGTCTTGATGTACGCCTTGCTTCATTTTTTTGTTTTTCTCTAGTTAGCAACCTATCTCGTCATTAGGGTTTAAAATATTTCATGTGATGATGGGGTGTTTTCAAATTTGGAAGGTTGAATTATCAAAGCTAGCTTTAAGGTCAGGTTTTTGTTTTCTTATACTCTGGCCTTATGAAGTTGTGTCTGTTTGCATGGTTGGAGGGGTGAAGGTTTTATGGCATATCCCCAATCCAACCATTCAAGGGTCTTGGTTTCAATTTTGGTACTTTTTGTTTTTCAAGTTAACTTTCTTTGACTTGCGAGAGGACCATATTCCCTTCCTTTATGTATATTGGCACTTATAAACTTGTATTTTAGCTACTTCATTAATACAAAGTTCAAGCCTATGGCCTTTATCAAAAAAATAAATTATAGTCTTATCTAGGTAGTTAGGTTGTCTTGAATTTCATCAATGACATGAGTATGATATATATAGAAATTAGTGGTTAGTTTAGTATCATATTTTTTATTATTTTCTTATTAAATATTGTTGGAGGTAGCCCCCTCAAAGTGGCATATTATTATCACTTATTTCTAGCACACTTCCTCTTATGCAATTGATTTCAATACAACCTAGCTCCTAAGTGGGAGTGAACCTCTAGGGTTCTTATAGTCAAGTAGTAGACTTGTTCATCACTAGTTTATAAGCCAGGAGCTATGATGATCTGATCAAAGCTTTGGATACTAATGAGCCTCTTAATTATTAATATTAATTTTTTCCATTTCATGTTCCATGATACCATTCTCAAAAGTTCCCAAAACTCTATGACATATTTCAAGTATTAGAATTGATAATTGATGGCTTGATACATACTTGAATATTTAGATAATTATTGTTAAAATATGATAGTAAATTGTGCCAATTGTGATATATAAGTCTCTTAAAAAAGCTAATCACTCATGTAGCAAAAGGACCATTGCTATCCCACAACTACGAGAATAATTGTATGTAGTTGAAGGATCACTTGCCTACACTAAAGGAGATAAGACAATTGTATTTGATGGAACCCACATCCATTGGAGCTAAAATCTACAAATATGATAACATCTACCAAAAATAATATTTTCATAAAGAATGAGAAGAAATTACATGATAGTAGATTATGCTTAACAATTATTTAGTGTATAAAACATTCCAATTGTTTAGCATTCCAACAATCTCAATTTTCAATCACAATTTAGAAAAGTTACATTAGGATTCTATATTTTAAGTTTCCTATTTTTTGTTTTCATGATGAAATATTTATCTTCCTATTCTTTAGGAAGGAGATGACATTTGTAATATATGAGTCTAATTTTTCTAGAAAAAATAAGACTAGTTAGTGTATATATTATATAATTTGCAATAAGAGTGTAACAATGTTCCGGCGCGAACCCTAGACTTCGTGGTTTGGCCTTTAGGGCCAAATTGAATCTTAAGCTAGGGGATAAGCTGTTTCGTGGCTTTATTCCAGTGATGAAAGCTATTACCGTAAAGCTAAAGGATGAAACTTTAGAAGAAATAAACGAAGAAGAAGCTAAGCTCTCTGAGCGTGGTATCATCTGCAGGTTCCGGGGATTCTGGCCTAGTCTTCCTCAGCTGCACTCTTGGATCTCCAAGGAGTGGGAACCTCTTCTTTCTTGTAATATTCACATTTTCCCTCTAGCCAAGGGATTCTTTATTGTTAAATTTGACAATTGCCAAGATAGAAAAACTATATTATGTGATCATTTTTTTAGCTGGGGGGATCAATATCTGCTGATGATCAAACCCTGGCATTCAAATTTTAATCCAGCTTCTGAAACCTTTAGTAAAATCCCGATCTGGGTTTGCTTGCCTAATCTTTCCCTCCACCTCTGGAATGATTCTCTTCTCGAGTCGGTTGGGGAAGCTCTTGGGGATTTTTTGTATGTTGACAATGCTTCTTCTGATATCTTTCATTCCACCTTTGCCCGAATACTTGTGGAAATTGATGTGTCAAATGGATTGCCTGCTGAGGTTTCAGTTAGAATCCTCCAAGGGGAATTGGGTTCAATCTCTGGACTATGAGAGATTACCTTTCCGTTGTAGAAGATGCTTTAAGACTGGACATGTTGCTGCTCATTGTGGTTTTGAGAAAAAAATAAAAAAGGAAAACTGGTGGATTGGAGCTGCTCAACATCATTATACTATTGAGAAGAAATCTGAAGAAAAAAAGAGTTTCTCAGAGGCGGTTGCTTTTGAATCACAGAAATAAGGAGCCGCTCCTTCAGCTTGTCCTTCGGGAGGGGTTGTTTCTTCCTCTCACGTTGAACCTCGGTCTAAGTCTCCGTCTGCTTTTTCTGGTGGAGGGGCTTCGATTTCTCTTTCGGCCTGCTCTTCGGATAAGATCCTGTCTGCACGCCTGGTCAAGGATGTTTCGCCCTGGGCTGCAAATGATCAAACCCAGGATTGTGATGTGCTGGCTTGGTAGGAAAAGGCAGCACAAGTGGAAGAAGGTTAGACTACAGTCACGAGTAAAAAATCAAAAGCTTCCGGGCCTTCCCTAGAAATGACGCTTTGTTCCCACAAGATTAACTCTAAATGTAAAACATGATGTTCTTGGCTTGGTAGCCGGCTTTTTGGTGGCTGCAGGCTGTCCTTTTTTGCAGTCTAGCTTTTATGGTTGTAAAGGGTTGTAGATCCCTTCAAAATCTGCTTTTCCCCTAATATCAAAAACAATGTTTTTAAAAAAAAAAATGTCTTTCTAAATAACAATAAAAACATTTTTTATCAAATGGTATTGAGTTGAATGTGAATGAAGGATTGATTGGTTGATTGATAATTTTACAAATTAGAAGAGTGTAGCTACCCAAGCAAGGAATTGATTGAGGTAATGTTGCAAATTTTTCATTAATATTAGTGATTAGTTAATTCAACATTCTAAGTTAGATTATCAATTAACCATTAAGTAGTTCATAATTTTTACCTCGACCAATATTAATTACAAACTCACAACA
>VDFB02000003.1:173023325-173192711 GCA_007258455.2 Sequoia sempervirens | reverse complement strand
ATATTGACGTTAACATAGCAGACAAAACGATTATTGCAACTACAAAAGTCTCACTTAAATTGGCCTAAAAACCATACAAACTACTCGCAGGACCAGATCGCAATTAATGATTTTCCTAAATTTCTCTGATCATTTTCTAAGCCCTATGAAGGTTCAAATCTAAATAACTGTTTGTAAGGTTTTCATTACACTATACAAATATTTAGGTTAATGAAATATATGTAATAAATATATAATTAAATTAATTAATAAAAATAAAATAAATATGATAGTTAAATAGGACAATAGGTATATTTAGTTGTAAAATCCATGATATAAATTTTATTTTAGAATTATTCATTACTGTTGTAAAATTATTTATCTTTTATCTGATAAATATCTCTTATTTGAACTGACAGAGAGCTTTTTTTCTGGATTGATCTTGTACATTGCATGATTTATCCTGATTGTTGCCAACTAGATCTGGCATGTGAAACTAATGTATGTTGTGTTGAAATGATTTGAGTTTTCTGGAACTTTTCTGATAAAAAGGTGCAATTGAGAGTTTGTTTACCTTTACCTTCTAGATATTTGAGAACTCAAGATAATATCTTGAGACACTATTGATGAGATGGCAACTTAACAAGTGAATGGGTGTTGTTGAGACTCAATTTTACAATGCCAAATTTCACTAAAGTCCCAGCTCTTTTATGCATTTAGGCTTCATTTTTTCCCATCACATATAATTGATTTGAGAAATATTTGTATGGGTCTCCATTTGTCAAATTTTCGTAAGCATTGTTGTCCATCATCACTTTGTGCCTAGCATGTGTTAAAAGTTTCATTTAAACCCCAAATGGCTACTCAATCCAATAAAAATGTAATCTTTCCTAGTGTTTATATTGAGAGATATCGTTACAATCATGTTACCAACAATATTTTAATTATGATGCAACTTGTACATGAAACTAGTAAAAAATGTCTTACACTTATTAGATATTTGCTTGTGGATGCACTTATAAATACTTAATCTCCTCAATAATTGACCACCATCTTACATCAAATATTAGTGAATGAACCATTTGGCACAAATATCCTTAATGCAACTAGTTCTTTAAGACCACTCCTCATCTTCTTTTAATCCTAACTCATCTAAAGCCATGATTACCACTTCTAGATGGCTACTACAAATCATGTTGTTTTTCTTGTGAGCCCTACCTCTACCATCTTTGTTCCCTTTGTGGCCTTAGCTTCCTCCACATTTCCCATTAATTTTGTTGCTCAATATGGCCTTACTCCTAGTTATAGTCCTTTGCCATACCTACACATCGTAGTCAATATTCTTCACATCTTCTTCTCCTTTGTTTACAAAAAATCTGCATACCGCATCCATTATTCATACATCTACTAGAAGTTCCATTTGTACTTCTATGGCCACTACTCATTCTTCCCATCCTATGCCTCATACAATTCCTCTCTCACACCCCATGTCTACTTCATCTATAATGTGGTCCCCCTATCCATGACCATCACACCACATTTTACTACTCATCCTCATTACACTTACTCTAATTCCCAACACACTCCCAACACCACTATCCCTACTTGCACCTTTGATACACTATTGTAAGACATGGATAACCTTAAGAAACAAGTAAATGATATACTAAAACAAGGATTTCATCAAATATGATCCTCTACATCATACATTAGTTTCTTTTAACCATGATTCGAACCATAAAATAAAAAAGGTCATCCTAATATTTATTTGCAATCTTTCAATATGGTATTTTTTAGATGTTGCATATGAATTGCTATTTATCACCAAATTTTCCTAGGAACACCCTATGTTTAGATTTTGCATATGAATTACTATCTACCACCAAATTTAACTATGAACACCATATGTTTCATTCTCATCAATAGTGAAGAGAATTCTTGTTAGATTTAGGAATAGTCAAGAGTCTCTCTATCCATTTTAGAGTTAGTGACATTCTTGTAACATCAACACTATTATTTACTTTTTAACTCTTTCATCTGTAACCCCCTTCTTTTTGCAAAGTTGATGGCCTATATGTCATGGTCCCATTTTTTCTTTATATAAAATAAAAATATTTTTTGAATCAAAATTATATAAGTTACCTCATGAAGTATCTCTAGTATTGATTGTAGAGATCATTGTTGAATAGTTGTACCGTTGATTGCAAAAACCATTGCTAAATTTTTGAATGATTTGATCGCAAAGATCATTGTTGAAATTGATTGCAAAGATTTTTGAATGTTTTAGTCACATATATCATTGTTGAAATTGATTGTAGGGATCGTTTTTAAATCCATGACGTTTTTTTTGCAAAGATCATTGTTGAAATTGATCAGAAAGATCATTTCTAAATTTTTAAAGGTTTTTATCACAAAGATCATTGAGAACACTTCTCTTCCTTTATTGATATAGCTATATTTTTTTTACTATGGATAAAAATGGACAAAAGTAATCAAGGATATTAAAAAAAGGATAAGTTTTTTATACTTTCAAGGAGGCATTGGTGCTAAATATTCTTCATTTGTACATGGGTAGCTAACAAACCTATTTGTTACATGTGGCCCCATCCTCTAGTTAAGTTGTGTGATAAAATAAAGTTTAGGGGTGGTGTTAAAATATAAACTATATTTAGCCGGATAAAAGTACAAAGTTGTGTCACACTTTTTGCCAACTTATCAGCACAACTAAATTTAAATATTTCTAACTAAAAATAAATTTTGGTAAAATATATGACATAGTAAGATTCATTTTAGCTAAGTTAGATATGTCCACAACTTTTTCAACTAAAATTGTTAGATAATGTATATGTAGCACCACTTTGAAGAATATTTACCAAAAAATAAAATTATTTGAAAAGCTTGATGTTTCAACAACTCCTAGTCATTTAAATAACATTTTTTTAAAATATAAAAACTACCCAAGTTTGTAGATCCATAAGTGTAGTTTTCAAATATATATATATATATATATATAATAGTTTAACTATTATTTATATTTTATTTTTACTAAAAGTAGGTTATCAACAAAAAAATATTAGGTTGATTACCATGTTAAGAAAAATACTAAAATTTATTAAAAAAATAGAAAAAATATGATGCACTAGATAAAAGAATCTATATCAAGATGGTGATGAATAGCTCAGTCTTGATGTACGCCTTGCTTCATTTTTTTGTTTTTCTCTAGTTAGCAACCTATCTCGTCATTAGGGTTTAAAATATTTCATGTGATGATGGGGTGTTTTCAAATTTGGAAGGTTGAATTATCAAAGCTAGCTTTAAGGTCAGGTTTTTGTTTTCTTATACTCTGGCCTTATGAAGTTGTGTCTGTTTGCATGGTTGGAGGGGTGAAGGTTTTATGGCATATCCCCAATCCAACCATTCAAGGGTCTTGGTTTCAATTTTGGTACTTTTTGTTTTTCAAGTTAACTTTCTTTGACTTGCGAGAGGACCATATTCCCTTCCTTTATGTATATTGGCACTTATAAACTTGTATTTTAGCTACTTCATTAATACAAAGTTCAAGCCTATGGCCTTTATCAAAAAAATAAATTATAGTCTTATCTAGGTAGTTAGGTTGTCTTGAATTTCATCAATGACATGAGTATGATATATATAGAAATTAGTGGTTAGTTTAGTATCATATTTTTTATTATTTTCTTATTAAATATTGTTGGAGGTAGCCCCCTCAAAGTGGCATATTATTATCACTTATTTCTAGCACACTTCCTCTTATGCAATTGATTTCAATACAACCTAGCTCCTAAGTGGGAGTGAACCTCTAGGGTTCTTATAGTCAAGTAGTAGACTTGTTCATCACTAGTTTATAAGCCAGGAGCTATGATGATCTGATCAAAGCTTTGGATACTAATGAGCCTCTTAATTATTAATATTAATTTTTTCCATTTCATGTTCCATGATACCATTCTCAAAAGTTCCCAAAACTCTATGACATATTTCAAGTATTAGAATTGATAATTGATGGCTTGATACATACTTGAATATTTAGATAATTATTGTTAAAATATGATAGTAAATTGTGCCAATTGTGATATATAAGTCTCTTAAAAAAGCTAATCACTCATGTAGCAAAAGGACCATTGCTATCCCACAACTACGAGAATAATTGTATGTAGTTGAAGGATCACTTGCCTACACTAAAGGAGATAAGACAATTGTATTTGATGGAACCCACATCCATTGGAGCTAAAATCTACAAATATGATAACATCTACCAAAAATAATATTTTCATAAAGAATGAGAAGAAATTACATGATAGTAGATTATGCTTAACAATTATTTAGTGTATAAAACATTCCAATTGTTTAGCATTCCAACAATCTCAATTTTCAATCACAATTTAGAAAAGTTACATTAGGATTCTATATTTTAAGTTTCCTATTTTTTGTTTTCATGATGAAATATTTATCTTCCTATTCTTTAGGAAGGAGATGACATTTGTAATATATGAGTCTAATTTTTCTAGAAAAAATAAGACTAGTTAGTGTATATATTATATAATTTGCAATAAGAGTGTAACAATGTTCCGGCGCGAACCCTAGACTTCGTGGTTTGGCCTTTAGGGCCAAATTGAATCTTAAGCTAGGGGATAAGCTGTTTCGTGGCTTTATTCCAGTGATGAAAGCTATTACCGTAAAGCTAAAGGATGAAACTTTAGAAGAAATAAACGAAGAAGAAGCTAAGCTCTCTGAGCGTGGTATCATCTGCAGGTTCCGGGGATTCTGGCCTAGTCTTCCTCAGCTGCACTCTTGGATCTCCAAGGAGTGGGAACCTCTTCTTTCTTGTAATATTCACATTTTCCCTCTAGCCAAGGGATTCTTTATTGTTAAATTTGACAATTGCCAAGATAGAAAAACTATATTATGTGATCATTTTTTTAGCTGGGGGGATCAATATCTGCTGATGATCAAACCCTGGCATTCAAATTTTAATCCAGCTTCTGAAACCTTTAGTAAAATCCCGATCTGGGTTTGCTTGCCTAATCTTTCCCTCCACCTCTGGAATGATTCTCTTCTCGAGTCGGTTGGGGAAGCTCTTGGGGATTTTTTGTATGTTGACAATGCTTCTTCTGATATCTTTCATTCCACCTTTGCCCGAATACTTGTGGAAATTGATGTGTCAAATGGATTGCCTGCTGAGGTTTCAGTTAGAATCCTCCAAGGGGAATTGGGTTCAATCTCTGGACTATGAGAGATTACCTTTCCGTTGTAGAAGATGCTTTAAGACTGGACATGTTGCTGCTCATTGTGGTTTTGAGAAAAAAATAAAAAAGGAAAACTGGTGGATTGGAGCTGCTCAACATCATTATACTATTGAGAAGAAATCTGAAGAAAAAAAGAGTTTCTCAGAGGCGGTTGCTTTTGAATCACAGAAATAAGGAGCCGCTCCTTCAGCTTGTCCTTCGGGAGGGGTTGTTTCTTCCTCTCACGTTGAACCTCGGTCTAAGTCTCCGTCTGCTTTTTCTGGTGGAGGGGCTTCGATTTCTCTTTCGGCCTGCTCTTCGGATAAGATCCTGTCTGCACGCCTGGTCAAGGATGTTTCGCCCTGGGCTGCAAATGATCAAACCCAGGATTGTGATGTGCTGGCTTGGTAGGAAAAGGCAGCACAAGTGGAAGAAGGTTAGACTACAGTCACGAGTAAAAAATCAAAAGCTTCCGGGCCTTCCCTAGAAATGACGCTTTGTTCCCACAAGATTAACTCTAAATGTAAAACATGATGTTCTTGGCTTGGTAGCCGGCTTTTTGGTGGCTGCAGGCTGTCCTTTTTTGCAGTCTAGCTTTTATGGTTGTAAAGGGTTGTAGATCCCTTCAAAATCTGCTTTTCCCCTAATATCAAAAACAATGTTTTTAAAAAAAAAAATGTCTTTCTAAATAACAATAAAAACATTTTTTATCAAATGGTATTGAGTTGAATGTGAATGAAGGATTGATTGGTTGATTGATAATTTTACAAATTAGAAGAGTGTAGCTACCCAAGCAAGGAATTGATTGAGGTAATGTTGCAAATTTTTCATTAATATTAGTGATTAGTTAATTTAACATTCTAAGTTAGATTATCAATTAACAATTAAGTAGTTCATAATTTTTACCTTGACCAATATTATTTACAAAATCACAACACTAACAATAGCATGTAATAATAGACGTAGGATAATTATTGCCAAATTTATGAAGTCTTTTTTAATATTCAATTACTTTCTAGTTCAACAAGTTTAAATTGTATACTCAACTACCCATGAACCTCCCATAAGCTCTAATCCATACATACATTATCGACATCATTGAAGAAGATATGCCCTTGGTTTGATATTTAAAGTGTAAATCCCTCATAATTGATAGTCGCTTGAGAAAGGATAGTCAATGCCCTAGCTACACCATATTTATTAGCCAATGAGAGGACCACACAAAGATCTCACTTGGAACTTGGTAGAGTTCCTAGCTTTTACTTAATTATTTGTGTAATTTTTTCTATCTATGCAAAGTTGTAAATCGAGAATATTTCTAACATTTTAAATTGTCTTTATACTTGAAACATATCCATCCAGTATTCCATGGATGTGGATATCTAATTGTAATATAATTTTTGTTTTGAGTTTAAAGAAAACTCGAAGTCATGTATATTCCCCTTGGCTAAATATTTTGAATTTTTGTATGTTAAATCAAAAGTGTTGTATTTTAATACTATCTCTTGAATGGGTAGTTGGAAACATTTAGATCTCAATGCAATAATTTATTTTATTCTAGATTGAGATCATCAAAAAGTATAGGGAAAATTATGTATATATGCCTCTCTCCTAGTTAGAGTTGAAACTTTTGCCATGTCAATACATTTAGGCTTATATGAATGTTTTCCTTTCTTAAACTTGATAAAATTTAAGCACTCTATAGATTTTGTTCAAGACATAAACTATTAAAAATTTAATTTATGTTTTTAATATTTATAATAGTAAAATTTACATTCTCATGTCTTTGTGTATGGATATTAAGCACTTAAAACTATATTAAAATGTATATATAATTGTAATAGAGAAATTTACATGCATATATCAATTCTAAAAATAAAAAATTAAATATCAAAAAGAATTTAAAAATATCTTGAATTTCAACCTATATCCCTAAATAATCTCAGCACCTAAATTAAAAGATACCAAAATCTTTCTTATATCAGTCATGATAATTTTAGACAACAATTTTGAAAAGGAAATTTAAAAAAAAACCTTCAAATAAAAAAAAACACACCAAACTTTATCCACTCATGATTTTTTTTTTTTCGATCTCCTTTCTATGTTTAAGGCAAAATTCACATACGTACCTTCCTCGAATTCACTGATGCATCTTTGCATCTGCTAGTCTTCCTGTTTATAGTTTCGTCGTCTTTAAAATATGATTGTTAAAAAAAATATATGAAATCAGAATCTACAATGAAATAGGTCTTAAAAGGTCTTAAAAGCAAAAAGTTCTCAACCAAAAATTATCGAAGCACCCTGAAGTTGGGGATCCATGCACAACCACGGGATAAATCATAGACTCAATATTCATAACATAACACTCTTTATTCTTTAAAGCATTTGGAACATTATGATCAGAGGAAGGAGTGATACTTCTTGTTTGGATGTGGTGGTTCTTTTTAATAATTTGATTTGAATGAAGTGTCCAAGTTTACTTCTGTGATTATTAAAGTATTGTTGAAGTTTCATTATCTTTATAGATCAAGAGGAAATCTTGAACATATGATAAATATTTCATTAAATTTTATATAGCATTATTTATGATAATAAATTTAATGCTGAAAAATATTAATTAGTATATATTTACATAATCTTAATTTTTCAATTTAAATATGAAAAATTACTGATAATTGAAGGGATTGAGTTTAATTAATGATGATGATAGTATATTCCTAAATTCATGTCATCTATCAATGTTCAAATCTTGAAAAGATTGCATAAGTTAAGAGGCTTCTAGAATAGTATGGTATGTTGTATCTATTTATAGAAGAATAATCAATGCATCTAAAATAGATATATAAAAATTACAGATTATTCAAACTACAACATATCTTAATCTTAGCTTTTTTCATTGAAATATGAAAGATTAATTATAATTGAAGAGATTGAGTTGAATTAATGATGATGATAGTATATTCCTAAAATTATGCCATCTATCAAGGTTTGAATCTTGAAAGAATTGGATAATTTAAGAGGCTTCTAGAATAGTATGACATGTTGTATCTATAGAGGCTTCTAGAATAGATGCATACCTCTCAATACATATTGTATTCATAAATATTAAAGATATTTCAAACTGACATATATGTTAAAGTTAAAATAATGTAAACAATAAAAAGCATTATTTTACATGCTTTTTGAATAGCTATTCTCAAACATCATTCTTTTCAATACTTGAAAATAAATTTTAACTAATAAAAATATAATTTTAAATTAATAAATAAATACAGTTAAATTGAAATTCATCAATGACCACACCACATAAAAATATTCAAAATTACTATTTACAATTAATTAATATTATTCAGGGATGCTATTTAGAACAAGTATCTGATCACCCCATTTGAATGCAGATATTACCAATACAAGTTTTCTTTTTCCTAACTATTTAACTGGCCGCAATATATATCTTTACTACCTACCTTAACATTACTAGTATGGCTTTCTCATTATTACAGAGAGAAGAGAGCATTATGATATTCTTATTAGCCAATAGGCTATTGTGGGTGGGAAATCCCACCAAATTAGTCTGTTGTCTGATGCCAAGAAATTCCACAACCCTGAGACCTTGGATTTGATGGGGGCTATCCCTCACACATGCTTATAGAGAGAAGTGTGGATTTGTGTCACCAGGTATGGCTTGAAGATTTGTGTCACTAGGTATGGCCATTCCTCATAGATTTGCATCACTAGGTATGGCTCGAAGCCCGCCCACACCATTCTACACCATTCTTGGAGTCTCCATGCATAGCCTGCCATTAATAAGTCACCAAATCTACAGGTAATAAATGTCAAGCAACCTTAAGATGGCTTCCACCTTCGGTGTTTTTGTGTGGCAAACAAGAAGGAGGTTAGAGGCTGAATGGGAAAACCAGTCGATCTTCTTTGGTTGGGAAGTAAAAACCCTAACAACCATAGTTTCGAGTGTGAGACCATCACTCCTAGCTGGGCATAGTCAAATTTTTTGGTAAGAAGAAACAATCTACATTTTGATTTTGTGATTTATGCTCAGCGAGTTTTTGTTGCACCTGGGAGTCGAATTTAAGAGCTCCACATTTTTTTTGAGGGCGTGGCTTGATGGAAAAACTCTAGGCACATTGTTTCTATACCTAGGTTCCATGAAACAAAGTGTTTTGATGTGATTCTAGGCGATTTTAAGAAAAAAAATGTTTGTTGTGTGAAACGACTTTAACAACCTCTTCAATCTAGATCGTGGTCACTGCAAGAGACCCTAGAGGGTGGCATGTGGAATATTAGCCATTGCAAGCAAGTTCTATGCAATTTCTAAGTCATTATTCTCAACCTTCAACTTGTTACTAGATATCCAAGTCAGGTCAAGGCATTTCTTGTTTATATTGTCTATGATTTTGGACTATAGATGCATATTATGCTCATAAGAAGTGTCCATGTTGTCATTTAAATTTGGCTCTATTGGGCATAGTCATCTAGAGGATGTAAACCCATAAAATATCATTATAGAATGTTGTATGCATTTTACTGTCATTGGAAAATGAAGTTTGTGCATAATGGTGAAGTTTATAAGGTAGAGGTGACCTTCAAAGGCTGTAGGAGTAAGTAGTCTCTTTTGGTAGCATTTTGTTGCATGGACACATTCTTCACAAAACTTTATCCTTAAATGCAACACAATTTTTTATATATTTGTGAAGAAAGATAGAAAACATTAGCATTTGGAAGCAATTACTCCATAAATACGTCTTTTACCAACTAAAAATGCCCTCTTTTTAATGAAAACTTTGCTTTTTATGAAGAGTTCTAATCTAATTTGATGAGTCTCTGTTCTGATTTAGTGAAGCTCTGGTGTTTTTTGAGATGTTTGATCCCTTTTTGATATTTTCCCTACTTTTGAATAAAAACGTCTAGTTTCTTTATGTGAAATTCTACTCTTCAGATGAAAGAATTCACCTTTTTTGATGAAAATTTCCTTAAATTTGATAGGCCTTCGGTTTGATTAGATGAAATCCTAAAGAAAACTGATTTTCTCTTGGTCAAACTAACTTGCTTCTTTAGAAATTAGACTGTAGTTTGGTAAAAAATGACCTGCTTACACAAAAAATAGACTTGTTTGCTCATAAATCAGAGCTTTATCAGGTGAAGACTAAGCTACTCACTCAGAAATCAAACTTTTTCTCAGTCAAAGTTGAGCTGCTTACTTGGAAATCAGAGCTTTTCCAATGCTTATTTGAGTTGTTTACTTGGAAATTAGACCTTAACAAGGGAAAATTTGAGTTCTTTAATCTAAAATTAGGGTTGTCCTTGGTCAAACATGACCTATTTACACAAAAATAAGAACTTTGTGATGAAGTCGTCTGATTTTTGTGAAGAAAGGTCTGAAAATCCCCAAAAACCCTAGTTTTTTATGCTAGCCCTTTGCCTTTTATGAAAATCTCTATTTTGAGGTGAAAAAGAAGTCTACAAATCTCTTGAAATCTCTAGTTTTAATGGAGAAATCCACTTTGATTGGAGAAAATTGCTTTTATCCTTCAATGATTTGCTCCTAATATGAAGAAAATTTCCCTCTTTGAATGGATAAGTCTGATTTTGATGGAAATAATTAGATAGATCAGAATTATTCTTAGAGAGTTTTAAAGTAAATAATTAGATAAATCAGAATTATTCTTAGAAAGTTTTAAATTAAAACAAAATAAATTAAACTAGAGTAAAATACATCTATGTACCTATAATTAAAATAACTTTAAATAAAAGATAATAATTGTTTATTAACATTTTGAAGATAGTTGTATTTAAGTTTTTTTTACTAAATTTGATTAACATTCTAATTGACATAATAATAGAAGACAATATATTATATCATAGTCAAATATGAATACATGCTCGAACTTGATTTTTTTGAAGCACACAAAGCAAGTAGTTCATGTTAGTATAGTTTGGTTTATTGTGTTACGTTTAGAGTGTCCCCTCCTTCATTTGAGAAACACATATCCTACTGAAATTCTATCTTAATTTTTAAGACCAACTTATTTTCAAATGTCTATTTATGAACCATACAAATGCAACTTTCGTAGTTATCAAATAATAAAAACTATTCCTGTTACAGTCATCTTCATATTGTTTGCTTCCCATTTAACTCCATAGGTAATGGAAAACTTATAGCCACTTGTAGACATTATCACCATCTCTAGTAGCTCCCCCGAGGGAGACATTACATGATCAAAACCCAATGCTTCTCTTTCCTCGACATTAGACTCAACTTCTATTAATTGGGTTGGCATGTACCATAGCAACATTGTAGTTTTCACAGAGAACATCATGAGAGCTTGTCACGATGCTATTGAAGATGCTAAGAAGACATGTGAGGATGCATGTCATGTGCAAAACCATGACGTCGAAATGGTGCAACAGGTAGTCCAAAAATTTCATACCACTTTTATTGTTCTAGATGCGTACTACAAATTCCTTTGAGCATTAAAATATGATGTGTTGTATGGCATGGGAAATGCTACTAGGATTAAGGAAGATTTCCTGAAACTCTTGGCAGACATACAATAGACTATAAATAGCTTGCTTTTGATAGCTATTTTTTTTTGTGATGTTGGGGAAAATGGTTTCCCTCTTGATACAGAATGAAGACATCAACTGATGATCATCGAATCCCTTTTTTTGCTAGGGCAATAAATAGTGAAACCATGTATATTCTGTCACAAGATATGCTAGGGTGGGAAGAATGTACAGGTCCTTCCCCCTATCTACTACTTAGTCTTTTGGTCCCTCCCATTGTAAAGATACATCAAACAATATTATAGTTAACTCGATATTTATTAGTGTGATTTTTTTTGTCTACTTAACTTCATGTATCTTTCAGCTATTATAATCAAAAGTATATGCATGTATCTTTCAACTATTATAATCAAAACTATACACATACCATACATACACAATTGTCGAAAATGAGTATAGCCCATAAAGAATTGTATAAATAACATCTATTATTTTTGCTCCCTCCCCACAATGAGGTAGAGGTTAATAGATAGTGTATAAAATTTAACTGTTTTAGTTGCACTACTCCCTGCACACATCTGAATGTTGTTGTTAGGCTCTTGTTTGGCCAACTCTAATATTAATAGCCATTAGTTTCTATTATTTGATGGGAAGGTTATTGTATCAACTTCTTTGCACAACACCTTACATCCAATACACTTTTGCAAGAATTTTTGCTTGGCTTGCACCATGGCAAGCTTGTTAACTCCAAATGTAATTTGATTGATGCATGAAGGAAATGTGTCTTTGGAACATCATGTCTACATCATATCTATCTCGAGTTTTGGCTATGAAAATTTCTGTAACAATCAATATAGGTTGAATATCTTCGACAGTGTGTACAAGCACAAAGCGTCATTGCAGGCCAGGTTCAACAATCACATAGATTCCAATGAGATCATGCTTGGCTCCATAGTACACTTGAAAAGATACAACTTCCCTCAATCATCTGTCCCAAGATATGTTTATGTATTCATTAATCTTTCACATAAAATAAATGAGGCTTAGTCTCCTCTTACATATTGTTGCTAATACTTTCCCTCACTATAACTATTTAGGTGAATTGTTATTGCCAACCTAGACATTGTGCTTATGATGCATGCTATAGTTGGGGAGCCAACTTTCCTATGTGAGGAAGATCTTGAACAGGTTGAGCGATCAACAACAAAATACTCTAATTCACCCACATCTTCAAAAAACCCTTTCCTTCCTAAAAGGCTAGCTCCCCATTGTTTGCTATTTGGTGTCAATCCAACTCGTGGGAAGGAGGCCCCATTGACAGTCACCCCTATCAAAAAATTAAACCCATTCCAACCAAGGTGGACCATCAAAAGTTGCATAACTATGAAGAATGAAATGTGTACCTACAACACCAAGAAATGAAGTGGTCACCGAGCTTTAGCTTTGATATTATAGATTATGAAGGAACTGAGACACGTGTGACATGCTTCAATGAAGTAGCTGACATCCATTACAAAAAAATACTTGTCGGAGCTACATACACATTTTCTTGAGGATCAATACAGCCTGGTAATAGACTCTATAACAAACTTAATAGTGGGTTGGAAATTTCACTTCTGGTTGATTCAAGGGTTTCCCTCTATGCAAATGACCTATCCATCCCAAAAGACCATTCCTCTTCCACACCTATCAATGCATTTGTAAGCAAAAGCATCAGCTCGAATGTTGATGCCATTGGAATTGTCATTTGCATACATCCATGCTCCACAATCAGGAGAAGAGATGGGACAAAGATCACAAGGTGAACTATAACGATATAAGACATGACTAAGATAGCTATAGATGTTACTCTATGGGGATCATCAACTAAAAAGGAGGGTGCACAGCTCCAAGAGAAGTACCTCCTACATGAATCAATAGTTCTTGCTATTAGAAATGGGCATGTCTAAATTCAATGGCAAGGTGATTAACACCTCATCCACTACAAAACTATGGATAGACCCTGAAATAGAAGAGACAAAGCAGATTAAAAATTGGTTCAAAGAAAATGACATTGACATTCAGTTTTCATCTACTAACTTCCTTTAGATGCCTCCACTTGCTAGAATAATGATGATCAGTGCGATTCAGAAAGAAGCTCCAAATACAATACAACCTCTATAATGCATGTTGATGGAAACAACATGATTCATAAAAGCTGACTCGTTTTGCTATCCAACATTCCCTTCTCGATCACGTAAAAAGCCTTGCAAGAAAAGACTATCCCAGATAGATGATGTAAAGTGGTTTTGTGCAAAGTGTAATGCAATACTTGTTGATTGTGACTATAGGTATATGCTTCAAGTCAAGTTGTAAGGCCACATGGATATAATATGGGTGCTTGCATTTGATGAATCCCAACAACAAAACTCATGGGCATGCCTGCAAACAAACTATACAACTTGCAATTTGATCAAGCTGCTAAGAGAACTGTCAAGGAGGTGATTATAGATGTATTGAACAAGAAATACCTATTCATGTTGTGTTGTAACATTGACATGTACAATGGTGAACAACGTTTGAAAGAAACTATTACCAAGGTTGAACAACTAGATTACACTGTACAGAGTAGTTTTTTGGTCAAAACTATCTAGGAAATGTGCAATGAAAAGGCTGCTTCCTCCATGGACCATGGTGTTGTACCAGAGAATTCATCTTAGCCTTACTATGTCGCCTAATATATCTTCCATGTTCTCTTGACAAGTGTAGTATGTGAATGTCTTTTGATAGGAAAAAATATGTAAATTATGACTTTATCTACTGACGAGGGAGCAAACCTAAGACACAGAAATAATGCACACAACTAGAAAACTTTATTATTATTCAATAATGAAAATATTACATGCAGAGGATCCCAAATCCTCAAGCTTTGTGATACATGCAAGCTACAGAAGTTTCAAATTTTTTTTACAAAAATTACAGAAAATCCCCTTTTCGTAGCATGCGAACTCTCTTCCCCAAAAAGCTACCCAAAAATCAGAAACTTGCCCATAAATAACCCCTTTTTGGTTTGGATCCAAAAAAAACATTCGAAATATGAGTTTTGGCAGTTTGGCGCCAAAAATTACAATTTGAAATTCAAATTTAAATTCACATTTGAAAATTAGCACATTTCTAAAATATGCACCAACTTTCAAAAGCCATAACTTTTAATCCGACTGTCGGATTTTCAATGATAATACCTTTTTGGAAATCTCTTGAAAATACGATGTGGCACAAAGTAGGGCCTATGATATCTACTTGGGGGTTTCCACAAATCTTCGAGCCCATCCGAAACCATTTAGTGCCTCAAATTGGACTCGGAAGGTTTTTCAGGGCAAAAAGCAGAAACTGGAACTTGAATAACTTTTAAACCGTGAATGATCTTGACCTAATTCTTTTGCCAAAGTGCTTATTTTTCCGTCCTGAACCTTCCCATAATTTTTTGTCTTCCCACGCCTTCAAATTCACACCTGCTAAAAATAGCAGTTGAGCAGAAAAGCAGTTCTGAAAGTTGGAAACTCTTATTCGACGAAAAGGGTATCTAGAAATGTAAAAACATCTACAAAAAGCAAACAACAGGAACATAAATGGAAAGCATATTTTTGGGTGATACAAGATTGCCCTCACACCACTGGATGCTCCTGCATCATCTGCCATCTTCTCCTATCGACTGTATATGTAAATATCTTCATGTATAGAACTGTGTATGGAATGTGTGGCAATAAAAAACATGTAAAGAAATATGTTCGATATGTTTTAATGTGAAAAATATCATGTTGATGCCTTTAGATAGATAGAAATATTTAAAATCTTATGTTTCTTCCTTGTTTTCCCAGTTTTGCATGCTTCGCATAAATTGCACCTTTCTTGGCCACACTTAATAATGATTGTTGTAACAATATGTACATGTTTGTTTGGATGTTTACATATGCACATTTGACTTCTTCCAACATTTTGTGTTTCTCTCATACTACAACAATCTTGCATACATTGGTTTTACTACCTTTCACACATGGTTATTAGTAATTATGCCTAGAATTTCCACACTGTAGATGATACTTGTGAACCAGTAAGGAATATCTTTAGATTTACAATTACAATTTAGCTTTCTAAGTTTTATGGTTTCATTAGTGTTCATTTATCGCCTATGTAGGGACCACACCAGCATCCGCTTTAGCTACTATGTATGGTGAAGGCTCTTAGGGGGCTTATGAAAAGATACCCAACTGTTGATTTATATTAATTGTGGCATACTTCACTTATACTATATTTGTGACAAGTACATTAAATTAAAATGATTGTAACAATATGTATATGTCTCTTTGCATGTATGGGTAAATGCAAGAAGATGAGTCCATGAAATGTGGAAGTTTTTTCCTTAGGCAAAAAAATGAAATTGACTTGCAAAAAATGGGACCCTGCTTTTTAATAAATGGGATCCCGTTTAGCTTTAGGATCCAAAGTCTAAATTCTAAACAGGATCATGTTTTTTAAAAAATGAGATCCTGTCTAAAAAAATTCTATTTTTGGAAAAATTTCAAAATGGGATCTCGTTTTGAAAAATTTCTGAAAAATGGTAAGTTTTAAAAACACAATCCCACTAATTTTTTGTAATCATAGGAATCCAAAAGTCGGGTTCGGACCAGATGCTTGAGGGATTAACAATTTTTTTTTTGCTTTGATATTAATATATGCAACTCAACTGCGTTTTACTTAACAAGAAAAAACGGGATCTCGTTTTGAAAACTTTCTATTTTTTGAAACTTTCAATTTTTGAAAATTTTCCATTTTTGGGAAGTTTTCAAAATGGGATCCCCATTTTTGGGAAGTTTTCAAAATGGGATCCCCATTTTGGAAACTTTCTTACAACAATTTTAAAATGGGATCCCATTTTGTAGAACCATAAAAAATTATCTTTTTATGAAACGAGATCCCATTTTTTAAAATATGAAATTTTGGTCAGGTTTTTTGGCTTTTTTTTGGTTTGGGAAATGGCTTGGGGACCCAAACCTAAGCTTTGGACATGGTTTGACCTGCAACTTGAAGGTCATGTTAATGTCATAGGAAAATAGTGACTTTGGACATATATCTAAAGACCTATTTTGCATAATTTTTTTACGAAATTAAAACCCATTATAGGTGAGACAGTGCAGATTCCAAATATGTAAAAAAAATTTACAATTTTATTATTTTTTCTATTTTTCAATTATTTTCTAATGAAATAGGTCCATAAACTTGAATTATTAGGGATTTTTAGTATTTTAATAACTTTTTATTAAAATTTTTTTTTGTAAAACGAATTGCGCCAAAACATACTTCAGACAATTCTTTTCAATTTGAAAAAACAATTCAAAAAATGATAATTTTAGGTCATCTTATGCGTGACATGCATGATTTTTCAAAACAACAAATCTGGCCAATAAAAATTTAACAAAAAAATATTCAATAAAAAATTAAAAAAAATAGGGTATGTGCAAGATCATCATGGAAAAAATAGGCCCTTAAATGGCAAAAAATTCAGAAAAATTAGAGTTAGGCAACTTGATGTAAAAATTTAAATAAGTTCTCTATATTATTTCAAAAATATGTAAGAATAGAATTTATAGCAAATTGAATGTAGTTTCTAAACAACTAGGTTTGTTTAAAAAAAAAAACTATTTGGTGAAAATTTGAAATTTCAATGCAATAGTACTTAAATTTCAGGGAAAAAATAAGAAGTAGGTGTTTGTCTAAACACCCTAACCACAATAAAATGATAATATTTTAGATATAAGTAGAGGACTCATGTCCCGATGTGATGCATATTTCTTTGTAATTTTTTTTCAAGTAAATAATTAATTATGAATTTTTTATTACAACTTTTAAAAAATATAAAAACTCGTATGTTTGACCACCTTAACTAGGTCAAAACTTCATGAAATTCATTTTTTCCTTTTAATCCTATAGTATCGAGCATATAATGTGACACATATTTTGAATTCAAAAAATGTGATACCATTTGAAAGCTATAAATGTTTTTCAATTAGCCTATCAATCAGGACTTTAGTCGTAATTTGAATAGAAAATGAATAATAATTACTTATTAAACTCAAAGTAAAGCATAATTTATATTGGTGGAAAGCTAAGAATATCCTCTAAAACCCTTTTCATTTCATCAATTTTGGGTTAAAAAAAAGTCATCAACCACATACCCACCATATTGCCACTTTTTGGCGCATCATGATCCTGCACATACCCAATATTGAAAACATGCTTAAGTGAGTTACGAATCTTTTCCCAAAAGGATTTAGAAAAATATGGATGACGTACACATGCATGGTATGGTGTAAAAAAAGGTGACTTTTAAGCAATGGTTTTTAGAAACACCTATTGAAAACCATTTTTTATCATCTGGGTATTGAAATAAATTACATATTTGGAAAATAGACTCCAAGTACTACATTTTATGATTTGTGACTTTTTTCAAGATTCCATCTCTAATTGCTTCAAATTTTAGGGTCAAATGTGACAAATTCTGAAAATCGGGGAAAGCACTTCCACTTTTTTGGCCAAAAAGTGGAATCAACTTCTTGCACACACTCGCATAGATATGTAGAATGCACTTCTTCGAACATTTCTAGCTTCACTTGTGTCACATTGATGTTATGTCCACTTGTTTTAGTACCTTTACTATATGCTTATTATTAATTTACCTTAACATTTCCAAAAACACAGATGGTAGACCCCTCCAACTAGAAATCGGGCTTACTATGCTTGCCATAGGAGAAGAGATAGCTACTCAAAGGTGACTAAAAATATTACAACAAATTCAAACTAACCCCCAACAAATAGAATCCCAAAGGCTACAACATTGTGAGAGAAGCCGAGATTACTATGTTCATCATAAAGATGAAATAAATGCAGAAAAGTGCATTAGATATTTCCAGAAACAAACATGGCAATATCAACATACGCAAACACATCAATACACAGAACATAGAACATCATTCAACAACTATGCTAACTTCATGACAACAATGAAAATATTTTGACAAAGAATAGATGCACTTTCCAATCAAAAAACATGCATTATATGCAAGGAATGTTACCTAGGAATGCTTCTCCATTCATCAGATACTAATTCTACTTGTAAAATATGTTTCAACAAGAGAGGCATACCTCGGTTCTCCACACTCAACGACATGGACCCAAGAGAACAACCTTTTGTGTTGAAAAGACTAACCCAAGTGGAGGAAATGCTCATTGCCAAAGTCAACCCAGTACTACAAGTAACCCACACTCTTGGAGGCCAGTATAAATATAGTGGTCACATGATTAGCTTCCCACAAGATATAAAGAACATTACAAAAGTTCTTGCACGAAGAATACAAGACTTGGATGTACTCATAGTTCAGAGACTACATATAGAAGGGCATTATTATGATTGTTATGTAAGTAGAAGTCATACCAGAGATGCATTGCAATACAAAGTCAAATATGAACCATACTATAATGATGTTGCAATAATTTGACCACTTAGAGCAATTTCTTGAAGCAAGAATAGACATATTGAATATGCTCCACACCATTGAAACTAGTGAAGACATAGTGGTTCCAAATAATGAAATCGACTATGATGGAGACGATATTGAAAATAGCACAATAAACACATCATCATTTATGGCTAGATTTCCAAACATGTTCCATGAATTAGAAATTATTAAGAAAACACTGGACCTTGATTACAACACAAACAACATTATTGATTGGCTTGAAATAAACTCATCTCCAATAAATGAATACAATATTAAGGGGTTGCTCGATATGGCATTTCTAACACTCTTTTCCAAATGGAGTTGCACTACAAATGTAGCCATGAATTAGGGAAGTGCACATGCATGAGTATGCACTCCACTAAATGAGATTTCATGGCCAAATATTTGGAAGGCATCCAAGGTTTCAATATTTCATGTTTAATCTTATGATGCAACATTGTAGCCAAGGCCTCACAACAGTTTTCATTAAAAAAATTGCAGAAGAAAACATGCCAACCACTATTGAAAACCTCCATGCACACTTGAAAAATCTCCCCGACACACAGTTAGCTAAAGATCTCATGCACTTTGGATCTTCGATGCAGGACACAAGACAATATTGGAACAAGTGTCATGCTGAACTAACAAATATGATCAACCAAATAGGGTCTCCCACTCTATTATTCACATTAAATGCAACAGAAACAAAGTGGCCAGACCTACAACGTTTGCTCTCAAATGACATAGTTGTGGAAATGCAAAAAAATAAACAATGCTTAGATAATGTAATCAATAACCCCCACACCACATCATTATACTTGCATCAATGATTCACAGTTTTTCGTGAAGAAGTCATTGAGAAACTCCTCGGTGCAAAATATTACTGGTACAGATATGAATGGTAGCATCAGGGCACTGCACATGTACATGGATTCCTTTGGCTCCAAAATGCACCAGACATGGATAAAATTGATTGGGAGAAAAATGAAAAAGTTGAACAAGTAAGAACATTCTTCGACAAGTATGTTAGTGCTTGGAATCCTCACGATGCATCATGCAGAAACAACATAGTTTATCGATCTCCGCTAGACGATTCATGCTTGCTAGACACAACTAATCTATATTTGCTACAAACCCCTCTCATGACTATGAAGAGATAATAAATTGTGTCCAGAGGCACACAAAATGTAGAGAGAACATGCTTACACAAGAAGGGGAAAAAACTAGAGTGTCGATACAAAGCTCCATGGAAAGAAAAAATTATATCTACCTTATCATGTGAAAACAATGGGAAAAACAATATGAACCTGCAAGGAATGATGATAGGATAAACATACACAATCCATAAATGATTTCAATATGGAGAGCCAACATAGATTTCTAGCTAGTCATCTCATGAGCACTTGTACTAAAATACATTGCCAAATATGCATCAAAAGCAGAGAGAACATCTGAGACTTGTATTGATATGTTTACAAGAATATCTGCAACCCAAAAAATAGATGAACCTGCCCTCACAGCATATCAAAAATTCATGGCAGAGATTGTGGTAGAGCATAATATAGGAGCACAAGAAACATGTCATATGCTTCAAAAATTGCCACTTGTTTGTAATCAACCTTTTACATCTTTGAATGTTGGACAAAAAATGTTTCATTGAATAACAAGAATAACATATGAAAGACACCTACAACCTAGCTATCTTCATTCCTACATTAATTGACCTCCAGAATTGGAGACAATAACCCTACTCAAATCTGCACAATCTTTTCTCCTATTTTGCAAGTCGCAAGGGATGCAAGTGGAAAGAAAGAAAGGTAAAAGTGATTGTCAATTTTTTCCCAAAGTTCTACAACATCCTAGAGGAAGACTCGGACCACTTTGAAACATTCTATT
Organism: Sequoia sempervirens; assembly: GCA_007258455.2. Classification (NCBI taxonomy): domain Eukaryota; kingdom Viridiplantae; phylum Streptophyta; class Pinopsida; order Cupressales; family Cupressaceae; genus Sequoia; species Sequoia sempervirens. The sequence goes on along the minus strand of VDFB02000003.1, from coordinate 173,171,539 downwards.
GGAGTGAGTTACTACTGTACAAACATTTTTTAAGCTTAGAAATAGACATAGGAATTACTAAGAACACAATAATTGCAAATTGGAAGCAAATGAGTGCATCCAAATATGATGTATGACATGTCAATTGCACCACCCGATTGGAAGGAAGCACCAAGGATAAAGAAGCGGACAAAAAAACTAAGATGGACACAAGGGACATAATAGAAATGATTTAATGGGAATTATTTTCCCAAATGGGCCCCTTAAACAATGTCAGCCTAAATGAACTTGAAATGCTTGGTAGGCACGAGTTTGATAGCAACAACATATGGGATCAACTTGTAGTGCCTCAAGATCTTCATGAAATCACCACACAATTCATAAACATGAAAAAGACATGCAACCAAGAAGAGCATGTTCCAGGTAAGTTTGATGTCCCAAACTATACATTGTCAACGAAACAAAAACTAGCAATCACACATATTATCGACCACAACAAACATCACTCAAATAAACCATTGCACATGATCATTCAAGGAACAACAAGTACATGAAAATCCTACTTGATTGTTCGCATAAGAAAAGCACTCGAGAGTAAGACTCTACAACAAAGAAGCCAACTGCTCACATTAGCTCCTACAGGAGTTGTTGCATTTAATATACATGCATCAACTATACATTCAACGATCCAGATTCCTATCAAATAAATGCACCCATTGTAGGGCCAAGCATTAACAACATTTCAAGAAGAGATGAAACACATAAGACATATGTTGATTGATAAGATGAGATTCATAAGGCCAAAGTTACTATTGAAAATAGATGTGAGGCTATGTGAGGCCTTCCCACATCAACATCATCTATACTTTGGTGGGGTGTCTATAAACTAATCGGTGACCTTGCATAGCTACCACTTGTGATGAACAAGCATATTTACACATCACACTCAAATGAAAAAACACTGTGGGACCAGTTCATGACCATTGTCACCTTAGAAACAGTATTCCATCAACAAGGTGAGACTCTAGCACAAAGACAATTTCATCAAATGTTGCAAAACATACAAAATGCAGAAGAAACACAAGAGGATTGGAAACTTCTAATGACACACATAGACAAGTAGCTCACCTTGAGTGAAAAAGAAAAATTCGACAATTCAATGCACTTGTTTGCTACTAATGATTTGGTTAGACTACACAATATTAAAAGAATGTTAAAATTGTTGAACCAGGACTAGAGAAGATAATGCAACTACTAATGAACAACTTGAAAGACAAGTATTGCTTTGTAGAGGGAAACACATCATGCTCACAACCAACATATGGAAACAAGTAGGATTTGTAAATGGAGCTCTAGGTGAAGTTGTTGAGATCGTTTACAACCCTGGTTCCAAATTGACAGATGTTCCAATGTATGTTGGAGCAAGGATCAATAATTATAGCAAATGACCATGGAATGAAGATGACCCCAAAAGTATACCAATAATACCTGCATCGTTGGGTAGCTGAAGGCAGATTCTGCTCACAATGGCATACGCTATTACCATACACAAATCCTAAGGCCTAATGCTACAAAAAGCAACAATTGACATTGGAAAAATAGAAATGCAAGGACTAACATTTACAACTATATTCAAAGTCAAATAATTGAATGACCTTTGCATTCAACCAATGTTCTCCTTTGAAAGATACTCCAAAATGTAGAACAATCCATACACAATTATGAGGAGAAAAAAGGAAGCTTGATTACAACTGTCTCTAAGAAATGAAGGTACACAAATCTTATCCCTTTCTCCCTCACATCTCTCCCAGTTATTGTTGTAGCATTAATTCCACTTTTACAAATTTCTCTTTTGCAGAAATATGCTACAACCCATGACAAAAACAACTACAAGGACAAGATATCAGGACTCAAGCATACATATCAATCAACGACATTGACACCATCAATGACATCAGTATATTCAACTTCTTATGGTAATTTTTTTCTTACATTGGCAATTTTTTTTTCTAATAATAGTAATACTATAAATTAAATATGTAGCAATCATTATACAACTCAAAAAAATTAGTGCTTAAAATATGTCTAATTTTCCTCTTACATAATTACATGCATTTCAACTATTTACTTAAGCTACAATTTTTTAGCCATAATTTGACACCTAATCAACACATCTAACCATTCCATTGCTTTTGTTCTACAGGTCTTGAAGACAAATGGCATATATCATAGAACCTCATTGTCAACCACCAACAATTGTACTATACATAACCAATCTCTTGAGTTAGTGATTTTGATGTGTCATAAAATAGTTTTTGTATTATAAAAATATCTCCCTGCAACATGCAGTTTCCAATTATGTTACATTCAGTTACAAGGTATATCATTAACCAGCAAAAATTGTGCTTAATCCAATCAACCTTTTAAGTTATGGGCCTTCTTTCATTGTACAGAAAATATTATGCTGTAAAACCATTTAGCATAGCATGTACCACTTTAAATTAAGTTCCATTTGTTCATAGTCAAATCTTATCGCATCCCATCATCAATTGACTATTGCTATAAATAGTTAGTCTTAAGAAAAGCAATTTACTTTTTCTTGTGATTTTTTCCCCCGCCCTTCAATATATTGCCAGAGTATATTGCTATCGACATAACCATTACACCTTATTGGGGTGCAAGTGCTAGTTATTAGAATTGTGAAATTCTTGTTATTGTAGAGAGAGAAGAGGCACAAAGTAGATTAAGACTGGCACTTTATATGTTGTTAGTGTTGATGACAGTTATGATGAAAGGTGATCCAACATGCAATCTGTCACATCCCCGCTAGTGACCTCCTTGCTAAACAATGTAGGTGTGGAAAGGAATAAAAAAATAAAATAAGGAAATAGAGTGATAGGATGGATGAGAGGTAGGGTACCAATACGATCACCATGTGAAAGTCTGAGCACCCATTAAATGAGATTAAACTATCGATAGAGGATAGGAGGAGATAGCCCGAAATAAATGGGAATGGTGCAAGTATTTTAGAGGATGGGCACCCCATCGGTAAAGCATGGCACCCACGCCCTCTCCCAAGATCTCTGCCCAATTTTTCACATGAAGACAAGAAATTATGCAAGTTGAGTGGGGAAGAGGTGTCGAACAGTCTTCAAAAGCCCCATAACCCCTTCATTTTGGTGTACTCACATATGGGAACATAAAACATAGAGGAAGAGAGAGTAAGAGGCATGCTTCCTTTCAGGAAAAATATGAGCAAAGTAAGATGAGAATTTTGGGTGTAGAGGAGGGAGAGAGGAGAGATATTCATGTGATTGTCTAGAGGAAAATGAAAAGGCAACGAGCAACAGAGAGAAAATGCAAAGGAAAAATGAATAAATACAAGAGTGAAGGCGTGAATAGAGGCAATTGGGGTTTAATTGAGTTGTAGAGGTATTTTGAGCAGAAAAAATAGGACGCAAAGGTGAATTTATAGGGGTGGTTTGAGGGCCTGAGAACCACAAATTTTGAGTAGAAGCATTCAAACGAGAGATGTAGAGAGAAGGGATTATTAGAGCATTTTTATGCTTGAACAAGGGTTTGATTCTCTACTCTGGAGGAGATGTTCTATATTGTTACTTAAGGAGAGTAGAGTAGTTGAAAGGAAAACATGACGTAGAGGTCTCTATTGGTAGTAGGGAGAAGTCCTTTTATTTTGGGTAATGAAGTGGAGGAGCCCTAATCGATATCCATTCACTATAGTATTTGGGATTACAACCTCCTACGATTTATTGAAATAGCTATTCCCCATAAAGACACCTGGGAGCTATGGCTGATGAAAATGTGGTTGGTCATGTGAGTGGAGAGATTGGGCTCTATCAATGTGGAACAACTAACATATCATTAGGATAATTCTTCGACAAAGATAAGTAGCTTATCTCATTGCCACTTCATTCTCATTTTTATTAACTACCTAAACTGGCCTGCAAATATTTTACTCTGTCACTTAGTAGTTTAACTACATGTTTAAAGAGTATTCATGCCACTCACTCTTTCAGCCTCTCATAAGAAGTGACACCATCATAGTTGAAATAGCTACAAATTTAATTTGCAATACTCAAGAGAAACTTATAGTGGTAATTTAGATTAAATTATGATGAAGCGACCATGATAGACCTATCTTTTGTCTGATTACAATGCTTTCTTAAATGGAAAGTGGGTAAGTCGTGGTATTCCTATGTTCCCAATATATCTACAATTATTAAATAACCAATTTTATAGCTAAAGAAAAACACCCAATATGAAGGAGGAGGTCAAAAAATGTATTTTTAGCTATAGACAAGTTTGCAAGTATAAAACTACTTTTGATTGTGTTGATTCTTCAAAACAGAGTTTGGCACGAGGGCATTTGTTGCTAAATGGTATAGAAAAATACTATTTTAAAGATTGGTCTAAGTAAGATATAGTCAAAAAATAACCCCTCAAGCATTGTTCCAAATTATTAATTACACTTGTGAGTGTTGCATTATCTTGTGATGCAAAATTTTAGACACATATCCAAAGCAATCTTGTTTATCCTTCCAACATGGTTGAGCACTAGCGGAGAATACTTCCTTATAGTCAAATAAGCCAATATAGTTTATATGGTGCATTCAGTTTGAAGAAGATAGTTCAGGGACTACAGTAATAGACCTTTTTCCATGGTTATTAGTAGTGGCAATAGGACAATGATATGTGTTGAAACCATGACTAATCTTTCAATGTTGAAATATTTCATTTTCTTGACATGCTAGGAATTCTTAATGGATAAAAGTGGAAGGTAATGAATACTCCTACCTTAATATTTTATAGGGAATAAGGTGGCGTAGATTTTTAGATTGAAACTATGGCTATACCAATCTCTTTGTAGTGTATATATATACTAGGAGATAGATTGACTTAATATAAGCTTTGGCTTATAGTCGCATAATAATTTAAGGGATGGTGATTCATTTGGTGGTATTAGAACCATGTCGTATTAAACATATTATAGATGTCACAAATTGATAATATCAGTAACCCACCTTGGATTTGAGCATAAATGTTGAATATGACTACATGATCAGTTTCAACCCCTAAGTATGGGAACCTTAATGGGAATTATTATATAAACGAAGGAAACATATTAAAGTTATAGTAAACAACAATTTGATTACATACTAAATGAAAGGAAAAGATTGTTTAATTTGATAATATTGTTGAATATTAAGTTAAGAGATAAACCCTATGTAACCATGATATGCAACCTTTCATGATACCTCACTATTGACCATTGAGGTCATATTTAGTATAAATGACAAGTATGAATAAATTATCCAATTTATGAACTAAACTGATATAAGAATATGAGGTTGCACCATAGGGTAAAGGTAATGAGGAAGATTAAGAATATTATTAGTATAATTATTAATGGGGTTCATATGTTGTTCCAATGGGAATAGTGTTGTTAAATCTCTTAAGTATAATTTTGAAAATGATTATAACTTAAAACAAGCTTATAAATACTATTGCATGCCCTTCAAAGATATCTATTAACCCCTTGACTATAAGAGCCTCATTTTTGAACTTATTATATAAGTTTCAAATGGAAATGATTCCTTGTGGGTTGTGTGAACAACAATAATTTGGTATTAGGTAATAAGCCTAGTCAGACTAGGTCAATGAGATGAAAATATAAGAGAGTCAGGATGTTCAAACAAGATTATAAATAAACTTGGAGTTTGATCCAAGACCTTGATATACCTAAAGGGAAGTGAATCCTTGGGTTGTGGGAACCTGTGCATAGTTATCCTTCAAAGGATTTGTAAGGAGAACTACATGTGAATTTGACTCGTTTGGAAGTGGGAATGCAGGTGGTCCTTGGGTGAAGGATGTCTCTATGACCTCAAGTCCATAGGGGGAGGGTCTAGGGGGGTAACTCCCAGATGTTGGAATTGTTCCTACATAGTTTGACCTTTCCTCCTCTATAAGCTTCAACTTGAGGCTAAAATGTATAATTCAACTCCATATCGATGTGTTTATGTATAGGCATGTGTATCTGTTGATTGAGATTGCGATGCATGTTATGTATGACCCACCTAAGAGTGAACCTCTGGGATTTTTGAGCAATGACATGCAATCATTAGACTGTGCTAATGACTGATTTTTGGGCTACTACTAGGGTTTAGTTAGCACTCACTAGGTTCACAGAGGTGAAGGTAGCATACTACCCTAGTTATGATACAACTATAGTGGTTGCATGGGTAGGGACCCATCCATGTGGGTAATGGTAATTCGGGACTAACCGTGTATTGAGAGGGTTCATTGGATATCACTGGTAAGCACAAAAGTGATTGATGGCAAGTGTTACCCGAGTTTTTGAAGAATATAGCTAACAATACCACTAAGGTCACTAGGTGGTATATGTTGGGAGCTACTTCCTCCTGGGTGGACAGAATTGTCACTAGTGGCCTATAGGCAATTGAAGTTGGAATCCACTAGGTTAGGTAGGTTCACTACTTGGGGAAACCCTTGGGATGGTGGGTGTTGCCACGCAGCCTCCCCCTTATGGGGGTCGCTGCTTGTGGGGGCAGCGCTAGGCGCTACCTCAATAGCTAGTGCCTCCCATATGGGGGTGGCTGTGGAGGTAGCTCCCCCAACCCCCTTAAATTTTCTTTTAATTTAAAAAAAAAAACAAAAGAATTCCCTTGTTTAAAATCCTAGATACTCTTTTTTTTGACAAAAAAAAAATTATATAAAATTTTTACAAGGACTCTGTGAATCTTAAGCACAATAATATATACATATATATATATATATATTCAAAGAATATATATATATTATATATACATATTATAAATTTGAACAAAACTAAATGAAAATTAGTCAGATTTACATAATGACAGTTATTAATTTATTTACCAGAAGTATAATTTCCATAAATTCATAAGAGGGTTTTAGTTTTTCTTAGAATTTATACACAAAGGTTTTCTAACTTCTTCTGTTGTTTTCATTTTGAATTTCCTATTGTTGAAAAAAAATAGAGGATCTTAAGCTTTCTCAAATTTTCTACAAAATTTTCATAGTTTTTATAGAGAACTTCCTCAAAATTCACAACAAATTCTCAAGAAATCTTTCATAATTTAAAATCAAAGCTTTTTAACAATTAAACCATAAAAGAACCTTTTTTTGAAACTTGAAGAAGATGAGAACTGGGGTTGAGCTTCCCTCAAGTTCCAATTGTCCATAACTCCTTCCAAGATCTTCACTTTCAAAATCCAAAATCCCCAATACAAAGAAAACCCTCTTCTAATTTTTGCAACTCAAAAAAAATTCAAAGATATTTTCTTTTTCCAAAAATATGAATATCTCCATTCCTTTCCTCCACACTTAGTCAAAATTTCACAAATATCTCCCTTTCAACCATCATAGATATTTTTTCATGCATTCACAAGATATTTTTCCTTTTAAATGATTATCATGTTTTAAATGAAATGGAAATTTTTAAGAAAATGATTTTATGATAGTTTAAATATTATTTGGTTGCAAACAAATTTATGATAAGTCTATTTATTATCATGTAATGTGTAATTGAGGAATTATAGAGTTAAACAATTAGTTATGATTTGTTCTTATTTTATGAATAAAATTGTCTCAAATTAGAAATAATTGAGCAAAGTATTATTGTTTAAATTGGATTTAGGAAATCTGAATATTAGATGTTTTATTTTCCTAAGTTGCTTTTAACTTGTGTTTCTTCTATTATGTTTTTTGGGAAAAATGGGCTAATCAAGTTAGCAAGTCTTCTAGAGGAGTTATTCTATGTTGGGATGTTTTATGCGATGGTTTGATTTGTGATTTTCTTTGGGTAGTGCACGTGGGTTTAGTTATTTGAACACCTGGTTACTATGAACGGGTTGTGTGACCTTATGTCTTAAGGTTGATATTTGTTATTAGTTTTATGCATCTAGTCTACCCATGGTATTGTGGTTTTGTACCATGTGTTTTCAATAGGAAAGTGGCTCTTTGTGGGGGTTCGACACACAAAGGGGTGTTAGGGTAACTCACTTAGGGTTTAAGTAAGTGATAACTTGAAAAAGAATTAATGAAAAACTTTCAGACTAAGTAAGATAATGAATCCCTCTCATGACTCATGTGCTTATTAAGGCTTGAGATAAGATGAGAAGCATAGTTTGTATGGGGGTCCAACAACTGGTAGAGGCAAGCCAGGGTAACCCAAGATGGGGGTCCGGTAGCCTAGGAAGGTTGAGCTAGGGTAACTCATAGAAAATTATGTGTGACACTCTCTCTATGACAACCATAAGTTAGTTTGTTGTATTTTGTAGTTGATCTTTGGTATCTAGAAGCATTGTAATCATTTTGTTAAGTATTGTACTTTTGTAGTTTAGTATTGTTTTTCCTATGTCTAGAGGTTGTAGGTTTTTCCTAGGAAGATCGTTTACTATCTCCTAGCACGGGGGTTGGTCCTTCAGGTACCACATGGTTGGGTGGAATGTGCACGTTACACTGGTGGGTCCCCAATTCTTGTTTGTGATGATGAGTACTTCATGATTGGGAAGCTTGTGTGTACTAGTGAATTTGTAAGTCTATCATGTTCTCACTTGTATCTGTTGGATACCTTGTAATTTGTAAATGTATCACTCCTCAATTGTATTTGAGGAGAATCTTTGCACTATGTAATTGTAACACTTTTGTATAAATTATCTCATTTAGAAATGAGTGTTGTAATTTTAATAATGAATTGATGCAATGTGTGTATGGATCATTATTGTAATTTATATCTTAAGTGGTGCATTTTAATGTTAATAGATGTATGATCTTTAATTCACAAGTAATAATCTTATGTTTTTTTTAGTAACTTTTGTTAGTAATGGGTATTGTATGTAAGCGTCATCATGTACCTTAGACAATGTATGTGTAAATGTAGTTTACTCTACTTATTTAATTACACTTTTAAAAAAAAAAATTTTCGCTTTCATTTTGTTTGTAACATTCTCTAGGGTTTCCTAGCGGGCATTACAGAAAGACAAATTTATCAGTGTTGGTGTGTGTGTTCATGCATTTACATGTGAGATCTTGTGTTTGATATTTACCAAGTCAAACTTCTAATAAATATTTTCCACATCATTCAAATCATACAATCTTGTCATTCCACAACATATCCTAATCATCATCATCATCTCTTTAATCCAATCAACATCTTTTTACACCATGCCAACATTAGAAGACCTAGTACCCCAATTCCAAAACCTCCTCCAATCACTTTATCAAGCACCACAACCCTTAGACCAACAAATTATACACGGGATCCAAGGCCTCATCCAACAATTTCAACTTCAAACAAACCAATTGAACCTCAAATGCAACAAATCATAGAACAAGCCCAATATCTCATGGCCACTTGTCAAATCCAACAAGCACATCATCAAGTCCAATCATCACATCAACAAATTTCACCTCAATCCTATGTGTCACCTATAGCATCATATCAACTTCATCCATCCACATATCATGTTACCCCTTCATCAACCTATCACACCTCTTCTAATGTCAACCCTTATCCATATCAATCCACCTTTCAACAACCATTATCCTATGTAACCCCTCCATCATTATCACAACAATAAATCATACCATAACAACTCAAAACACCATTACAACCTCAACACATTCAACCACAATCCTATTTGTCACCTTCATCATCATGCCAACCTAACCCATCTACCTATCATGTCAATTCCACATCAGCATATCCACCCATATCAAAACAAGAACATATGATCCCAAGTCCACCTTGGCAACAACATCAAGAGCCTTTCAATTCTCATGTTCCATTTGACAAGGGGAACACCAATCTAGTTCATGAACCCTATAACTTTACCATACCGCCATCCAATTAAATGCTTATCCCTAAGCCACCATGTCCTAGTCCTAATCCTAGGCCTATAACACCATCCACTATCATTGTCCATCCACTATATTATCCATCTACCCATACACATACAAAAGATGTGATCCAAGGGATACTAGCAAAGAATCAAACATCACCATGTCATCCAACTCATATGTTTGAACCTACCAAAGAGTCTTCTAACACCATGCCCATTCTCACAACCCCTTCATGTAGTCTCCCCCTTGAGCCTATTCAAGAGTCTCCCCCATTGATCCCAAGTCAACCTCCATCATGTCTCCATGTTTTTAACCATCTAGAATATGTCACTGAGCCCATTCAAGAGTCACCCCCTTCCACTTCCATTCAAGCAAGCTAGGATTTATGTCAAGAGCATTATCCTAAGCATGAGGAAACATTAACCTCTCATTCTAATCAAGATCTAGGCCCATCTAATGATCCCACTCATAACATACTTGGTCATATTTATGATCAAGAAGGCCATGATGATCCTCTTAGCCAACTTTATACATTCCATGGTCAAGATCCTATCACTTCACCTATCCATGAGCAAGAAACCTACATTTCTCCTATCCACCCCCTACCTAGCCCTATCCATGATCCATGAACATCCTCTTTCCTTGATGAGACATATTCCTCACAAGCACACAAAGGGGACCAAATAAATACCTTGGATCTAAGTGAACACAATACTAATCAAAATCCTAATGATCCTCCATCACCCACTATCGACCCCATTGTAAGTCCTCCATCATATCCTATTGGTCTTTCCACCCTCATTCATGAATGTTCCTCCTTAGAACAACAACAACCATTATCTTCCCTTGCTTCATTTTCTCCATCCAATAAGGAACTCATGGACATCTAGTGTTCCACCTACACCTAGTCCCATTGTCCATTGCATACTCCAAAACATGAACCACTAAGGTAAAGGTCCAGACCTTCATGAACAAGGTATTTTGGAGCCCATCCATGTCAAATTCCCTCCACACTCTTATGTCCTTGGATATACACCCCAAGGGCACCAATCTTAAGATGTTGGTACTTCCTCCATGCCTCCTAAGTCCACTTTCCATCATAAATCCTAACATACACCTAAAACATATGTTGCCATCCTTCCTCCATCATCCTACAAATGTCAAAATCATGTGACCATACACCTTCCACCATCCACTTTTCCACCATTACTTCCAACTCCTAATATCCCTCCATCCACTTTACCACCATTACTCCCAACACCTAATATCCCTACCATTAAATCTTCTTATCCATTTATCCATAAATACCCTAACATTCCAAATCATGACCAACAAATGCACACACTGTCTAAGCAAGAAGCTTCCACTCATTCCATCTATCCCATGTAATTCAAAAATAAAAATTTCAACACCTCTACCTATAAAGTAAAAATTCCTAATGGTCCTCATGCCTTAGGACATCAATACAAAAAGTCAAAGAGAAATACATCCCAAAATTTATATAAGCCCATACCTCCAAAAGTAAAGGCCAAAACTATTAAAATGGTTTGGGTCCCTAAGAAAAAGGAAAGAAATTCCAATGAGGCATCCTCATCACAAAAATCCCAAGCATCCACTTCCACCTCATATTCCCACTCTATTCAATAATCTCATATTCCCTCCCACAAGAAAAACAAAAGTCCTAAAAATACTAAGTTTATGTGTGTACCTAAAGCACTTCATCACCCATCTCCTAAGAAAGCATCTACATTGCTTCCTACACCCCATCCACATCAAAAGATTCAACATTTATCACAGTGTGTGCAACCATTGGTCATGGTTCCCTTCCATTTCATAACAATTCCACATGCCTCCATCTCCTCACCCTTCACTCATTATCCTACATATCTCCCCCACCACCTTCCTACAGTCCATGCTTTTTGCTAAGCCTCCCCATTCATCTTTTGTGTAAGTCCCATATAATCCCTATCATCTTTCCTACATAATCCACTATTTTCCTCCATAATCCACATCATAATCCATTATCTACCTAAACAATGTCCCTCTCATGCATCCCCCTACCAACATTTATGAGCACATTTGACATGGCCCATGCTATGACATCCATCTCTAGTGGGACTACCACCTTTCATGGAACTAGACACTTGAGTCCCTCTTATCCATATTCCTCTTTTCCTATTCAAAAAAGTCAAAAAAGTCAAAAAAGAATAAAAAGGTAAAGAGAAATCCCTTCATCCAACAGTCAAAACCTAGTAAACAGGCACCCTGGATAAGTACCATGATGAAAATCTAGCAAACAGGCATCATGTGTAGGCTGATCTTATATGTCACTTACACTTGGGAGCATGTAATCTCATCTATCGAACCTAACATTTTCATGTCATTTTATCTTTCCATCCTACCTACCATTTTTAGCCATCATACATACCTATCATATTGAGTCCACTTATCCACCCTTATCCTTTTGATCTTGATGAAAAAATAGGGGGGAAGTGTTGAAACATGTTTTGGCTATCTCTTGATATACCTCATCCTTCCAAGAAAGTCTATCATTATCCTATTGTCATAAGCTTTGTCATGAAAAATCCTAAGTATTGCACCTAGAATGGGGCATGTTATTCCTATGCAACATAGTCTTTGGAGATCATATCCTCACTCTCTTATTATGCATACATCCATTCCATCCATCCATCTATCATGAGCCTTTTATCTCCTTATCCTATCACCCACCTTTTCATCCATCAATCCCATCTATCTCCTTGCACCTAGACTTGGTTTTCCCTTTTCATTGGTATCTAGCAAATAGGCTACCCAAATTTTCATCCATTGACACCTCCAAACATTTCAAAAATCAAAAAATCCAAAATTTCAAAAATCCTAAAAAATCAAAACATTTCAAAAATTAAAAAATAAATCAAAACATCTCAAAAATCCAAAAAAAATCAAAACATTTAGAAAATACACAAAAATCAAAATATCCCCAAAAATACAAAAAATGGAAAATAGTCTTGAAAAAAGACAAAAAAATCAAATAGCCAACAAAAATCCAAGCAATAAAATCAATCCAATCACATCAATTCCTTTCAATTCATCACATCCTTTCATCCAATCAAATCATCAAATAACTCATCATATCATTCCAAACCACTTCTTAAAATCAAATCAATCAAATCAATCCAAGTAATAATCCAAATGCAAGGCAATCCTTAATCCCTACCAATCAAGTTGATCAATCTTGCCAAATTATCCAATCACATCCTTTGACCTCTTGATCATAATCTTGTTGTAAACCCAATCAATCAAAGTCAATCAGTCATCCTTGTGTTGATTTAGGGATATGTCATTCCTCTCAATGACAACACTATCATCATCAATCATCATCAATCATCATCATAAATCAATCAATTCATCATCGGTTTATAGCTTGATAGGGGCAATACCTTGTTTGTTTTTGTATCATTTGTGCATGCTTGCTTGCGTGTGCTATCATTTATCTTGCATTTGCATCAAATCTGAATTATTCCAACTAATATTCATATCTTGTATCTAGACAAGGTTGTATTATGTTGGGGCACGAGACACATCATCACCTTGGTCCTTATACCTTGGTGCATTATGTCTAGTGTTACATCAACATCATGTTTGTTCACTTTCTTGTAGCATAATGTATCATTCATCTCCTTCATCCACTTCCTATTTTGCATCATTCATCTTGTCCCTCCTTATCATTTCATTTCAAGAGCGTACCCATGTTTGTCCAACCCACCTATCCTCTCGAGGGGTCATCATCATCCTATTCTTATATCATCATCATCCCACTCTTATTTTGTCATCATCCTATCTTTCTATCATCATCCATTTTCCTTTATTCATACCTTAGCTTCTTTGAAATGATGTTACTCGACACAAAGCTCATCATCTTGAACATCATGTCAGAGAGGAGAAAAATGTAGACACTGAAAATTTTCCTTCGCTTATAAACCCACATTTTCATATCAATTCCTCATTTTACTTGCATAATTAAATAATTTTAATTATTTAATTATCTTTTAAGGTCTTATTCCTCTATTAATTAATAATTCTTAATTATTTAATTAATTCATTTTTTCCTTTATTCTTCTCTTGATTATTTAATTACGTCACTAATTAGCCCCTTCCTTTCTATAATTAAATAAATGTTTATTTAATTTGGGGGGTTGATTCTTCGAGTATCCTTATGCTGTCAAAATCATTCTTGAATCATTCATCCATTTCTATCTATCATCATTCATCTATCATCTCCATCTCAATGTTATGCTACTGAACTGAGCAACCGACATATTGAATCAATCGAATAATTCATCCATCATTGCGTCTATTTAAGATATTGAAGATTTAGATTAGATAATACATGTTATTGTTTTATCATTTTTATTTTAGCTATCCAAATTTTTCATATACAGTTCCATTGATCAATTGGGCTTAGCTCTTTTAAAAGGCATATGCTAATTTCTCTTAATGTGAGCACAACATTGTTGTAGTCCTCATCATTAAGCATACTAGAGTTCAGGAAGAATTTCTTTATCTCTCTGTTGAGAGTGGTTTGACACTAGAATCTTAGCAATAATACGGTGATGATTTGAAAGTGTGGAAGGATAGACTTTAATTCTAGATTCATTGTTTACCTTGTCAAAAAAAGAAGTGATCCCTGTTGACATAAAATCTGTCTAAACGAAAGTAAATCCTCTTGCTTCTGATTTGGGTCTTGATCTTTATATTCCAATATTCATAATTGTCTCTGATAAACAGCGAAAGATTGTCACCATTTGTCATTCTGATATTTCTTGGATAGAACTGTTATCCTGAAGTTGTTGCCTACACAAAAAACTTCTACAACTTGCTCTGATATCAATTGAAATACAAAATACAAAAGAAAATCAAACAAACATTGCATATGATAAACTCTAATAACTCAGTGATCAGCAAAAAAAAAAATGAAGAGGACTGTAATACTATTCAGCTTTATATTCATTTGAAAGAAACAACGTACATATAAAGAAAAAACTAATCATGCTATTCACAGGTCAAAGAAACTGAAAAAAGGAAATACACATACAAACTGGTTGCATGGAAACAACCAGCTAAAAAAAGAGAGCAAACAAACTAATTGCTGAAGAATATTGCACATATAGCAGTTTATTACATATGCAATAACATAAAAAATAAAAATGCATGATGCTGATCAAGCCGTTGATCATCATGCCTTCATTCCCTCCCTATCCTGCCATTGAAAAAGGCCTTTCAACTAAATAAAAAATACAAAAATCTAACTTAAACTAATCATAATATTTCTTTGTTTTAGAGTGATGATAATTTTAGACCACAGATTTTTTTAAAATAGAAATACAATAAATAAAATATAAAAAAAAACACTTCAAACAAATAGTACCAAACTTTAGGCACTCGTGAATTTTTTTTTTTTCAATCATGGTAATAGAAATAAAATGGAAAGATGTAAATGGCAAACTCCTCTCAGTGATCTCCATTTTTCACATGCGTGCCTTCCTCGAACTCACTGATGCATCTGCTGGTCTTTCTGTTTATAGACTTTTCATTGACTCGTAAAAAAATAAAATAAAACTCTTGATCGAATGAGCGGGTTAAAGTTGACAGTCTTATCTTATATTCAAATTTTTTTATTTTAAAATTTGGTCAAAGATTTTTTTTATTTTTTCTTGTTTTTGTTAAATTGCTTGTGAAGTTTAAGTCTTAAAATCAAAGATCGAAGGGACAGTCAAAACAAAAATTATGAAAGTTTGATATCAAAATTGACCAAAGAACTTTGAAATAGAGTCAAATCCTGAAGAACAAAGAAGATCCCCACACAACCAAAGAACAACTCATAGACTCAGCATGATTTATTTGACCACAATACTTAATAATATTCAAAGTCGCTATTTACTATTTATTTTTTTGATATTCAAAGTTGCTTTTTACTATTAATTAATAATATTCATGGTTTGCTAGTTATAATCAGTGCTCTTTGAAACCGCTGCCATTGGTGATTTTCTTTTAGCAGGCCTCAACAAGTGTAAGTATCTGATCACCACATTTGAATGCAGAGATCACCATACAAGCTTTTCTTTTTCTAATTATTTAATTGACCACAGTAGATATCTTTACCAACTACCTGAACATTACAAGGAATATTTTCTTATTAGTACAGAAAGAAGAGAACATTATGATATTCTTATTATTAGTATTAATGAAATTTTTGTTATTGCAGAGAGAGAAGAGATGGCAGAGAGAAGATTAAGATTGGCACTTTATATGTTGTTGGTGTTAATGGCAGTAACGGTGAAAGGAGATCCAACATGTAGTCCAGCAGGGAACTTCTGGTGCAACAGTGGTCGATGCTGCAGCATATATAACTGGTGTGGAAGTACATCAGACTATTGTGCATCTGGCAACTGCCTTGCTCAGTGCTGGCCTAACGCAGTTGCACTTAATCAGTCTAGTTTTAGTCTATCCCAACAGAACC
Source organism: Sequoia sempervirens (assembly GCA_007258455.2). Lineage (NCBI taxonomy): Eukaryota > Viridiplantae > Streptophyta > Pinopsida > Cupressales > Cupressaceae > Sequoia > Sequoia sempervirens. Next base: position 173,155,134 of record VDFB02000003.1, on the reverse strand, counting down.
TTACCTCATCCTCTCCATAGCAACCCATGTCTGATCTGGCTGGTTGCAGAGGATTTAACTTGTAGACATCGGCATAGCTTATTAGAATTAGTTAATAGTTTATTAAATGAGTTGAGTCATCAAGAACTTTGATCATTATGTGGTTGCATTTATGTTAGATGATTTGTTTGCAAAATAGTGGTTACAAGATTGAGTCCGTAATGTGTGTTCTATTATACAGACAGAATGCTCTTCTTTACATCATTTTCATTGTTTTTCCTATTTTCAAAGAAATTAGCAGGGTGTGCCCCATTATTTAATTTTTAGTTATGTACCCTGTTTTTAAAGTTTTAAACTTAAAACTATCAGGGTACTTCAACTGTTTTTAAGTTTTAAACTACTGATAAATATTCTTTACAAGCAAATATTTATGTTTAAACAATATTTAGAAGTTATAGATTAAAAAGTTACCATTAATTTGTAATGTCCTTGTTTTATACTGCTCTTTTTTGGTTTAAATAAATTTTTACCCTTCTTTTAGTAAAAAAGTTACCATTAATTTGTTAATTTTTAAGGCTCTGATTCATACATAACATATAAAAATTATTTATTCTTTACAAGTGAATCTCTGATTTTTTTAATAACATTTGAATATCAAAAGGAGAAGCTTTGTATCCCTTTATAGTTTTCAACAAATAGTTACAAGTGAACCACTGATTTTCAAATAATATTTATATATAAAAAATAAAAGACTACCATTATTTCATTAGGGCATGCATTTTCACAATTCTTATGATTTCTACCAGTTTAAATGGAATAATTAATAAGAACTTTCTTGAAGCTAATTCATGATTTTCTTTATAAGCATAATTATGATTAAAAAATATTTAAAATTAGACAGGTGCCATGTTTAGTGATGGATGTTAAAAAACACAGCAGGTTGTCGTTCAATCCTTCTAAATACACATAACAATCAAGCATACTCGGTGATAATTTTAAGATTTTTTTCGTTGTGGAAAACAAGCCTCCAACAGTTTTTTGGTTTGAATGGTTGAGTCCTTAGCTGGCTAGGGACATTAACATATCCTGGACCAAATGATTATTGCACCAACAAAATTTCACTTGAGATTGGCCTCAAAACCATAGAAACTACTCGCAGGACCAGATCACAATTGATGACTTTCCTGAATTTCTCTGATCATTTTCTAAGCCCTCTTAATATAAATCTAAATAAAAAAATTTGGATTAAAAAATGTCCGTAGTTGAAATATAGCAATCTTAAGAGAGAATCAATCATCCATTTTTTTATTATTATTTGGAAATTAATGGATACTCTATTCTCTTCTGTTGCAGACCTTTTCAAAGGCAGGAAAACCAGATTTTAGGTCTTCACATTTTACACTTACCAACATGGTATGCCAGTATATTACTTGATTTTTTCTTTTACTACAAATTCCCTTATTAAGCACCTGAATAAGTATAAGTATTTAGGGTAATTAAATATATGCAATTAATACATAATTAATTTAGATAATAAAATAAAATAATAGAATTACAATATATGTAATAGTTAAATAGAAAGATAGGTATATTTCTATAAGTCGTTGGATTTGAACAAAGCATCTACTTTTTCCAGCACGTAATTAGGATATGATTTCCATATAGGACGAGGTTAGAATTGTATTTCAATGAATTTGATGGAATGGCATAGTTCACTCTTACAAAACCAATTTATTTTGAGTCCTTTTTCCCCTGCAGTGCATTTGCTTTGTGCTGTTGCTTCTGCTGTTATGAGACCTGTGAATGATTCATTGACATCCTCTGTTGCTGCTGCCCTTAATCTGGTTTTATCCACCATTAAATAAATATTAATAAGTTATGGATTTAGGATTATTTGTAATTTATTTCAATAAAGGAGGCTGACAAAAAAAATTAAATGGGAATGGTGTGGGTTTGTTTTGGAGCTGCGCAATCAAGGAGCATGGTGCAAATGAACGAAAGGGGGAAAATGGCATGTCAGGTGGGAAATGGGAGGGTATACTTAAAACCCATGACCTCTCTAATTTCGGATTCAAGCTTTGTTTTGGCAAGAGGAATCAAACGAGAATGAAAGGGAAACGAGTTGCAAAGGCATATGCAAGATAAGTGTTCAACAAGCTAAGTAGTTTATTTTATACACTACCACTTCATTCTCCATTGATTGATTCATTGCTTAAATTGGTCTGTACATATTCCATCTGCTATAGACCAGTTCGACTAGAATGTTTAAAAATGGCACCTATGTAGCTCATACATATTGGTCAATAATCAAGAAACTCATCATGATGGTTGAAATAGATGCAAATATAACTTAAACCTTGCACGGTCTTCAGACTAAATTACGATGAAGCAATCATGATAAACCTATCTTCCATCTCCTTACAATACTTTCATCATTAATGGCTGAACAAGTCTTGAGAAATGTTACGTAGCATTTTATCCGTCCAATATTTTGATATTTGAGACAAGGGATAAGAAAAATATTATAGCATATATGAATAAGGAAATTTATATCTTCACTTGGAAAGATTAGGGAACACTTGATATCCTTATGTTCTTCACATTAATATGTGAATGCATGTGTAAATCAAGAAGACATTTTATGGTGTTAAACCACAAAATTATATAGACCCTTGCTCCTTAAAAATGATGCTAGTATTTATGAATTGAGCATTAATAAATCAAATAATGTAATTGAATGGCCTGCTACTATTACTTAATAATAGAAATGGGGGCAGAAGACACGTAAACAAATATAGTCATTTTGAGTAGTTGGGAGGTTTAATCTCATTTCCTTAAAGTATATGACATGAAAATGACACAAGGAGCTATGTCATAAGATTTTGTAGCTCTCTTCTAGAAAGATGTAAGAGGTTAGGATGAGTTATTTTGTATAATCAAATCATTATGGTTATAAAATCAATTATATGAATCAACTATCAAGTACTTAATCATAAGACTTGGTGTCTTCATGATCTTAGGCGTGTGATAGAAGTATGTGTTAATCAAGATAAATGAAATCAAAGGTTAAGAGTATTACTAAGTTAATTATATTAATGAGTGTACTTTTCGTATGATATTCTGCTTGTTATAAGATTGCCAATGGTCTTAAGTACGACTTCATTGATCATGCTTAAAGCTTGTTTGTAACTAAGGTGATGTGTCCCTTGATGTTGAAATGATGATTAGGTGGCCTTGTTGGTAGGATAATGTCTATCAACCTCTTAAATGTGAGAACCTTGATACTGAAAATATTATGTGAATGAAAGAAGGATATTAGATATATTGTGAGCCATAATATGGTCTTATATTATAGGTGGAAGATAATTATTGTTTAATTTGATTATGTTGTTGAAATTAAGTTAACAAATAAAACTATGAGATCAAACTATCCAACATCTCTTGAGACCTTACTATTGACCATCACAGTCATATTTAGTGTAAATAAATTACCTAATCAATGAACTAGACTATTATAAGAATATTGGTTGCTCCATAGGGTAAAGTAAAACTAGAAGATCAAGAACATTATTAGTAATATTATTAATGGGTTATGTTTTTAGGTGTTGGTCTAATGGATATAGTGCTCCCAAGTTAATTAATTAGGATTGAGGCATTGACTATAACTTAAAACAAACTTCTAAATACCATTACTTGTTCTTCAAAAGTATCTATTGACCCAGGCTTGATTATAAGAGCCTCCATATTGAACTTAACTTATAAAAGTTTCAAATGGAAATTATTTCATATGGGTTGTGTGAACCAAGGTAATTTGGTATTAAGTAATATGCCTAGTTAGGATAGGTCAAGGAGATGAAAATATAAGAGAGTTGGGATGTTCAAACAAGATTATAAAGAATTGGGTGGAGTTTGATCCAAGTGTATTAGGGGGAAATTTTTAGCTTAACTGCAAGTAGCATAAAACTAAATCTCAATCAACAATAGAGCACAATGAAAGCAAGAAGCATAAAAATACTGAAACAATATCACCTGGTCTTCAAGCCTCCATTGGCCTTCTCCATCTTGTTGCAAATTCTATGATTACCCTCATATTTGAAGTGCAACTATGACCTATGCCTAAGACAAGCAAGATATTGAAGCATTGCTTAAGCAAGATATTGAAGTATTTCTCAAGTACTCAGAGCTCTCAAGCATGCTATGTGTGTATGTTGCTGAAAATAACTCTGTGTGTCCAAAATGACTTGAGAGAGAGCCTTTTAAAGAATGTCAAATTGAGAATGGATGGCCAGGATTAAAATTTTATAAAAACCTAAGATCAATGGTCAGGATTTAATGTGATGAGGAGCATTAGGGTTAGGGCAACATTAGGTCAAAGTTAGTGAAAGCTTTGAAATGAAGGGCTGAGATTTAATTGAAAGCAATTAAATCAATGGTGGAGAATAAATGAGATAAGGCAAATATTTGGCACATAAATGAGGTACTTGGAAAATCCAATAATAATAGAAATTATTTGATTTATGGAGGAAAATTGACTTATGAATTAAATAATGTTTTAATTCATAAATGGGAATAAGACAAAAGGAAATAAATAAATGTTTTAATTATTTACTTGTTGGATGCAAAGTGGGTTAAATGAATAATTTTATTTGATTGAAGGATAAATGGTAATGTTATTAAATAATTAGAGGGAATAAGGATTAATTAGCGACGTATTTAAGTAAATAAATGTAATATAAAATTTATTTAAATAATCATAGAGGAATAATTAATACTTTGATTATGTGAGGGAGAAGTGCGATCATCATAGAAAAATGTAGCTCAAGGGCCTAGGTCATTTTTATGTGTCTACATTTTGCCCCTCTTTGACATAATGTAGTTTATCACATTGTGTCAAAGAACAAGTAAAAAATATGCCCCAATGTGAAAGTAGGGCGAGAAAGGATGACAAAGAGGTAGTGGTATGCCACCTCGAGAGGATAGGTAGGGTCAAAGAACACGAGTGTGCTCTCGAAATGGATGGTAAGACTAAAGGGTGAAGGAATAGAAGAAATGTTAGCGCAAAAGACATGGATGTTAGGATGAAAAAGGAATACTTCAATATTTTACCAGATAACATTATAGGTGTTGCATAATCATCATTGGCTGGTAAAATGTGACAAATGGATAACAAATACCATGATATGACATAGACCAAGGTATGCAAGGTCATCCACTTGTGAAAAATAGACAGTCGCAAACAAGGAATGTCCTAACTCATACTAAGGGCTAAGTTGTCCTAGTCTTTTTGTCAAGACACACCAAAGACAACAATCAAGGAAAAAATAGGTCATGAAATGTCATTGCACCACTAAATCCTTCATGGGACATCCTCAAGGTAGCTAGTAACATGACCAAGAGACAAAATAATAAAAAGATAAGATAAAATAGACCAGCAAAATCAACAACCATTCAATATGTTTGCCAATATTTGTTTGTCAAAGGTTGATTGCTTGACGATTTGATAGTTTGATGATTTGAATAGTCTAACAGTTTTGATGTGTTTACAATGCATGTCATCAGGAAGGACACATCCTGAAAAGGCCAATGACTATGTGACAGAGCCTATCATTAGGAAAGACACATCCTAAAAAGGAAAATGACATTTTGATAGGGCCCAATTCCAAGAAGGACGCATCTTGGAGGGGACCATAAAGTGACTAGGTCAACATTGTTTTGGAAATTTGACTAATTTTTTACTTGATGACTAATTAGACTATGTTGTCTATTGGTTCGTGATTTGAATGTTGATGTTCAAATGACTGTCTTGTGTTCGAGTTTGAGTATGTCTGACTTATTTGACTTATGTGACGAACCCTAAAGGACTAACCTAGGTAGCCTCGAGAGCTCATCGATAGATGGCCTTGCCTACATTGTGCACTTAGAGACCTCGTAGTTAGACATGACCCTTGACTTTGTTGAAATGACAAAGGATTGAATCATGATTTTATTTGACGCCTAAAGGACTAACCTAATGCCTCGGGGGCACATCAGCAGATGCCCTTGCCTATGCCTAGTCGCAAAGGCAATGTAGTTCAATAAGGACAAAGACTGACCTGACTGACTCTCACCCTATTTTTGGGATTTTGAAAGTTATTTGGATGTTTTTGTGTTTTTCACATGTTTTGATTTTTTGGGTTTTTCGAAGTTTTGTGATTTTTTTGTCTTTTTCGAATATTTGATCACCAATGAAACCAAATGTTAGGGAATGCTCTCCCAACCAAGTCTAGAAATAACCATCAGGGATTGGATGGGATAGGGGTTATTATGGATGAAAGATGTAGGAGAAAGGACACAAAATGTCAACCAATTGAAATTCATTACAAAGATGACCAGGCCTTATGATGGATGTCAAATGGGAGATGTTGGAAAGTAAATTCATTATTATGGATTAGGGTGGAATACTAAGTAGAGTGATAGTAGATGAAAAAGCAGAGACTGACTACACATGGTGCCTATTTGCTAGGTTTTCACCATGGTACTTATCCAAAGCGCCACTGAAATGGTTTTCACTATTGGACAGATTATTTCTCTTTACTATTTTTATGATTTCTTTTTTTTTTTTTTGTCACCAAGACACCTATTTTCTAGGTTTTCATCAAGGTAACGATTTGTTGATTGTTCAAATTTTTGTATTTTTATAGTTTTAGGCATGGCTCTCTGAAGCTATGTATAGAATTTGCGTAGGTGCAAGTTGTTGATGGGATCTAAAAAAGGTTCCCCTTCAAGTGTGGACAACTGATAAGCACCAGAACCAAAAGATGTTGTTATGACATATGGACCTAGCCAGTTAGACTCAAATTTTTTGGGTTTCTCATGTTCTGCTTCATTTTTTGGATTCTCCATCAACATTAAGTCACCAATGTCAAAGTGCCTAATCAAAACCCTTGTATTGTAACAGCGGTAAAGGCAGTTTTGATATGCCTGTAGATGATTCAAGGCCCTTTTTCTGCGTTCATCAAGCAATTCTAACTCATGCAAATGGGATATATGATATTCCTCATCATCAATAAGTCCTTTCATGGAGACCCATAGGGAGGGGACTTCGACCTTAATAGGAAGGATCTAGCCTTTGAACCAAAGACTAGGGAAAATGGAGTGGCGCTAGTGGGTGTGAGATGCTCGTGCAATATGCCCATAGGGAAGGGTTAAGCTGAATGTGCTAGTCACGTCTAGCATCATTGAAAGTATTTTTAAGAATTTTGATTATGGTCTTATTGGATTCCTTAGCTTGGCCATTTCCTTGTGGGTAATATGTCATGGAAAAGCGATGTTGAATGTGGAATTTCTCACATAACTCGTGAACATCCTAATTTTTGAAGGGATGATCATTGTCGGTGATGATGGTTTGGGGGACACCATACCGGCATATGATGTAATTGAGGATGAATTTGGAGATTTTTTTACCCATAATGTATGTCATAGGGATGGCTTCAACCCATTTCGTGAAGTATTCAGTGGTAATGATAATGAACTTATGGTCATTTGATGAAGTGGGGTGAATTTTTCCTACGAGGTCAAGTCCCCATTGGGTGAAAGGCCGAGGTGAAGTGATAGGTTGCAACTCTTGTGTAGGTGCATGAATGTGATTGCTATGTATCTGGCACTATCGACATTTCCGCATAAAGTGATAGGCATCGTGCTCCATTGTAGGCCAATAGTATCCTAGTCGCATGATCTTTTTGGCTAGGGTTAGACCACTAGAATGGGATCTGCGTATACCTTCATGTACTTCATGTAAGGTAGTTTGTGCTTCATTAGTGTCGAGACATTTGAGTAAGGTGTTGTCAAAGCTACATCTGTATAAGGTATCACCAATGATGGCATAGCGAGCATCTTTGCGGATGAAGGATTTGCATTGATTGTTGGAAAGGGCGGGTGGTAGAGTCTGGGAATGTAAGTAGTCATAGATATCTTGGTACAAGGGGGAATTAGGGCCAACGAGCTTGCAAACCATTTCAGACGTAGGAATGTCATAAGTGGGGACCAACAGTTGTTCTAATAAGAACTCAAATTGTGGCACATTATTGGGGATATCTAAGAGAGATCCAATTGTGGCCATAGAGTCAGCTACTTTGTTATGTGCTCGCAGAATCTACTCAAAAGAAATCACATGGAAGTATGCTATAGGAAACTATCCACCATGCATTTATATAGCATCAACTTCTCATCCTTGGTGTCATAATCATCATTACTTGGTTGATAACGAGCTAAGAATCGCCAAAAACTAGGAGTTCTTTGATTTGCCACTGAACTATCATTCAAAGTCCTATCAACAATGCTTCATATTCTGCAATGTTATTTGTGCACGGGAAGGCTATCCTAAAAGATTTAGGGATTTTATCACCTTAAGGGGTAATAAATAATATACCTACACCTGATCCATGATTAGTATGTGAGCCATCAAAATACAATTTCCATGTTACTCCCATGTCTAGTGTGAATATTGACTCATTAGGAAAATTTGAGACCAAAGGGTGATCAGCTTGTGTGGGCGTGTCTGCTAGTTGGTCAGCAATGACTTGTCCTTTTATTTCCTTGCGTTCCACATACTGAATATCATATTCACTGAGTATCATGACCCATTTGGCCAATTGTCCTGCTAATGTTGCCCTACTGATTAGATATTTCAAGGGATCTATTTTTGCCACAACCTTCTAGTATGATGGTTTAACATGTAGTGTCTCAACTTTTGAGTAGCAAAAACCACTGCAAGACAAGCATGTTCAATTGGACTATAGTTAAGTTTGTATCCCACCAAAGTGAGACTAATAAAAAAGATTGCTAGTTCCTTTTCCTCATGGTCATTTTGAGCTAGCAATTCTCCCAGTACAGTTGTAGTGGCTAATATGTACAAAATTAGGGGTTTTCCATAAATAGGTGGCATCAAGATAGGAGGCGTCAAGAGATACTCTTTAATCTATTGAAAAGATGTCTCACACTTGTCTATCCAAATGAAAGGAACTCCCTTGTGTAAAAAATATTGAAAAGTTTGAAATTTATCTGCAAGTTGCGCGATGAAGTGCCTAATAGACTAGAGTTGGCCCTATAGCGTTTGGAGTTGATTGATTCCTTTAGGTGGAGGCATGTATAATATTGCTTTGACTTTTGTCGGGTCTACTTCAATGCCTCGATGGGAAACAACATGTATCCCAAAAGCTTTCTTGATGTCACGCCAAAGACACATGTCTTGGGATTTAGGTGGACCTTGTATTCTTCTAGCCAGTTGAAAATCTTGTCCAAGACTCTTAAGTGATCACCACGTGTCAAGGATTTTTCTAGAAGATCATCAACATAGTCTTCCATCAATGTGTGCATGAGATCATGAAATATGGTGGTCGTAGCTCTTTGATAGGTTGCGCCTACATTTTTTAGTCCAAATGGCATGATGTTCCAATAGTATGTACCCCATGGGCAAGTGAATGTTGCCTTTTGTTGGTCTTCAGGAGTGATATGGATCTGATTATACCTCGAGAAGCCATCCATTAGGGACAATATCTCATAGCTAGTCATTAGGTCTACTATGATGTCTATATTCGAGAGTGTGAAGTCATCCTTCAAACATGCTTTGTTCAAGTCCCAAAAATCTATGCAGATATAGATTTGTTCATTTGGTTTGGTCATTGGTACAAGGTTTGAGATCTAGTCTCCATAGTCAATAGGTCTTATGAAACTGACATCCAATAATTTCTTAAGTTCAACTTTGACTAGCATAGTTATTTGAGGGTGCATTTTTCTAAGATTTTGTTTGATCGAATTTTTGTTTGGATGCAAAACCAACTTAGGATCCAATCCTGGCATATCAGCATAAGACCATGCAAAATTGATTTGGCATTCTGTGAAAAATGCTTGAAATTTTGATTTTTCCTCTTCTGTTAGGTATGCTACAAAGAGAACAATCTTAGGATTATTTGTAGTACCGATGGTGACTTCTATTACATCTTCAATCAACATTAGGGATCTCTCTTGATTGATAGGGAGAAAGTCCAACCCTCCATCCTCAAGTGCCTCGGAGAGGTTTTTTCCCTTAGACACGTCCTTTCTTTTTACTTTTTCTTGGTCAAAAGGTGCCTTACGGTTTTCACCTAAAGGCCATTCATTTTTTAATTTATTTTTTTCATTTTTGTGACTAAAGGGTGGGACAATCTCACCAAAATATGTTGCAACATCAAGATCTATAGTGAAGTTAGCCTTATGGTCCCCATGTGGTATTCCCTCTCGTAGTCCCATAAATTCAACAATGGCCTCATCATTTTCAAATATGTCCAAGGTAGGTGGATCTTGTTGGGCCCAATCAATCAATTATGGGTAAATGAGGGAGATGCCATCATCGGCGGTAGTGAAGGATGGGGAAGCAGTTGATAGGGTAAAGACAAAGGTATTATCCGGATCCCAAAAGGATGCTATCCATGCTCTTCCATTTGTGGTCTTTAGTGGGTCAGGTTCATAAAATTCAACGCAAATATTGATATCCATGAGGTTGGTAAATGATGGGTGGGGTATGACTAACTCATGAAAGACACGATCAAGCTCATAGTCACTAGTGGTGCAAGATTCCCACTCATATTTATTAGAGTTAGTGTCACAATAATAGATGTCGATAGGATCCTCAGATGTCTCAACATCTTCCGAAGCACTCACATCCTTATTTGAAAGTACCTTAGTACTTGGAGCACCAATCTTAATTGGTATGAACCCCAACCCTAAGTTCTCCAGCTGCTTAAGATGCATCAAGGGTTCTCTCATTCCATTTTTATGTATACCAAGTCCAATGATTCCATTGAATAACCCTTTTGTTTCATGAGCTCAAAACCTTTTCCATATTGTTCTATTGGTAGTGGCGATAGATCTTCTTCATCTTTGTAAATCCATGCTGAAAAATCATCAACGTCTTCTTTGTTTAACTCTCCCTAGCTTGTGAAGGTGGTGGTGGGAGGAACTTTAATGACAACTTTGGGTTCCATCTTGAAACAAGGCCTACCATAAGACTTGGGAGACTTAGGTAGCTTTGTGATGCAATAGGTAGTATTCAATTTATACTCACCACAACCTTTTTCTTGGATCTTGATTTTGGGGTTGGCATATGGGGTTTTAGATGTGGATGATTTAATGAGGGTGGAGGGATTGACATAACTAGATGAAGTGGATGCAACAGTGGATGCAGAAGCTTCTCGATTGATAGGCACCTAGTGTTTGGGAATTCCCCTTAAATTAGTCCAATATTGGAAGAGATTAGGATCACCAATGATTGTGACTTCGGTGCCATTATATGGAAATTTCAAGAATTGATGATAGGTGGAAGGATTGAATTTCATGGCATGAATCCAGGGTCTACCGAGGAGAAGGTTATATGGAAGTTCAAGATCTAAGACCTAGAATGTGGTGTCCATAACTGTGGGTCTAACTCCAATAGGGAGTGTGATAATACCCTTGGAAGAGCATTATTCATCATCATAGGCCTTGATTACAATACTTAAATGGTTGTGTATAAACCAAGACCTTGATATACTTAAAGGGAAGTGAAACCTTGGGTTTTGGGAACCTTTGCATAGGTATCCTTATGAGGCTTTGTAAGGAGAACTATGTGGGACGTGCGACTTTGATTCATTTGGAAATGGGTATGTAGGTAGTCCTTGGGAAAAGAATGTCTTTGTGACCTCAAGTCCTTAGGGGGAGGGTTCAAGGGGATAACTCCAAGGGTTGGGGTTGTTCTTGATTGGTTTAACCTTTTCCCTTTAGTAGGATTTGGTTTGAAGCTGAATGGGTACCAATGGGTATGAATGAGTTAAGGAAATCTAATACTGTGTATTTAATACATAATATGCTCTTATATAGTAAGCAAAGATTGACTACTTTATAATTGGTAATTGAATATATGTACATGATGGGTAAAGTCCATCTCATGTTGGTTCCATGTAACCTTTATGTGTTATGAAAATTGAATCCATATCTAGAGATCTCTATGTATAGGCATGTGTACCTATTGATTGTGATTTGTGATTCATGTTATGTATGACCCACTCAAGAGTGAACCTCTGAGATATTTGAGCACTGACAGGAATTCATTGGATCTTGCTAATAACCAATGTCTAGGCTACTATTAGGGACTAGCCGACATTCACCTGGTTCATGGGGGTGAAGGTGCTATGGGCTATATTGGTTATGATTAAGATACGATAATAGTTGCATTGGTAGGGGCCCATCTGTGCGGGTAACGATAATCTGAGGCTAACCATTGTATCAAGGGGGTTCACTGGCTATCATTAAGGGCACAAAAGTGACCGAGGCCAATGTTACCTGGGATTGTGAAGAAGATAGCTGACAATATCACTAAGGTCACAAGGTGGTATATTTCGAGAGCTACTTCTTCTTGGATGGACACACTTTTTCTGGTGGCCTATAGGTGACTAAAGTCAGAATCCACTGATTTTGGTAGGTTCACTACTTGGGGAAACCCTTGGGATGGTAGATAGACCCACAGTGTAGTATGGGATGCATTGAATCCCCTTCCTAATTGTTAGACTACATACTTAGCCTTGTAGGGTTGAGGATGGACCCGCATTGTAGTATGGGATGCATCAAATTCTCTTCCCATTTGTCCAATTGTGTAGAAGACTGGAAGAGAGGATAGGATCCACAGTGTAGTGTGCAATGCACTGATATGCTTTCTACCTGGGATGCATTATGGACATGCATAATTCATTGTGTTGTGCCAATAAACCATTATGGATGTGATGTATGTCAGAGCTCATCACTATGTATTTGTGATGTATGTTGGATCTCATTATTGTGTATTTGTGATGTATTGTAGAGCTCATCAATATGTATATGTGATATATGTTAGAGTTTGTCATAGTGTATTTGCAATATATGTTGGAGTCAGTCACAAATGTAAATGTGATATGCGAGAGAGACAATCATTTTTGTACTTGTGATGTACATATGAGACAATCACCATTGTACTTGTGATCTATGCATGATCCAATCCTTGTTGTACTTGTGATGTGTATGAGCTAGTCAGCTTGTGTATATGGAGGTATGCTTGTGACAATCATTGTGTGTGGTCTTTGGGATTATGAAATGATATGCCTCTTGTGAATATTGTGAATGTTTTACACTAATGCTTGGTAATGTTTGATATGGACCCAGCACTTGATGAAAAGTAATTACCAAAGTTATTATTATATTATAATTGACTAAGTTGATGGATTACATGTACTTAATTAATAGTCATAGGTTAAAAGTGAAATTAGAGATCTCATGCAAGAAGAGATAACAAATTCCCTCTAATATTGTGGGGTGAACTATCAAGCCTTTGATTCCCACGAGGGGATACGTAGGCAGGGTCACCATGAACCCTCGAGGAATAGGTCTAGGTCTAGGAATGACCCTAGCTATATGAGCTTAACACTTTTAAAGTGTAAGCATATAAGTAGTGATGTTGATTTTTGTTGCCACCATGGTCAATGTAGAGCTATTGAAATTAACACTTCTAATTTACATGGAATATGTTTGGTTGATTAAGTTGGTAGTTCTACATTGTTTATAAAAAAAATTGAAATTCTTGAGGGGTAGATTTTATAATAAGTTGGGAATTCTCTTAAGCTATATAGTTTTTATTAAGAGGTATTTATCTAAAATGAGATTATGTTTTCAATTGAGATCTTGTGAATTTTTATAAATAGGGTATGTTATGCTTTCTTTATTATATTGGAGATAATACAAAATTATCCATGGAATCTCTCCTCGACCATGGGGACCTCTTCATCTAATTGATCTTTCAACTTCTTTTAGAATATAGGAATCCTTTAGAATGACAATGACACTCCAAGCTCACGGTCATCTTCTTAGAGAGAACATTTGATGGCTTGGTCAACCAAAACTTCCTAGCATATGGTGAAAAGTGTGAGGTTTCATAACCCATCCCTATAAAAAACAAATAAAGTGGAAGGTACAACACCTTATTACATTAGAGGTGCTCATGCATTCCACCTACAAATTTAGATTTTTTTAAATTTTATATAAGAATTATCATTAACATTTCCATTCACTTGTCATCAAAATTATTAGGGAAGAAAAGGAATGATAGGCATAAACCCTCAACCCCCATCCCTATACCCTATATTATATTAATAAGAATATAATATCTAATCTATTAGAAAAAATAATAATATGTCATATATATAATATACCATATAAGTTAATATAATATATAATATTTAACACATGTTAATAGATTTCTTGAGTTTAGATAACAGATATCCATTTCTAAAAACAAGATATCTATTACTAAAAGCTAGATATCTATTTTGCACAGCAAACACCCATCTAAATTTTGAAGATCTAGGGGGTTTGTTTAGCCCCACATAATGGAATTTGTTAAATGCACATAATGGATATCAGTTATCTATACATAATAGATATCTGTTATTTACAATATGGGTACTGTTAGAAACCAAAATCTGAAATGCAAACCAGAAAAGCCTTCCACAGAAGAGAAAATCAGAAAAAGCAAGATCTTTGCAAAAAGATGTGCAAATAATATTATTCAGGAATTCATGATTACATGAGAAGATTTTCTTTATAAAAGAAAAGTATGCATAATCCTAATCTTATCTTGAGTAACAAGATAGCTCAACAAGATAAGGATGAAAATAATTAACCTAGGAATTAAATATTTCCTAAGTAAAGTTATGCAAGTGTAATTAAATACCATGTTAGAAACCAAGATCTGAAATGCAAACTAGAAAAGCCTTCCACAGAAGAGAAAATCAGAAAAAGCAAGAGCTTTGCAAAAAGATGTGCAAATAATATTATTCAGGAATTCATGATTACATGAGAAGAATTTCTTTATAAAAGCAAAGTATGCATAACCCTAATCTTATCTTGAACAACAAGATAGCTCAACAAGATAACGATGACAATAATTAACCTAGGAATTAAATATTACCTAAGTAAAGTTATGCAAGTGTAATTAAATATTAATTACACTAACACCCCCCCATAAATGCAACTTAGGGAGACTAAAAAAGCATGCACCTAAAACTAAGATGAATGCAAGAAATCATGAATGGGTCCTGGTAACAAGGCCTGATCAAGTACCCAAGTACACATGCAATAATGAGGTAGAGAAGGAAAACCCAGTGGGAAAAAACCCCCCTACAATGAGATGGCTGTTGCAAAGAAGCACTGGAAGAACACTGTGGAGTAACACTAGAATTGCAATCCAACAAGCAAGGAAAGATACTTTTGTCTACAAGAAACCAAAGTAGAATCATAATAATGCGATAGTAGACCCGATGCCATGGAACACTGGAAAACTCACAAACTGGAACAATCCTAAAATCTGTGAAGCAACAGTAGATGAAATGATGACATAATCTAGAAACCATGTATCTCGATGCTGATGCCAAACTAAGACTAAAACTCTTCCATAGGAATAAGTACCATGAAGATTTTGGAACATTAACCATAAAAACATGGCCCTCAAACTGAGAAGGATCTGAACCAATGCGGATCAATAACCATAAACTCTCAATCTAAAGTGTGAACCAATGTGAATCTGATATGTGTCAAGCTATGATAAGATGTGGCCAAAAGAAACTAAGAAAACCAAATAACCCATGCGATTTTCCATGAAAACAAGATGGAGATTAAAGTGAAAACTACACTCTAATCAGATTATTAGGCAAGAAACCCCCCTGGTGGAACTTTATCTCAGTTCATTTATTACAATAACCCAATGATTGTAAAATGAGATAATGCAAACATGCATAAAATAAAAATAAAAATAGACCTCAGATCTATGTAGAGGACTGAACCAACTTTCCAACGCTGCAAGAATGGCAAAAAAAGGATCATCGAGTCAAAAGATATGCCCTCCAAAGTGAAAAAAACTTTATCTAAATTCAAGGACCTGCAAAATAAATCTAGAGAAAAATATGGTAAAAACACCTACACCACTGGATCAGCATCGGAATCAGCTTTCCAACGGTATCTCGTTTGCGAAAAACAGACATCGTACGCAAAAAATACACTCGATTTAGTGAAAGTTGCTCCAAAATGGCCAATAAGGCCTATAGGCAGCCCTGGGGGCTTAAACAAAATAAGTCCCCTAGTCCTGTGCATGACAAGGGGCTGGGGTGGAGCCCTCGGTCCTACATATGACCACGGGTTGGGGAGTTGGGCAGTCGAGGGTTGGGCGCATAGCGCCTGGTCCCCCATATGACCGTTGGCTCTACAGAGGGACCCACGGGGACTGGAGGTCAGCTCCCAAATCTCCTTATGGCCTCGGATTTTGTGTTTTAAGCCCACAGGGGCTGAACACCTGTGGAGTGGTTGGCAGGCGGTGGAGGCCAGCGGCGGTGGCAAACTGGCGACTGCCTAGTAGCTGCCCAGTGGCTGCTAGGCGAACCAAACCTTTTACACTACAAGCGTAGCCCAAATCCCAAAAAAGACCTTTTTTTAAATTTTTTCTCGCTTTTCGTGTGTTGGGAAACATGTTGGGGAGGCCGTACGGCTTCCCTAGCAAAAAAAATTGCCTCAAAAACAACTTTCACGAAAATCGATGAAACAAAAGGCGATCTTAGGGTTTTAGCCACTGTGAATGTGATGGCGACCTCCATTTGTACCCAAAATGCTCTAAAATTTTGACTACCTCCAGAGCTTGCAAAAAATCTCCTAGCTTGAAACCCTCATGGATCTAACAAATGATGGCCAAAATTTGCAAAACAAAAGCCAATCCTAACTTTTTTCAGTGCTTTGAATCCAATGGTGAAGCCCGATCTGATCCAAGACACTGCATAGATGAACTCAAGGCATGATACCCTCAAGGAATCCCAAACGAACTCTGCAAATATTTTCTCAAGAAATCTAAGAAGGGGTTGCAAATCAAGGCTCTAATACCATGTTAGAAACCAAGATATGAAATGCAAACCAAAAAAGCCTTCCATAGAAGAGAAAATCAGAAAAAGCAAGAGCTTTGCAAAAAGATGTGCAAATAATATTATTCAGAAATTCATGATTACATGAGAAGATTTGCTTTATAAAAGCAAAGTATGCATAACCCTAATCTTATCTTGAGCAACAAGATAGCTCAACAAAATAAGGATGACAATAATTAACCTAGGAATTAAATATTACCTAAGTAAAGTTATGCAAGTGTAATTAAATATTAATTACACTAACAGGTACCTGTTTCCTTCTCTAATAATTTTATTAATATGGCGGCTTTGGTTTGAGCTCTGCATAATGAATATTTGTTATTTGTACATAACTGATATCCATTATTGATAATTAATATATTAATATATATAAATAATATAATATTAATATACAATATATCTATATTTATATTTATATATTATAGTATTATATATAATATATTAATATTAATATTATGTACATTAATATGATTATGATGCTCTCTTGTTTATTCACTATCCAAAAGTTGTATAGAAATAAATGCACCTCCACTATGCTTATTTGCTGCCTAAATATTTTTCATTGGTAGAACAATAAATGAGTACAATATAATAAACACAAGAACTATTGCATGCATCCAACAATAAAAAATATTAATATATCTTAATATCTTAATATTAAGCTATATTAATATTTATATAATTATAATATTAATGTATTAAATATGAATAAATAATATTATATATTATATATGTATATTAATATATTAAATATGCTACCTATCAAAATATATATATATTAAATATACTAATATAATTTATAGTATATATAAAATATATAAACTATTAATATTATAAAATCTTAAATGTTAATATATAATGATTTTTATATATTAATATTTTTTCTTTTAATAAATAGATATTTGTTTCTTAGGCATTAATAAAGGATATCTGTTATGCAGCTGTAGGTAACAAATATTCATTTTTGTATCGTATATTCGATTTTGTTGTTAAAAAATGGATATATGATATTAACGAATATCCATTTTGCTCCAGTATTGCTTCAGTATTTGGCTTGGGGGTAACCAACCTAAAAAGCCAACATCCCCAACGTGTTTTCAAGGGTTACAAGAGTTTTTTGAACTTCACCCTTCATGTTGATGGATTTTTTCATCTGATTTTGATGAAATGAAAAGGGTTTGTTAAGAAAATTGATAACATTCTCCTGATATAAGATATGCTTTATTTTGAATTTAATAAGTAATTATTATTGATTTTCTAAATGCGCTGTGTAAAGTCCTAACTAATAGGCTGATTGAAAAAAATTTATAACTTTTAAATGGTTAAACATTTTTTGAATTTGAAAGATGCATCACACACTATGCTTCACAAATTATAGTTAAAAAAAGAAAAAAATCATAATTTTTTGACCAAGTTAGTGTGGCCGGACAAATGGTTTTTAATATTTTTAAAAATTCCTACTAGAAAATTCATAACTAAATATTTACTTGCCAAAATATTACAAAAAAATGTGTCACATCCGAGCATGTGTCCTCTACTTATATTGAAAGATTCAAAAAAAAATAAAAATTAACTTTTCTCCCCATTAGGGTGGTTGGACAAACAGATGTACTTTTTTATTTTTTTCTTGAAAATTTAGTACTACTGCATTGAAATTTCAAATTTTCACTAAATAGATTTTTTTTTTTTCAAAAAAAGACTAGTAGCTTAGAAACTAGATTCAATTTTCTAAAAATTTTGTTTTTACATATTTTTCAAATTATGTTAATAACCTATTTAATTTTTTATGTCAAGTTGTGTAACTCTATTTTTCTGAATTTTCATTGCCACTTAGGGGCCTAGTTTGCCCCCACATTATCCTGCACTGACCCATATTTACTAAACATTCTTGGAGATAGCCCCTCAAAGCGGCTTATTATTATCACATATTTCTAGCATACTTCCTCTTATATTCTTCTCTTATGCAATTAATTTCAATACAACCTAGCTCCTAAGTGGCAGTGGACCTCTAGGGTCCATATAGTCAAGTGGTAGACTTGTTCATCATTAGTGTACAAGCTAGAAGCCATGAGGATCTCATCAAAACTATGGAGATTGATGAGCCTCTTACTTGTTACTATTAATTTTGTCCATTCCATGTTCCATGATACCATTCTTTGAAATTCCCAAAACTTTATGACATATTTTAAGTATTAGAATTGATAATTGATGTTTGATACATACTTGCATGTGTAGAAAATTATTGTTGAAATATGATGGTATATTGTGATAAATTGTGCCAATTTTGATATATAAGTGTCTTGAAAAAAAACTAATCTCTCATATATAGAAAAATAAAAAAACATGCAACAAAAAGGACCATTGTTGGCCCACAACTATGAGAATAATTGTGTGAAGTTGAAGGATCACTTGTCTACACCACAGGAGATAAGACACGTGTATTTGAGGGAACCCACATCCATCAAAGCTAGAATCTAAAGATATGATAAAATCTATCAAAAATATTTTTTTATAAAGAATGAGAAGAAATTGCATGATAATAGATTATTCCTAACAATTCTTTAGTGTATAAAACATGCCAATTGTTCAACATGCGAACAATCTCAATTTTCAATCACAGTTAGAAAAGTTACATTAGGATTCTATTTTTTAAGTTTCCTATTTTGTGCTTTCATGATGAAATATTTATTTTTTTGTTCTTTAGGAAGGATACAACATGATACAGAGGAAAAACTTCCCCCCTTGCTACTCAGACATACACAACTCGCATAGTTTCATAGATCACAAATTTCATTCAATTTCACTCTACACAGCCAATCATTTCATTAATCTGACAATTGCATTTGTCAATTAATTTCAATCCAAAATTTTACAATAACTATATCCAATCCATCTTCATAACCAAACAAACATTCTTAATCATGATTTCACCATCAGGGCCAATACTTTGTTTCAAAGATTTCAAAAAATCAACTACAGCTTATAAAATTCAAATTCATAATTTCACAATCAGATTACATAAATACAAAGACCTTCAAATTTCCCACTACCAAACTCCTCTTCTCATAGTCAGAAACTCTTCCATCACAATCATCTTCACTCATGTGGATCAACATGACTAAATTTCCAACATAATTCTCCTCTATTATGGCACGACCTATATTCAAAACAATTCTTTGCATCTCATATTTCAGCTCCTACCCTGTATACCACGACTATTGTGAAGGTTATAATCTTTTGACACTAAATACATGTATGGTGAAGTATATACATGTACTATCCTCAACAACTTCTATCTTTTTTTTGCATCGATCCCCTCTTGTCCATCCTCATGCTACCTACCTTTTATCTTCCTATCCCTTCTCAATCGTGCACATATATATATCTATTATGCCTTCATTTAATTTGTTGGTTTGAATTCAACACATATTTTGTATCTTCCATTACTGTCCCCAACACAACCCTCACTATGCTTTGTATTTGCCACAAGAGATGGCTTAGCCCTTGTTAAAACTTCCTACATAGCCTCTTTGTTGCCTCTTCTCCACTTCCACGCCTGAGTTCCTCATCACAATGGTGCCTCTTTCTTTTTACCTTCTTGACTTCAACATAACCTCCTTATTTCTTTTGTACGCCCCTCTATAGATCTCTATTGGAAAATTCCAATCCGTAATTTCTTACTTCCTTGCAAACATAATGGCATCTCCCCTCAATGTGCAGCGGAATGCAAATGTTTTTGAAATGGTTTTTCCCAATTTAATTCCAAGAGGTTATTTTAAAATTGTGCAACCCCACTCTTTTCTTTCCTACACACACCTCTTTTTTTTAAAACTATGTGGCTACCTACTATTACCACACCATCTTGGCCTTTTGTTTCACTTTCCCACAATTGTTATGATTTCCAAAGGTCCTCATACCTCTTCCAATTCTACTTTCCTATCTTAATTTGCATTTTTTTAATTTTCAATTTTAAACATCAAAATTTAATTTTAAATTGACATGATTCCTAGTGTAACCAAGTCAATTTGTTCCCTTATTACACATTTCACAAAATATGATTGACAGAAGCAAATATTTGGGCTATATACCAAACTATACCATTTTTCGATCCATTAATGAAGATGAAAACCAATAACTGATGGAAACCATGTGTTTCCAATGTTGTGAGAGGTTAGAAAAAACAAAACAAACCAAAATTGGAATAAACAACTGCAAATCTTTTTAGGTGATGTGGATAGATTATTCACCTAGGATGCTCCTACATCAGACATGTTGGGTAGAAATATTAAGAGCATAGGCTCACAATATTAAAGTTGAGCAGTCAAACTACTCTTCCACATTAAATACAACTTGTAGTGAACTCCATCACTATCTCAAATGCCCAAGATCAATCCTTCTTCCACTCTTTCCAACATCGTGTCGGTACATGCACCGCCATCCTCCAAAAATGATGCATTCTCTTCCTTCCCCCTTCATGGACTCATGTCCGCCATAGCTTGACCTCCTCCACCAAATACCCTCTATTCTCCTCTTCTCATTTGTGGGTTCAAACCCACCTCCAACCAACCACCTCCACCAAACATCAGGTCTATAGTATCCTCTACAATTTCTATCTACAAAAATGGACTACCCATCCACCAATCTGCAACTACATATGCATCGTCATACCAATATGCCTCTACTACTTTATAGAAACTAAAATTTACTATTTTCTAGCCCTTATCTTGCTCTACATCCTCCTCTTCTCTCATCAATGAAAGCAAACAATTATCAAAAAAGAATTTATAATCAAAATTTACCTCATGATTCTTCATTTCCCCAACAATTTTTACTTCCTCTTTCGCTACAACAATGAGCTTCAACATCCACTCTTCTTTAATTGCAGACATTTGGGCCAACAAATCTACTTCACCTTTGCCATTCGTTGCGACCTCTTCGTTGCTCACATCCTTCTTTTCTTCATTTTCCTCTATGCCTTCCTCATGGCATGTCTTCACTGCAAATTCTTTGGTAGGGGTTGCTCTCACATATTTCTACATCCATCTTAGGTTGTTGTCCTAGCTCTTCTTTCGCTCCTCTTTACCACTTTCCTCTCACTTTTCCCAACATTCTTTTCTAATTTCTCAATCCTCACCTCGATCTTTCCCACTTCCTCATGGACCATTTGTCGCATCTTCTCAAACTTCTCATCCTCTACTTTCTCCTAATATTGCTCCCAAAACAATATTCTCATGGGTCTCCTCATGACCCATCCCATATTTTTTGTTACAATTTCACCTCAACTCACATCACTTCAGCTTCTAGATCTCGATTTCTTAGGGCTTCTCTACCTACAAAAATCCTCTCGAGCTCTCCACAACTGCTTCACACTTGTGCAAACTACCTCATGGTCAGCGATTGGTTCACACAACTCCACCCACCGATCTTAGTGTAGACTGTCTCACATTCAACAGTCTATCCACAAGCATAGGATCACATGATCTAATACCTATTGATGTAGAGGAAAAACTCCCCCCCCCCTCATTGAGAAGACATACACAACTTGCATAGATTCATAGATCACAAGTTTCATTCAATTTCACTCTACACAACCAATTGTTTCATTAATATGAAAATTGCATTTGTCAATTAATTTCAATCTAAAATTTCATAATAACTACATCCAATCCATCTTCATATCCAAAAAAACATTCTTAATCACAATTTTACCATGAGGCGACACTCTATTTCAAAGATTTCAAAAAATCAACTACAGCTTATTTAAATTCATAATTTCACAATCAGATTACATAAATACAAAGACCTTCAAATTTGTCACTACCAAACTCCTCTTCTCATAGTCACAAACTCTTCCATCACAATCTTCTTTATGCATGTGGGTTGGCATGACTTAATTTCCAACATATAATTCTCCTATGTTATGGCACGACCTATATTTAGAACAATTCTTTGCATTTTAGATTTCAACTCCTACCCTATATACCACGACTACTATAAAGGTTATAATCTATCGACACTAAATACATGAATGGTGCAGTATATACATATATTGTCCTCAACAACTTCTAACTTATTTTTCTTTGCATCTATTCCCTCTTTTCCATCCCCACGTTTTCTTTGGTTTTATCTTCCTATCCCCTCTCAGTTGTGCATGCCTATATGTCTATTTTTCCTTCATTTAATTTGTTGGTTTGAATTCAACACATATTATGTATCTTGTATTACCATCCCCAATGAATCCCTCACTATGATTTGTATTTTCCATGAGAGATGGTGTATCACCTGTTAAAAATTCCTACGTATCTTCTTTATTGCCTCTTCTCCACTTCCACACCTCAATTCCTCCTCACAATGGTGCCTCTTTCTTTTTACCTTTTTCACTTCAAAGCAACCTCCCTATTTCTTTTGTGCCCCCCTTTACATATCTATTTGCAAATTCCAATCAGTAATTTCTTGTTGTATTCCAAACATAATGGTGCCTCCCCTCAATGTGCAATTGAATGCAAAAAAAAATTTAAATGGTTTTCCCCAATTTAATTCCAAGAGGCCATTTCAAAATGGTGCAACCCCACCCTTTTCTTGCTTGCACACACCTCTTTTTTTTTCAAACTATTTGGTTGTCTACTATCACCATGCACCCTCTGCCTTTCATTTCACATTCTCACAATTTTTATGATTTAAAAAGTTCCTCATGCCTCTTCCAATGCTACTTTCCTGACTTAATTTGCGCCTTTTTTTTAATTTTCAATTTTAAACATCAAAATGTCATTTTAAATTGGCAAGATTCCTAGTGTAACCAAGTAAATTTGTTCCCTTGTTATACATTTCACAAAATATCATTGAAAGAATAAAATATGTGGGCTATACCAAACTATATCATCCATCCATCCATTAATGAAGCTAAAAACCAACAATTGATGAAAAACATGTGTTGCCAATATTGTGAGAGGTCAGAACAAACCAATATTGTGAGAGGTCAGGAAATTAAACCAAAACAAATCAAAATTGGAAGAAACAACTACAAATATTTTTGTGTGATGTGGATAGCTCATTCACCTAGAATGCTCCTACATCACAACATCTGTAATATATGAGTCTAGTTTTTCTAGAAAAATTAGGACTAGTTAGTCTATATATTATAGAATTTACAATAGGAGTGTAACAATGATTTTTCAACATTTTGTATCTTTCTTTTTAAATAATAATAAAAGAAAATTTTCTATCAAATGGTATTGAGTTGAATGTGAATGAAGGATAGACTGGTTGATCGATAATTTTACAAATTAGAAGAGTGTAGCTACCCGTGCAAGGGATTTCTTGAGATAATGTTGTAACTTTGTTATTAGTATTAGTGATAAGTTAATTTAACATTTTAAGTTAGATTATCAGTTAACCATTGAGTAGTTCATAACTTTTACCTATAAAAATTGCTAACCAATATTATTTACAGAACCCACAACACTAACAATAGCCCATAGCAATAGATGTAGGATAATTATTACAAAATTTATGAATTCTATTTTATATTTAATTACTTTCTAGTTCAATAAGTTTAAATTCTATATACTTAGCTACCCAAGAACCTCCCAACAATATTTAATCCATATGTACATTATCAACATCATCCAAGAAGATATGTCCTTGGTCTAACATTTAAAGTGTAAATCCCTCATAATTGATAATCGCTTGAGAAAGGATAATTCCATCCCTTGAATTAATTGAATGATCTAACTACACCAGATTTATTAGCCAATGAGAGGACCAAACAAAGATCTCACTTGGAACTTGGTAGAGTTCTTAGCTTTTACTTAATCATTTGTGTTTTTTTCTATTTATGCAAAGTTGTAAATTAAGAATATTTCTAACATTTTAAATTATATTAATACTTGAAACAGATCCATCCATTATTCTATGGATGTGGGTATCTCATTGTAATATTATTTATGCTTTTAAGTTTAAAAAATAAGTAAACTCGAAGTCATGTATATTCCCCTAGAGGCTAAAAAAATGAATTTTTGCATGTTAAATGAAAAGTGTTGGATTTTAATACTTATATATTGAATGGGTAGTTGGAAACATTTAGAACTTAATGTTGAAACAACGAAAAATAGGTGATAAACCAAAATATGGGATGATGGATAATGGGGTTATGATGCACCTCTTTCTCACTACTTCATTAGGAAATGAGATCCCCACAAAGAATTGACTAACAACCCTTGGGTGAATCAACTCAATGTGTGAATCTTCATATTTCCTTATGCTTTGAGGATGGGGCTCAAGTTCAAACAACACTTTTGGGGGAAAAAATAAAAATAGAAAATCAACCTAATTATGCCAACTCAAACTTGAAACAACAATATGAAACTCAATATTAACAAAGACAAGAAACTTATTGTAGATCTGAGAAGGGCAAAAAGGTGTTTACCAATCACCAAAAGTCACTTTCTAGAAGTTTTCAGGAACTCATTCACCCATGGATGAATGGGTCTTTTTGCAAGGTTTTCAAAAATATTTTGGGAGCCTCTAATGCTAATTTGAAGCTTCTGATTTTTCCAAGTTTTGATGTCAAAAAGTCACAAATCGGATCTATAGGTTAGATTCCAATATTTTACAACACCTTTGACAACTTTTCCAATCTTACACTTCAAAAGGTCTTCAATCCTTCTTCAACCTAGATCTACAATCACACACAAGAGTGATTTTTTTTTTTTTTTTGGTGAATGGGGGTTTGCCTTGGTCAAACCCTGTTTGGTAACTAAACCTTGAATTGAAATTCAACATGAAAGAAGGAATGATGAATGAACAATGCTATATTACCACTCAACAAACCCTTGGATGAATGTTTGAATATAGATCTTAGAAGGTCTACAACTTTCATGAAATGGCTTCAATAGATGTGGATCTTGATACTTGAATAATGCTTTGAATCCTTGAACTTGATCTTGAAACCTACATCACAATGTTAGCTCCAAAAACATGCATGATGCAAGAAGACATTGACAAGATGATTGGATCTTGATTGTTGCAATAAATCTTTGATAATTCTGCTCTTGAATTCTCTTGATCATAAAATTTTCTAAATTATGAAATTTATCTTCAAAGTTCTCTTGAAATCTCTTGAAAAATGCTCATGGAATTCTAGGTGAAACTTAGAAAATAACCTTGTATTTATAGGTATGCATCCTTAATTTCCCGAAATTCAAATATTACAAGTCGACATTGAAATATGGATTCAGGGACATTAAAATACCACCAAAAAAATATTTTAAATTTAAGTTAAAAGGTCTAGGGAGGACCCATTCGCCCATAGGAAAATGGGTCCCAAGTCCTTATTCCTGAAACACACATTGCTCAAAGTAAAGTGTTATGTGTTGGCATTAATTATTGTCATGTTTCCTCTTCAAAAAATGTAATTTATTAGGCTTGTAAATGTAAAATAGGGCTTACTAAGGCATAATTAAGTCCAATTTAATTAGGAGGGCCTAAACAAGCGTGAAAATGTAAAGGGATACATTTTTCAAGACCAAATTAAGGTATTATTAAGTCCATTTTAATTAGGAGGGCCCAAACAAAGTGTGAAAATGTAAAGGGATACATTTTTCTACACTACAAATGCAATATTTTATTTTATTCTAGCTTAAAATCATCAAAAGGTATAGGGAAAGGGAAAATTATGTATATAAGCCTCTCTCCTAGTTAGAGTTGAAATGTTTGCTATGTGAATACATTTAGGCTTTTATAAATGTTTTACTCGCTTAAACTTAGTAAATTTTAGGCATCCTATAGGTTGTTGTTCAAGGCACAAAATATTTTAATTTCTATTTATATTTTCAATATTTGTAATAGTGAAATTTGTATTCCTATGCCTTTGTGTGTGTGTGTGTATCAAGCACTTAAAATTATGTTGGGATGTATATATAGTTGTAATAATGAAATTTGCATGCACATGCCAATTCTAATTTATTTTTGGATATTTTTCTAATGCAATGACTTGAAAAAATTACATATCAATAAATAGTAGTGTTTCTTGTGTAAATTTGGGTTGATTCTCCCATGGTATTACTCATCAATATTTACACAATCACCCACACTTGGCTCTATCTTATCCATATTAACACATATTTCCACATATATGACACTTTTTATGCCAATGATTGCCACCCATATGCAAACATCCATTCTCTACATAGATATCACTATTTCCATATCCCATGTCAATCCATTAGACACATGATTGATCTTGCATCTATGGATCTAACCCCTAAAACTAAAAAAATTAAATTGAAATTTTGGTCAACTCTTTCCCATTTCATTCCTAACATGATCCAACTTGGTATAGGTTTTGAATTATTTAGTGCAATGTCATTATATTTAAGAGAATTCAATTGCATTTTGAAGATGAGGAAAATATTGAAGGTAAAGAAAATGGAAGATAATTCAATAAACACACAATACCTTCACCTAGAATCCTTACTCACTCCTTGATGAGTGAAAATGGAGTGCACCCTTGTTCCATTTTTTTTCTCTTCGGACAATGATAGTATATGGATTGCTCAATACTCTAGCATAACCTTGGTATGATTGCAAGATGAGAGATAAAAATAACAACATAAGGATATGATAGCTTGGAATGTTCATATTCTAAGAGGAGAACCTCTAGATATAGATTTTTGAAGAGACAAAATCAATGGATAAGAATGATTGATGATGGATGGATAAGATTGAAGGAGGATTAGGATTACGATCAAAGATGTAGTCATGTGACAAGTGACACATGAGGGATAGGATCTAATGAGGGATACACCGACCAACCCCACAAAACACAACAATAGATACCAATACAGAAGATGTGAGTTAGAAAAATAACTCACTTTCAATTATTTTTAGAAAATGAAATTACAGATTAAAAACTTATATGCTACAACCTCATGGGCTTGATTCATTAGAACAAAATCAAATCTGAAAGAAAAACTATTATTTGAAGCCACAATCTCAACTAATGGAGCCACCTTCTACAACCCCCTCATATCCCTTTTTATTTTACCCAATAACCGCCATAGAATGTTCTAGAGAGTGCAACTTTCCCTTTTGTTTCGGCGCCAAAAGTCTTGCTATTTGATTTCTAGCCAAGGAAGAAATTTTAATGAAATTCAATTTTAGAGGGGCAACTTCGTGGGGTCATAAATTTTGATCTGGCTGTTTGATTTGCTATTATTTCATATCATTGGAAAGCTCTCAAAGAGATCTAGAACACACGAACCCACCATGGGTCAGTTCATCCACTTTTCGAGCTATTTTGGGGCCTCTAAAGTTTTATATTTGAATTTGAAGTTGCATTGGAGAAATCTCTCAGGACAAAAAATTTAATTTCTCCCAAACCATCCAGGGTATTGAGGCAATTCTTTTTCTACCGTAAATTCTTTTCAGCTCTTCTCCTTTGGGTAAATTTTTAGGTCCATACGAGCATGTTTAGGTTGACTTACTAAAAATAGTAAGTACCATTTTTTGCTATTTTTTACTTCCAACTATCTTATACCCCTTAAGTGCCATCATGGGACTCAAAACAACTAAAGAAAATAAAGAAAACAATTTTTTGGGTGATGCAAGATTACCTTGCACCACTGGATGCTCCTGCATTAGACACCTAGGGTAATTTGAAAAGTGACCCTATCACTACTCAGGAGTTAGAGGGAAACCAAGATGATTAACCTCAACCTCTAACAACCACGATGAATCTACAATAGGCCTTACTCTCCATTTCACCAAGTACTCTATGTATTTCCTATTTCTTGTGCTTCTACCCACATGACTATCCAAAATTGCTTCTATCTCCTTTTCTAGAGTAGGTGTTGGAATATTCCACTATGCTTCTATTGTTTCTTCATTAATTCCTCCTTCATGATATTTTGTTAAATCTAAAATGTTAAACACATGTGAAATATGAATTTCATCAGGCAACTCTACCTCATCTACATTTCCTGAATCATGCTTCTTCAGGATTGTGCATGGTCCAAACTTCTTCATCT
Organism: Sequoia sempervirens; assembly: GCA_007258455.2. Lineage (NCBI taxonomy): Eukaryota > Viridiplantae > Streptophyta > Pinopsida > Cupressales > Cupressaceae > Sequoia > Sequoia sempervirens. The sequence goes on along the minus strand of VDFB02000003.1, from coordinate 173,126,150 downwards.
TTAACTTTTTGTATGTACCAACTAGAAACCTCTCCTTTCACAAATGAACCATGACTTCATCTCCTACTTGGAACTCCTTATACCTCCTTTTTTGATCTACCTTAGCCTTATATTGTGAGTTCATCTTATTGATATGTTTCTTCACTTCTTCATGCAAATTCTTTAGGTGCTCCACAAAATTTTCAACCTCGGCACTACTCTTCTCCCCCTTATCCATCTTTCTTAGTTTAGAAGCAGTTTTTGGACTACTCCCATACATAATCTGGAATGGTGATTTAGCAGTGCTCCTATTGACAGAATTGTTGTAAGCAAATTTTTCCTATGGTATAATCAAATCCCATCCCTTGGGCTTATCTCCTACTAAGCATCTTAGTAGGTTACCCAAACTCCTGTTCACTACCTCCATTTGTCCATCAGTCTATGGATGGTGTACAAAACTAAAATTAAAATATGTTTTCAACTTCTTCCATAAAGTCCTCCATAAATATGCAAAAAAATTGGTATCTCTATTTGAAATTATACTCTTTGGTAGACCATGTAGTCTCACCACCTCTTTGAAAAAAAACTCTACGACATGAACAACATCACTAATCTTATGACACATAATGAAATGTGCCATCTTTGAAAACCTATCCACCACCATAAATATGGAATCATGTCCTCTTTGTGTCCTTGGCAATCCAAGAACAAAATCCATGCTAATATCCTCCCATGCCCTCTTAGGTATAGGTAATCGCTGATACAATCCAGTATTCTAACTTGTTCCTTTTGTCATCTAACATACTCTACAACTTTGTACAAAATTCTTCACATCTTGTTGTAATTGTGGCTAGTAATAATTCTCACTAACAAGAGCAATGGTCTTATCTTGGTCGAAATGCCTAGCTAATCCTCCACTATGCTTCTCCTTGATTAGATTCTCGCTCATAGAACTCCTTGGAATGCAAAATTGGCTTCCTCTAAACAACATCCCATCTTGGATTAAGAAATCTAGCCATCTTGTCCTATCTAATGTAACAGGTTCCAAACAAGTCTTCCAAGCTTCTGCAAAGTTTGGATCTTCAGGATACAAAATCTTGAGTTCATTGAACCCAACAACCTCTATATTCATCTCTATCAACAAATTTTTCCTTCTAATTAAGGCATCTTCAACTCTATTCGACCTTCCTCTCATGTGCTTCAAAAAAAAAAAACTCTGCAAAAACTCAACCCATTTTAAGTGCCTTTGATTTAACTTTCCTTGACTATTGAGATATTGCAAAGCCTGGTGAACAGTATATAAAAAAAAACTTTTGGAAACAAATAGTGTCTCCATTTCTTCAAAGCCTGAACTATAACATAAAACTCTTGATCATAGACAAAATATTTCTTCTTAGCATCATTCAACTTTTCACTAAAATAGGCAATATGCTTACCTTCTTGACTCAAAATGGCTCCTATGGTAGTGCCACTAGCATCACAATCTACCTGAAAGACCTTATTGAAATCTGGAAGTGCCAAAATAGGTTGCTCTGTAACTTTCTTCTTTAACATATCAAAACTTTTGGCTACTCTTGTAGTCCACTTAAACTCTTTTCTATCCCCTTGAGATCATTGCTTCAGTTAGAGGTGCACAAATACTACTGAAATTCTTAATAAACTTTTTATAAAAGCTTTCTAGACCATGAAATGATCTTACCTCTATAACACTCCTTGGGGTAGGCCATTCAATGATAGCTCTTACCTTCTCTAGATCCATTTTAAGACCCTCTGCTGAGACAAAAAAATACCAGATACACCAACTCTCTTCACAAAACTACATTTCTTCAAATTAATCAACAACTTCTCTTCCCTTGGCTTCCCAAAAACTCTTTGGATATGCATTAGGTGCTCCTCCAATGTCTTACTAAAAATCAAAATATCATCCAAATAAACAATATCAAATTTTCCTAAAAATTCTTTCAATACCTCATTCATTTAAGTTGCATAAATGTGTTTCGTGCATTGGTTAGCCCAAAAGTCATGGCTAACCACTTGTACAGGTCCTCCTTGGTTTTAAAGGTTGTCTTCCATTCATCTCCTTCTCTAATCCAAATATGGTGATATACTCTCTTCAAATCTATCTTCATGAAGTACTCAACTCCACTCAAACAATCCATAATGTCATCCATTCTTGGAAAAGGAAATCTATACTTGATGGTGATCTTGTTGATGGCTCTAGAATCTATACACATCGACATTCCCCATCCTTCTTTAGTGCTAGTACTGTAGTTATGGAACATGGACTCAAAGTCTCTCTGATCAATCCCTTCCACAACAACTCTTGCACTTGTTTGTTCAAATCTTCACTCTTTGTTGGAGTCATACAATGAGCTTCCTTATTCAGCAAACTGGCTATAGGAATGAAGTCCATTTGATGACTAATCTTTCTTGCTAGAGGAAAACCTTCAGGTACGTTATTAGAAATAATAGCCTAAAACTCATTCAACAAATCTAAAACCTCTAAAGGTACCTCATTAGTATTTTCTTTATCAACTCTAGGGATCAATACAAAACACATATGCTCATGTCTCATACCTCCTCGGAACTTTCTTTCATCAACCAAAAAAATTCTTGCATTACTACATACCTTTTCCTCTGCCTCTTTCAAGGGCTTCAACTTATGATGAACTCCATCATTTGTCAAATAATAGGTGTTGGCATGTCCATCATGTACTGCTCACTGATCAAACTTCCATGGTATGCCTAACAACATATGACAAACATCCATAGGCATATTTTCACACAATACCTCATCATGGTAATTTCTAATCTTGAACTTTACCAAACATTGTTCATTTACCAAAGCTTTATGGTCCTACAACCAAGCAATCTGGAATGGATTTGGATGCCTTCTTCTCTCCAACTGAAACTTACTAACCATCTCTTTTGAAACAAGGTTATTTGTACTACCTCCATCAAAAATAACATTACAAACTCTACCTTCACACTTACATCTAGTACAAAACAAATTCTTCCTTTGAGTTGTCTCTTTCTCCTCATTCAACAAGGCTCTTCTAGTAACTAGAACCTCTCCTCTTTTTGCATCCTCAGAATGTGAAGACTTAGCATTTTCATCTACATGTGCAACTCATGCATTACTCTCAAGTCTTCTATTTGTCCTTTCTTAATGTTGAGGACACTCATAGGCTTTATGTCCTTCTTCTCCACATTGGAAACAGGTTCCACAAAAGCCTCCTCTTCCTGGTCCTCGTCTAGATCTGCCTCTTCCTCTTTGATCTCCATTATTCTAATCACAAGGACGGTAGGTGTTATCTCCTTTCTGGTTCTAGTTGCTACTAGATCCTTCACCCTTCTTTTGATCTTCATTTTGACCTCCACTAGTCTTTCCACCACAACCCCCACCTCTTTGCTTGCTTTCAAATCTTTTATTCAACTTTTCTTCTACCTTCAAAGCAAATTGATATGCATCTTCAATGGTAGATATTCTTACCAGATTGAGCTCATCTTGAATGCTCGGCTTCAACCCATTCATGTAATGGGAAACTTTCTCCTTGTTGGCCTTAGAATGACCTGTTTTGATCAAGACTCAGTAGAATTCTTCTATATACTCCTTAACAGATTTTCCTACTTGTTTTAACCCTTGCATCTTCTTCAACAAATCCAACTCATAGTCCCTAAGAATGAACTATCTTTTCAAATTTTTGACCATCTAATCCCATCTTGTTATTTTCTCTTTTCTTCTATTTCTTTCCAACTAGACTTCTTTCTGCCATATGCTAGCATGTCCTTTCAATTTGTCCTTTGCAAATTTGACCCTATCTGGGTCTTCTATTTCCTTATACTCTGAAAAATACTCTTCCATGTCATTGATCTAATCGATTGGCTCCTCTAGATTTAGTTTTCCAGAAAAATTAGAAACTTCTATTTTCAGCCTCTCCAATCTTGGAAATGGCCCTAATCGGTCTTACTTCTCTAGATCCATTACATCCTCTACATCCTCTTCAAATCCTCTACATCCTCTTCGAATGGCCCTAATCAGTCTTACTTCTCTAGATCCATTACATCCTCTACGTCCTCATCTTTAGCCTCATCCTCACTTTCATCTCTACTTCTGACATCGGCTCCTCTATGCAACTCCTCTTGCAATGCTTGAACTTGTCTCTGGAGGGCTCTAAAACCCTCTTCTGTTACCCCAACATTTCTTCCACCATGGTTTCTTCATGGAGGCATATTTTTTGACAAACCCACAACCACGAGTCCTAGTGTAAACTGCCTCACGTTTGGCAATATGTCTACACACTCAAGAAAACTTTCTCTAATACCTCTTGATGAGGGCTACATTGCCCAACCCCACAAAACACAACAATAGATACCAACACAAAAGATGCGAGACAGAAAAATAACTAACTTTCAATTACTTTAGAAAATGAAATTACAGATTCAAAACTTACATGCTACAGCCTCATGGGATTGATTCATTAGAAAAAAATCAATTATGAAAGAAAAACTATTATTTGGAGCCATAATCTGCACTAATGGACCCACCTTCTACAACCCCCTCATATCCATTTTTATTTTACCCACTAACCATCCTAAAATGTTCTAAAGAGTGCAACAATCCTTTTTTTTTTTAGCACCAAAAGTCTTGCCGTTTGATTTCTAGCCAAGGAAGAAATTTTAATGAAATTCATTTTTTAGAGGGGAAACTTCATGGGGCCATAACTTTTGATACGGGTGTCTAATTTGCTATTACTGCATATTGTTGGAAATCTCTCACAGAGGACTACAATGCACAAACCAACCATAGGTTAGTTCATCCACTTTTCGAGCATTTTTAGGGCCTTTAAAGTTTTATATTTGAATTTGAAGTTGCATTGGAGAAATTTCTCAGGACGGAAACTGTAATTTATTCCAAACCATTCAAGGTATTGAGGCAATTCTTTTGCAACCGGAATTTTTTTTCAGCTCTACTCCTTTTGGTAAAATTTCAGGTCCATACGAGCATGTTTAGGCCGACTTACTAAAAATAGTAAGTGACTGTTTTTCACTATTTTTGTCTTCTAACTGTCTTATACCTCTTAAGTGCCATCATGGGACTCAAAACAACTAAAAAACATTTTTTTTGGGTGATGCAAGATTTCCCTACACTGCTAGATGCTCCTACATCAAGATCTAGGTTTAAGATTGGGATAAGGACAAAAATCCTCATGGTAATGACTAAGATTTAGAGGTTTGTTTGAGATGAGTGGATAAGATGAAAATTTAGTTTGAATTTTGGGGAGGTGTCTAGGTTTAATGAATTTAGATAAGGAGTTAGTTAAACATGTGAATGAGATGCTTGTCACATGATGACAATTTTAGATTGTGATCCATGTGAACAAGATAGAAGGCTAGGATTAAATGGACAAGGATAGAGAATAAAAATGAATTAATTAATATTTATTGAATTAATGGAATCATGTGAAAGGGAAAATAATTAAATAAATAATAAATTAAAATATTGGGATAAAGATGGGGGAAAGGATGGAATTAATTAAATAAATAATAAATAATAAAAAATTATTTATTTAATAGGCTTAAGATAGGCTAACATTATGTGTGGCTTAGTAAGGTCAGATTTTATGTGTCTACACATTCATTCCATATCCAAAATAGACCCTTTCATATCTAGTAATCATTTATGAAAATCCTATGTATTGGAGAGAATAATCATTCTAAAAAACTTCAAATGGATCATTAAAAGTAACCTAAATTGACATAATCATTCTAGAGCATCTACATGTCTAGATTGTTTTCCTTGAACATTTCCATGATCATAAATTCAATCTTTTTAGAAATTGACCTAGGAGAACTTGACACAAGTTGCATATATCCACTATCAACAATTTCATTCCTACTAGTTAAATAGGTCCTATTTGCATGAAAGTACAAATCTACAACACTTGGGATCAATTTCACGCATGCCAAATTCTATGAATAACCCTATTCAAATTTTGTTATAATCCTTTCAATACATGCATATAAAAAAAAGTGATTTTAACATAAATTTAAAAATTAAAATTATAGATAACTATCCTTCAACCATCATAATAAACTATATATATTTATCTATGTTATTTTTATATTCTAAAATTCTATTACATAATCTCTCTTGACACTTAATTAAGTTAACTAATTATGTTATTTATAAAACCTAATTTTTATACCATAAATACTAAAAATAAATTAAAAAATGTCAACTTCAAACTTAATAGACTATATATAAAATGTACAAATAAATATCAGTAAATAATCCTCAGCATCTAAATAAAGAGATACCGAAATCTAACTTAAACCAGTCATGATAATTTTAGACCACAAATTTAAAAGAAAATTCAAATAAAAGCACTTCAAACCAAAAATAAAAAAAAATACCAAACTTTATCCACTCATGATATTTCTTTTTTTTTTCAATGATGAAATAAAAGTGCAAGACACGTAAATGGCAAACTCCGTTCAGTGTTTCAGGCAACGTACACATGCGTACCTCAAATCCACTGTTGCATCTTTTGGTCTTCTTGTTTATAGACTTTTCATTGATTCATTTAAAACAATAAAATCAAACTCTTGACCGGATGAACAGGTTAAAGTTGAGAGTCTTATCGTGTATTTAAACTTTGTTATTTTAGAATTTGGTCAAAGATATTTTTATTTTATTTTATTTTTAAAAATTATTTGTGAAATTTTATTATTAGTCTTTTATAAATAGATACATGTCATACTATTCTAGAAGTCTCTTAAATTATCCAATCCTTTCAAGATTTAAACCTTGATATACTATCATCATCTTTAATTAAACTTAATAAGATGTCATAGTTTGAACAATCTTTAAGTTTTATGAATACAATATATTGAGAGATGGGTTCTTGTTGAACCACTACTCATGAAACATGGGTCAATGAGTTTGACTCGAAACTACACGGTTGAATCCTGATAGCAATATCATAAATAGATACATGTCAAACTATTCTAGATAGATTGATTAGTCTTTAAATATAAATACAAAATTTTATAAAGATATTATTACAAAGATTAAGAGGAAATTTTGAACACATGTGGAATTAATTTATAGTAAGTATTTGATTAAATTTTGTATAGCATCACTTATGAAAAAAAAATGGCGTTGAAAAAATACTAATTAGTATATATTTATATAATCTTAATTTTTTAATTGAAATATGAAAGATTAATTATAATTGAAGGGATTGAGTTTAATTAGTGATGATGATAGTATATTCCTAAAATTATGCCATCTATCAAGGTCAAATTTGGAAAGGATTGGATAACTTAAGAGGCTTCTAGAATAATATGACATGTATCTATTTATAGAAGACTAATCAATCCATCTAGAATAGGTGTATACCTCTCAATATATTGTATTCATAAAACTTAAAGATTGTTCAAACTATGACATCTTATTGAGTTTAATTAATGATGATGATAGTATATCAAGGTTCAAATCTTGAAACGATTGGATAATTTAAGAGACTTCTAGAATAGTATGACATGTTGTATCTATTTATAAAAGATTAATCAATCTATCTAGAATAGATGTTTATGCACTTTATCAAGGTTTAAATCTTGAAAGTATTGGATAATTTAAGAGACTTCTAGAATAGTATGACATGTTGTATCTATTTATAAAAGACTAATCAATCTATTTAGAGCATGTGTATACCTCTCAATCTATTGTATTCATTAAAGATTATTCAAACTACAACATATGTTAAAGTTAAAAGAGTGAAAACAATGAAAAGAATTATTTTATATGCTTTTTGAATAACTATTCTCAAACATCATCCCTTTTCATACTTAAAAATAAATTTTAACTAATAAAAACAAGACAGCTATTTAATATTTATTAGTATCAACAAAATATTAAACATTTTTCAAAATTTAATTATATTTATTAATTAAAATTGAAAAATATAATAATTTTGAGTTAATTAATAAATACAGTCAAATTGAAATTTGTCCTCCATCGTAATTTGGTTTGGCCACACCACTTAATATTTACAATTAATTAATAATATTCATGGCTGCTATTTAAATTTAGTGCTTTTAGAACAAGTGTAAGTATCTGATCACCCAATGGTGGTTTTCTTTTAGCAGGCCTGAACTGTTGTAAGTATCTGATCACCCCATTTGAATGCAGATATTACCATACAAGCTTTTCTTTTTTCTAATTATTTAGCTGACCGCAGTGGATATCTTTACTAACTACCTTAACATTACTAGTATGATTTTCTCATTATTAGAGAGAGAAGAGAACATTATGATATTCTTATTATTAGTATTATGAAATTCTTGTTATTGCAGAAAGAGAAGAGATGGCACAGAGAAAATTAAGATTGGGACTTTATATTTTATTAGTGTTGATGGGAGTTACGGTGAAGGGAGATCCAACATGCAGCCCAGCCGGTAATTTCGGGTGCAACAGTGGGCGATGTTGTAGCATATATAACTGGTGTGGAAGTACATCAGACTATTGTGCATCTGGCAATTGCCTTGCTCAGTGCTGGCCTAACACGGTTGCAGTTAATCAGTCTAGTCTTAGTCTATCCCAACAGAACCTTACCTCAACCTCTCCATAGCAACACATCACTGCTACCTGGCTGGTTGCAGGGGATGTAACTTTTAGAAATCAGAATAGCTTATTAGAATCAGTTAATAGTTTTTTAAATAAGTGGAGTTATATCAAGAATTTTAATCATTATGTGGTTGCAGTTATGTGAGAATTTTAATCATTAGGTAAGGTTCTGTTGGGATAGATTAAAACTAGACTAATTAAGTGCAAACCATGACTGCTATCTGGCTGGTTACAGGGGATTCAACTTTTAGAAATTGGAATTAGTTTATAGTTTATAAAATGAGCAGAGTTAGAATTTTAATAATCTAGTTTATAAAATGAGCAGAGTTATACCAAGAATTTTAATGATCATGTGTTTGCAGCCATGTGAGATGATTTGTTAGCAAAATAGTGGTTACAAGATTGATTTGTAATATGAGTTCTTTTATGCAGACAGTATGCTTTTCTTTACCCAGTCAATATGGTTCATGTGAGACCACATATCTCTTTGGAAATGCAATACCACATAATCTTCACTGCTTTTCCTATTTTCAAAGATATTTAGCAGGGTGAGGCCCATTATTGAAATTTTAGTTATGTGCCTTGTTTTTAAAGTTTTAATCTTAAAACTATCATAGTACATAACCTGTTTTTCAATTTTACATTAATGATAAACACTTTTTACAAGCAAACATCCATATAAGCAGTATTTAGATGTTCCAGATAAAAAATAATATCACTAATTTGTTATCTGATTTTCAGGGTTTTCACTCATAGATTACAGATAACAATTATATATTCTTTGCAAGTGAAACTCTCATTTTTGTAAGTAGTTTGAATGTCAAAGATAAGGAGGTTTCCATTAATCACAAGTTATGTAGCTTTTTATAAATTTTTAACAGATAGTTACAAGTGAATGCCTGATTTTGAATAATATTTATATGTCAAAGATTAAAGGGCTATCATTATTTTATTACTGTAAGCATTTTCAGTATTCCTATAATTTATACTGGTTTAAATGGAATCGATAAGAACTTTTTGAAGCCAAGTCATGATTAAAGAACATTTAAAATTAATTATGATTTTCTTTATAAAAGGATTCATGATTAAAAAACATTTAAAATTAATCAGGTACCCTGCTTAGCGATGGATAAAACACACAACAGATTGTCTGTCAATCCTCCTTAATACATCTATAAATCGAGTATACTTGATGATAATTTTAAGCTTCATTTTTACAGTGAAAACAAAGTCTCCAACAGTTTTATTTGTGTGAATGGATAAGCTTTGAGCTGACATATTGACGTTAACATATCAGACCAACAGATTAACAAATTATGGTGGATCAGACCAAACGATTATTACACCTACAAAATTCTCACTTAAAATATACCTCAAAACCATTTAAACTACTCGCAGGACCAGATGACAATTAAGGACTTTCCTGCAATTCTCTGATCATTTTCCCTATGAAGGTTCAAATGTAAATAAATGTTTGTAAGGTTTTCATTACACTATATAAATATTTAGGTTAATTAAATATGTGCAATAAATGTATAATTAATTTAGATAATAAAATTAAAATAAATGTGAAAATTAAATAGGAGGATATGTATAGTTTTAGAATTGATGATATACATGATGTAAATTTTATTTTAGAAAAATTCATTGGTGCTGTAAAATTGTTTATCTTAATTTGATAAATATCTCTTGATTTGAATTTACACAATTTTTTTATGGATTGATGTTGTGCATTGTATGATTGATCTTGATTGTTGTGAACTGGATCTAATGTGTGAAACTAATCTATGTTGTGTTGAACTAGTCTTAGTTTTGTGGGACTTGTCCGATTAAAAAGTGCAATTGAGAGCTTATTTACCTTTGCATACTAGATATTTGAGAACTCAAGATGATATCTTGAGACAATATTGATGAGCTTGACAACTTAATAGGTGAATGGGTGTTGTTGAGACTCAATCTGATAGTACCAAATTTTGCTCAATTTCAAGCTCTTTTATGCATTTAGGCTTCATTTTTCCCATCACATGTAATTAATCTGAAAAATATTTGTATGGTTCTTCATTTGTCAAATTTTCTTAATTGTTGTTCTCCATCATCACCCATGTGCCTATCATTGTTTAAAAGTTGCATTTAAGCCCCAAATGGCTAGTCAATCTGCTGAAAATGAATCTTTCTAGTTTTTATATTTAGAGATATTTATACGATTATGTTACCAATAAGATTTTAATTATGATGCAACTTGCACATAAAACTAAGAAAGGTATTACACTTATTAGCTAAATGCTTGTGGATGCACAATTTATACACAGTTAATATCCTCAATAATTGACAAGGTCATCTTACATTAAAAATTATTGAATGGTCCATTTGGCTTGCATATCTTTAATGAAACTAGTTCTTTAATGTCACCCTTCTTCTTCTTTTAATCCCAACTCATCTAAAGCCATGATTACCACTTCCATGACCACTCCAAATCATGTTGTTTCTCTTAGTATGGCCCCTAACTCTACCATCCTTGTTCCCTTTGTGGCATTACCTTCCTCCACATTTCCCATTAATTTTGTTTCTCACTATGACCTAACTCCTAGTTATACTCCTTTACCATATCTACACATCATATTCAATATTCTTCACATCTTCTTCTCCTTTATCTACAACTCTACATACCACATTCATTATTCGTACATCTATTATAGTTTCATATGTAGTTTTATGAGCTCACTACTCATTATTCCCATCCTATGTCACATACAATTCCTCCTTCACACCCCATGTCCACTTCATCTATAATGTGGTCCTCCTATCCATGACCATTAGACCGCATTTCACTACTCATCCTCATTACACTTCCTCTAATGCCTCACACATTCCCAACACCATTATCCCTACTTGCACCTTAGTATACACTATTGCAAACACATGGATAACCTTAAGAAACAAGTAGATGATATGTACTAACAACAAGGATTCCATCACATATAATCCTCTACATCATATACCACTTTCTTTTAAAGTTGTTATATATTCATTGTCTCCTAGGTTTTTTGCGCCATAATTTGAGCCATAAAATGGAAAAGGTCATTCTAATATTCATTTGCAATCTTTTAATATAGAATATTTAAATGCCGCATATGAATTACTATATCAAGAGAATTATTTAATCAAAATTATATAAATTACCTCATAAAACATCTCTCTCACCAAAAAAAATTGTATTTATATTAATTATTTTCTGCTCTAATAATCACAACTTTAATTACTACTCATGATATAAGATCATTCATTATATAAGAACTCCTTTACATTATAAATAATAAATATCTAATGTTAAAAAAATATAAAATAATTATTAATATTTGTAAATTTAAAAAATAAATTATAACATATCACCATATAAACTAAACCCTAATGAAATCTCTCACAAAATCAAAATTTCTTAAAAATCAAACCTTAATGAGATCTCTCACTTTAAGTCCTTTAATTTCTGGACTCATGACATAATATACTTTTGGTTTACTATTATTTTTGGATAAATGCTCTTCCCTTATAATAAAACAAAGGAATTGATTAGAAAACCTCTCATATTAAAATTTATTGAAGAGTTGGTTTAAATGACAATTGTATTGTCCATTCCTAATTTAATACTGCAGAAGTATACTTCTCTCGCCTGTGTCTTCCCAATATAAATCACATATCTTAGAAGGTACAACTAATCTTGATGTAACAAATCAAAAAATTCAGGATTGCCCACATCATGCCAAGCTCATTGTCTGGATCATCTTTTCTTGTCTAATATGACCCACCTATCTAACAGATTGATTAGTCCAACCAATATAATGGGAAAGTCCTAATCAAATACGTCAAATGCAGGCACTCAGCCACCCATGTGATGTGTTGTTATTTCTTAGGACTTTGGATTTGCACAAAGCATGTGACAGCCACATTCATCGATCTATTATTATTTCCTGTCAGTAGATTTGAACAAAACTACTTTTTCCAGCAGGTAATTAGGATATGATTTCCATATAGGACGAGGTTAGAATTGTATTTCAATAAATTTGATGGAATGGCATAGGTAGTTCACTCTTACAAAGCCAATTTATTTTGAGTCCTTTTTCACCTGCAGTGCATTTGCTTTGTGCTGTTGCTTCTGCTGTTATGAGACCTGTGAATGCTTCATTGACATCCTCTGTTGCTGCTGCCCTTAATCTGGGTTTATCCATCATTAAATAAATACTAATAAATTATGGATTTAGGATTATCTGTAATGCCAGTCCTATCATGTATACTGCCAGATGCGGTGTAGAGGAGAAAAAGTTTGTAGTTCTGAGGAATAAGGGTACAAATTCTTTTAGCTGTAAAATATATATTCTTATATTTTTAAATCAAAACAAGTTCAACCAAATTTTTCTTTATTCAAATGTGCACTCAAATCATTGGGTATCATAGTCTTTGGCTTTTCCTTCTAGAGTGAGCAAATTTGGTTAGACTTTTTTTAGATTTTATTTTATAGAATTTAAATAGTTTTTTAAGAGTGTTTTGAATATATTAATAGAATATTTATTAGTATTTGTATTTTAAAGGAGTTTTAGTGGTTATGTTGACTTTAATCTATATAGATTAGTCTATAAATTTGAAAGTAGTTCATTGGATCAATAGAGAAGTATAAGATTTTATAGAAGTTTTTAAATTGCAGTTATAAATAATCTGTAACAATTTGATACAACATCAAAACTAGTTGTTAATCAGTCTTTAAAAAAGTTTATTAACTCACTAATCTAAAATAAAGTCTCAAAATTGTTGGAGAGAGACACTACTTGGATTGTTTACAAGTCTTGATACAATATTAATTGGTGACTCTTGACATGACTCATCATAGCAATCATGGACATCATGACCATCAATTGGTGACTCTTGACATGACTCATCATACGAAGGGTGAGGAGCTGATTGACTTAAAATTATTAACAAGAGCACCCTTCATCTCAACCATCAAATGTAATATATTCATGTAATATTTAGGTGATTTTTTATTTATGCTATATTATCACTGAAATTCTCTTCTTTTGTCATGATATAATAAAAATGATCACTATATAAAATAAAATATATCATTATAATTAATCTAGTAGTAGACATATCAGGAGTACCACATAAACTATAGAGACAACATATCTTAATGTTTCCCAACTTATAGTGTTTAACCAACTAAAATACGTATCATTATTCTACATTCCAAGTTAATGCTATGACTTGATTGTACGCCCTCCTTCCGTGATTGCCATATTACCCTTATCCTTCAACTCTTTCATTCTCTCCCTTTCCTTTCTTCTCTTCTCTATTTCTACCAATTGCCTCATCATTCCCTCCACTTCTCTCTTCACAAATCTATTATTTTTCATCTTCAAGTCTCTCGGTACCTATAATTCAATAATATGACCTTGTTCATCCCTTCATTTTCAAAAAATAAATTTGTACATAATGTTTAAGATTGTTGAATTTGACCATCGTACCATTGAAATGCACACAAAAACTCATCTAAATTAAGGTGCATATGTTTGTATTTAAATATATGTCCTAAAACCCTAGTACCATATGAAATAAAAAAGGATAATTAAAAGAAATCAAATTATTAGTATCCATTGCATATTATTCATTCAAAACAAAAAGGAAACAAAACATATTAGATCCAAGGTTTGTATTATTATCTAAGAACTAATATAGCATCAATCTTCATGTAGTCATGTTACATCATATTTGTCTTCAAATTGTGTGAACAACAATCAATAAAAGACAAGTACTAAGGCATAAGCAGGAACTTAGTAGATTTCCACACTCTAGAACAACAAGCTCTCAAAGGCATAATTTCTAAACATCATATGTCTAAGATCGAATAATTTATAAAGGAAAGTCAAGAATGATAGATCTCTTAAGTTCATGACAAGATCATATGTTTTATATAGGATCATGGATTTTGAAGCCCATCCTTGCTAGTACAATCTTATCCTCAAATTTGCAGCATCAAGTTTTAGATGTCCATAACATTAGTACATTTTCCAAATTTCTAATTTAATATGTAGCTAGCTAGTATCTACAATACATCAACTAAAATCTAAAAATATCTTAACCTTAACTTCTTTGTTAACTCCACTTTACATTTATGTTTTATATTAAATTTTACTAAATTTATTAATTTAATTTCACAACCATGTAACTCTATACTTTCTTTTATGTTAATTGTCTAATGGCCAGATGTAATTTGGACAAAGGCAGAACACTAGTATCAAGATTATGATCATACTTTAATTTTGATGTTGTATGGACTTAATGACAAATTTTGTGAACCTAATGCTTTAATTGTTAATTGGTTTAATTGTCAAGTAATTGAGAGCTTGATTAATTTAATGGTTATTTTTTTTATTATCACATGGTTGTATTTATACATATATACTATAATTGTCAAACTAACCAAGTATTGACATTCGTGATGATGTGTTTGTGAGTATTGAATGTTTTTTTCAGTGCTTGGGGTGCAACAAAAGGAGGACCTGACAACCTATTTTGGGAATAGACCTCAAACATTATAACCCTATTAGGAAAATTAGGCTTCGTTGAGTCACCCTAATATTACCACCAAACTAAGATTCTTCCCATGGTATCCTTCACCATAAAATTGTCACCTTACTCAAGATGATGGCTAATTAAACCTTTCACCTTTCCTTAATTGTTTTATTGGTAGTGAATCGAGGGATTCTCTAGCTCTATCAATTGAGTGTTTATAATTACTCCAACACCAATTCTTGCGTTAGAAAAAATAAAAATTAATATCATTAATAATGAGTTTGTCATTGCCAATAGTGGCATAGTATGATGGTTAAGTTGTTATGGTGTTGTTATTAAGGTTCAAACCCTACTGGTGTTGTTCTTGCCATCAAGGTTCAAACCCTACTAGGGTATAATTGTTGAATGTTGAATTTGGGGATGAGGTCCCACATTTGTGACCTCGTCAATTCATAGCTCCAAATCAAAAGCATTTACCCTTAAAATAATAATAATAAAATACAAAATAAACCTAAACCTACATCTATCCCTAAACCTTAGTAACAAAATAAAATTAAAAAAACAAAAAACAGAAAAAAATAATAAAATACATTGAAAAAAAAGCTTGAGGAATGAAAAATTGAAAAACGAGAAGGAAGAAAATTAAAAATTGAGCAATTCCAACAACCCAACATAAGAAGAAAAGAAAGACATTAATGGTAAGTTTCCCTCTTTCCACACCAGGGGATAGCCCACAATAACGAGGAGAGGGTACATGAAGAAAAGAGGGTTGCACCATTAATCCAACATGGTGTCCTTTTCCTTAGATGACCTGATTCTTGAATTTGCATGGACAATGGGCCCTCCAAGTTGATTTTAAATCCTCACAACCCCCTTATTTGCTCATTCAAGTTTGGTTTGAAAGGAGAGAGGGGAAAGAAAAGGGTGTGGAAGGGAACGATTGCAGGTGTGACAAAATTGGAAGGAAGTTAGGAGGACAAGTGCAATGCTGGAAGCCATAGCAAAGAGTCATGCCTCCCAAACCTACTGACACAAACTAGGTTTGACTGCATTCATTGGGTTTCTTAATTCTCTACAATTTATGATTTTTTTTTGATGAATAGGTAGCTATCTATATTAATTCAAATATAAAGATACATATTCACAAAAAAGGGTGGGTGGTAGAAAGGCACACCCCAAGAGTCAAATGGGAAACACCCAAAAAAGCAACAGATCATGTGGGCTAAGCCTAGAAGTCCAAAATTACAAAGTAGATAAAAAGGCCATTAAGCGGCTAGAGCAATGCCAGCAGAGCTAGGAGGGTCTCTGTCATCCAAAATTTTCCCCCATACATCAGCAAGGTCTGGAGTGACGTCAAGAGGAGGACCCCAACCATCATCAACATCTTTTTTCTCTTTATCTTCTTCCTCGTGTCAGGGCGAGATTGCAAGTGCTAGATGCAGAAACGTTTTACCAGTGACTGGCCAACTAGAGCCACAAGCAGGAAAATCATCAGAGGGCCACCCAGAACCACCACCACCAAAAGGCCACCCCTGGCTAGCCCGCAACAGAGGATAACGGTTTCGCTGAGGAGTGCGAGAATCCCGCCGAGGCAAGGGCTATGAATGGGGACACACAGAGCCACTCTATTGCCGGCCCCTAGAGGGTGACCGGCTACAGGAAGAGTTGGGCGATGCGAGGACCCAAGCAACAGTACAAGGGGCATTACCCCAGTGGTCCAGGAGAACCTGGAGGTGAGCAACCTCAAGTGCAACTTTGTTAGCTTGCACTTCAACCTGTAAAAGAACATTAGAGAAAATCATAGCTTTAGCATATAAAGATACATGAATATCCATTTGAGTATGTGAAAAAATGCAAACATTTATGTCTTTCCAAATATTGAAGAGAATTTCCACCCTGAAAGTGTGCCAAAGCTGGGTGAATTTTGCAAGAAATCTGGGAGAATCTCCTAGCAACACCATATGCGAGGAGAAAGGTTCTGGCTGAAAGGGCCGAAAAAAGTCATGAATCCAAGTCCAAAGTTGCTATGCTCTGGGACAAAACTAGAAAAGATGCTTAAAATTCTCAGCTTGCCCACAAAAAGGGCAACGAGCATCCTGGACCCCCAGGTGAACCAGCCGAGAGCCCACAGGAAAGCCCTGGAAAAGAATACACCAGGTAAAGTGGGAAAGCTTCGGCTCAACACTTGCAGACCAAGTGGCAACAAATCTTTTACGCCAGACATGAGCGGGAGATTGAAGAAGCCACCTCTGGTTCAAACTCTGAATCATAGGAAAATGTGGTGAGAGCCACCTATAACCAAGCTGAGGCTTGTAGTTTATTTTATTATTATTTTAAGGGTAAATGCTTTTCTTTAGGATGGCATAGGGGTGAATGTCTTTTTTTCCTAGACCGAGACTTTTATGTGATCACGGTAGTTCTAGGTAATTTAATATGTAAATCGCTTGAAGATGAATTTCTCCTCTCTTGAATAAAAAGGGGTTTTATTATGGAATTTATATAGAAAAATGGAACACATAGTGCTAGACCTTAGATAATTGACTGTGCAAATATCCCCAACAAATATAGACTGCAGCCTATAACAATTATCGTAATTGGTAGCTACAAAGTTGTAATTCCCTTTAGCACAGTAGAGAACCGACAAATAAATTTACTTCTAGTTAACTATTGCACCTCTTTGGGTGGTAGGTGGTCATACCTCCTTGTAATTCCAAGTTACTAGTTGCAAAGGTTTATAAACATTAATCACATAAGATTTCAAAACTTTAATGTAAGCACCAACATAGGGTAGACAGGTTGTTAGATAAATTGTCAAATAGGATTTGGAAACTTTATTGTAAGCACCAACACTAGGGTAGAAGGTTTGTTAGATAATTTATAAGTTTTTGCATCCATACTCTCAACATGATGCTACCCCTTTTTATAAGTAGTTAGAGATGGTTTTTTGCAACACCATTCACCCCTACCCCATCCCAAAGAGTAGCAATTGTAGGACAACTTTAAGGAAGCCAACATAGTGAGCTGCCAACAGTGAGTATTCAAGTCCATGTTAGTCATTTCTTGTCCTATTGAATAAGCTATATTCATGTTATACTTAGCATGCTACCTCCATTCATGGAATAAGATTTTAATGCAGTCTGCGGGTAGTTGGACCATGATATAACAAGAGTAATCAACAATTAACTTCAAGTCTAGTATGCATACCTTATGCACAATAACCTCGCTTTTCAATTCTAAATATACAACACATAATTGCACGATTACCAGAGGGAGTGTTCTTAGAAGAATCTAATAAAAATAATTATACAAAGGCCCCCAAATCAATTCTATTATGTCTTATAAATATGTATTTTTTTAATGTACTTCAGCATCCCTCATCTTCCAATCTTAATCATACATACAGTTGTTGGGGAGATCATCTCTTGGAAATTGGAATAAACAAAACTACTATGGTATGCCACCTAAATGGATAAACTAGTAGTTGTCTATTAAATCCTATTCTAATTAAGGAAAGAAAGCCTAATAATTTACCCAAAGCACTAGGGAGCCTCTAAATGTGAATGGATTAATGTCACATCAAGCTACTTGTCAAAATTGGTGAAAGATGTTTTTAATACAAAGGTTTCATGTTAATTGAGTTCCACAATTGTGTAGAAGGTAATGGTTCTTTTCCACAAGTCTTCTACCTAGAAGAGAGGGTACTTTTAGGTGTTAACTTTTTCGAAGATGTCTCTACTTTCATCTTGTAAGCTATATAGCTAAGGAATATTCAACCTTGAACTATCTTCATGATCTAAAATACTATAACAAGGATCTATTACACAATCCTCCACAATGAATCTATTTCTCACTAAATAGTCCTCTTGATCTATCATAAGGTCATAATGATCCATCTTGAATACTTATTAGGTTAAGTCATTTGTAGCTAGAATTTCCAATAAATTTTGAGATTGAGATGATTCAAGCATGAACCTCTGGGATACTTGAGCAGTGATGGGAAGTCATTGGATCGTGCCAATGATTGTTGTCTAGGCTACTGCTATGGATTAGTTAGAATTCACCTGGTTCACAAAGGTGAAGGATTGCCAAAGACTACCTTAGTTATGATATTGGAGCGGTTGTATGGGTAGTTACCCTATCATGTGAGTAATGGTAACTGGAGCTAGCCATTGTATAGTAGGGTTAGTAAGTAGTCACCTATAATCGAAGCTAATCTCTCTTGTGCCTATGACCTTTTGGGATTGAGGATAGACCCTTGGTGTAGTATTGAATACACTAAATCCTATTCTTAGTTGTCTGATGTATATTTAAACCTGTTGGATTAAGGGCAGATCCTTGATGTAGTATGGGAATACGCCAATCCTCTTCTCAATTGATCCTTAGTTAAAAGAAGTCATCACTTGAGTCCATGACCTTGGTCCTTCACAAGATTGTTCCTAGGATAACTTGCTAGGTCTGGACACTTGGTTGGGGTGGATGGCACAATGGTTCACTTGGCTGGGTTTGTTCTATCCACAAGGGCAAAAAATGGAAACCCAGACAAGCAAGATGCTAATCATGACCAAACATGTTCATATCCACTTCCAAGTACTTGAAGTTATGATCTTCCATTCTAATTATTTGATTACATGATATTGTAATTGTATGAACTTAATCTTCATGCTATTGAATACATATGGTTTTTGTATATACATGCTTGATGTATCTTAATATATAAAAATTGCTCTCATGGTTGGAGTTCTACATTTTAAATCTAATTTATTACTAAAATATCATATTGAGTAGACTTTAACTAATCATATATATACAAGGAAATGTAAGACCACAATTATTAATCAAGATATATGATTTATATGTTATTTATTTAAAAATGATTAATGATGAATTTTCTTACTTATTTCCTAAACTTTAGATAAATTATGAAGATGGGTATGTGCAGGGTCATGGTGGGCCAAAAAGTGGCAACGAGGAAAAAAACACGTCTTTCATCAACCCAAAAATACGAAAATACCGTGTTGACTTTTTTAGGCTCGGGTGTCAATACACATTACCATTGCAAACACCAATCCTAGTTTTCCAAATCGGATATATGATCCAAATAAGATATCCGATTTGTAAAAAGCATATATAAACAAACTTTGTCGCTGTTTTAAAGTCATTTCACAGTCAACAACCCACAGGCGAGCAGTGAGGAGATTCTTCGCATAACGGATATCCGATTTGGCCAGAATCCAATTTGAAAAGGTAAGATTTTTTATTTTTATTTGCTTTGATTGAATTTTGAATTAGATTTGGATAATTTCATATAGTTTTTTGTGGATTTGTTTTTAAAATAGGGTTTTTTATTGAATTTTTATGAAAATTTTGAGTTTAGAATGAATTTTGATAAAAAAAGAATGTTTTTTGTGGATTTTTTTCAAAATAGGGTTTTTGATTGAATTTTTATGAAAAAATGAATTTAGAATGGATTTTGATAAAAAAAATGAATGTTTTGTGGATTTTTTTTCAAAATAGGGTTTTTTATTTAATTTTTATGAAACAATTGAGTTTAGAATGGATTTTGATTAAAAAAATGATTGTTTTTATGGATTTTGATTTAAAAATAGTGATTCTTATGTATTTGTATTAAAAATGTTTTTTATGGATTTTGATTTAAAAATAGTGATTCTTATGTATTTGTATTAAAAATTAGAGAATTTTATAGATTTTTGTTAAAAAGTAGGGTTTTTTTTTTTTTTTTTAAAAAACTAGGGTATTTTTATAATATTTTCATTTATATTGTCTAATTTTAATTAGATTAATTATTTTTTAACTTTAATTAGGCATTATGGCTGTTGAGAATGAGAATGCACAAATTCCACCAATTGAGAATGAAAATCCACCAGCTGAGAATCAAAATGCGAGAAATGCCAAATGCTCCACCACCTCATAGCCATCAATTGAAGACTTAATTCATGAAAAATTGGAGCAATTGAGGGGCATTTGTGATGTTTATAAGAAAATCCCTCGATTATCCCATATGTCAACCACATTGACAGGAATAATTACAAATGTAGAAACCCTCTCCACCCAACATAATTCCTTTCATTCGTGGCGAGAAACCATGAGGGAATATTATGCATGTGGATTGTCTTATGATGATGTGAAAGATCTCCAAATAAAAAAAGCCCAAATAGCCTCTTTATTTATTAACCCCAACACTGGTTTGCCAGTTAATGTTAATGTTAACAAATATTTAACTAGCTCCCTTCGGGTGTTTATTTTTTCCTCTATGCATCGGCTCATGCTTCGCAGGAATTGTTTAGACTTTCATCTAAGTTTTGCTCTGTCGTTCCACGTGTCTACTCTTTGCAACTCTGAGTCTCGGCATTCCTTTCGCATCCCAACGGGCTCCGCTATGCTTCCACGTGTTGCCACTGCAGGTTTTCTTTTGTCCATATTTTCTTGATGCATCATTGGGCTGCGAAGGGCTACCATGAAGTCTTCATCTCTAAAGGGGTTTTGGCGGGCCCCACAGTTTCTAACTGCAGTGTACACTTGCTACATGTCAACCGTTCACAAATCTTTTAGCACAGAGATGAAATAGCAACCACGGGCAGTGAAATGTTGCCACGTGTCTTTTGTGCCCGACTGGTAATCGTTCCCTCTGTTGTGATGAAGTACTCAGCCCATTTCACAAGTGTTGCATTAACGCAAGTCTTTGGGGGAAAAGGAGAAGAATTCATACGGGAAGCAAAAGACTGTCACGTGCCTAACCAGCGGATCTCATATGCGGGCGATGAACCGGATGAACCAAACAATGCTATTGGTTGTTGCGTGTCACAATCATTCACACAAAGGGATGACACTTGTCTGATCGAGCCTAGCTAGGACCACCTCCATCATTGCAGAGGATGCACCTGTGCCTGGGATGACCTGATGCTCGGTTCTGGATCATTTCTGTTGTAACGACCTTGGGGATATTCTAATTCTTTCATCTATAACACCGTGCCTTGCAAGTTTCATAATACCTACTGTTTTCCAATTTCATTACATTCTTGGCACCTCATTTTTCTATTTGCAAATAATGGTTTCTAATACCACATTTTTTGGGGTTTTTGTCCATTCCAAAATATGATTTTGAAAACCCACCGGCGCTGACACATTTTCCCAGCAACAAGATAGGCTACGGCAGGTTGGAGTTAACGTTCGAGCATCAAGTCTTTCCATCGGTGCAATTTGTTCATTTGACCTTCTTTTTCATCAGGGTGTTTTGTTCCAATCAAATGAAGAAAGTGAAATGACATTTGGACTGTACCAAAGTCAACTATACCAACAGACAGGACCAAATGTCTAGGAAGGGTAGGTAGGAGTTAACTAACATGGAATAGTTTGTTTTCCAACACTACAAACAATCTATAACACTATGCCTTGCAGTTTTCATAATACCTACTATTTTCTAATTTCATTACATTCCTATGTTCTCCAGACAATCACAAAACATACCAAATTGAGGTTAAGGGTTAGTAACCAATTGGGTTGTTACTTCTAAAGGGTTTTAGAACAGTCAAATTTTTAGGAGAGAGTGTTTTCCAAAAAGACAGTGTATAAAATGGTGGCAAAAATGGGATCTCGTATGGGCTTTTTGCTATTTGCAAATTATGATTTCAAATGCCACGTTTTGCATTTTTTGTCCATTCCGAATAAGAATGTGAACAATGGTGATGTTCTAGGTTTTATGTGGTTTTCAAAATACATCATTTTATTGTAGAACCCACGTTGTGTTTTCCAACCTCGTAATATACTCCACATGATTTCTAGTTTCTATAAACGTTATTCAGTAATTTCACTCATATTTCCACAATGGGTTGTCACTTATTTCATTCAGCAATGGAAAAATTCGAAAACCAGAATACGAGAGGAAAGGAAACAAAAATTAAAAAACCCTCAACACAAAAAAACATTAACAACCTTGCATTTCAAATAAATACCCCTTTTCCCAACGAAAACCCCCCAAAAAAACATTTTATTTGTATTTCACAAAAAACCCATTAACAGTTGTGCTTCATAGTTCAATCAGCCCTATTTCACAATTCCTACAGAATAGAGAAATGGTAGAAACAATGGCGGATACACCTACCTTGTTGTTGTCGCCTGTTGCTAAAGTTTATGCCTCTGTCGCCCGCGCATGGCAGCAAACTGCAAAATGAAACCCCTACAAATGGAGAACTTTAGCTCCCTGGACACGGAAAAAATGTATACAAAACGCAGCTATCTGCATAAAAAAAACAACATAAACACACCTGCAACTCCATTTCAAAGCCCGCGTTGGTTTGGTCGCCTACCACCTGCAACTCCATTTCAATGCTTGTGTTGTTTTAGCCACCTGTAAGTCCATTTCAATGCTCGTGTGTCCCTCCCTATGGCCGCCTGTAACTCCATTTCAATGTTCGTGCCTCCCTCCCCAAAAAATTGCAAAACGAAATGAAGAAAATGGTGGACCAAAACAAAAGAAAATGTGGAAAATGGTTAGGGATTTTGACTTTCCCGTCGGGGTCGTGCGTCCTTTTCCGACGTTTGACACGTGACGGCATGGGGCTACCAATCTGTCAAGTTTCTCCATCAGTATCTTTTGTCCACCGTGTGGGATGAGGGATAGGGGGTATGATATCATGTTATATACATGT
Organism: Sequoia sempervirens; assembly: GCA_007258455.2. Classification (NCBI taxonomy): domain Eukaryota; kingdom Viridiplantae; phylum Streptophyta; class Pinopsida; order Cupressales; family Cupressaceae; genus Sequoia; species Sequoia sempervirens. Next base: position 173,102,312 of record VDFB02000003.1, on the reverse strand, counting down.
ATATAACATAGGTGCTTTTTGTCTAGAGTTAGCTTTCTCCGTAACACAAAACAATAACCCCGCAACGAATAGTCATTCATTTCTTCAGTGTTCATGGTAGAATGGCAAAATGGCAAATATACAAAGCGGATATACATACCTTACGAGCTCCAAACGCTTGCAACTCCTTCCCATTGCTCTCCACCAAAACAACACTGTAGAAAATGGGACCTCGTCTGGGTTTTTTGATATTTGCAAATAATGGTTTCAAATGCCACGTTTAAAGATTTCTTTTTCTTTTTCTATGGTTGTTAAATTACTAGTGAAGTTTCATCATCTTTAAAATATAAACACAAAATTTAGATTATAGAAAAAAAATGTCTTCATAATAAATATTTCTTTAAATTTTGTAGTGCATCATTTATTAAAAAAAAAATAATGTGAAAAATAATGTTGATTAATATACATAATCTAATTTTTTTAATTAAATTATAAAAGATTAATTATAATTAAAGAGGTTGAATTTAATTGATAATGATAATAATATATTTTAAAATTTTATCAATCATTGGACCACGATTGATTTCTCCTACTTTTAATAACTTATTTGGAAGAGGCTTCTAGATTAATGTATCATGTTGTGATCATTTGTGAACAAGGATTGATTCCTCCTACTTGTGATTACTTATCTAAAACATATTTCTAAAATAGCATTTTTTAATGTAAACAAGATTAATATATCTCTTCGCTACTTGAAAGTTGGTGTTCATATGACAAGCACATCACCCAACAACTTATCCACACACTAAGATATAAAATATGTTTTTTAATAATTATTTAATTGCCCGCCAGAGATAGTCTTTACTACCTCGGTAATATTAGCATGATTTTCTTATTATTACAGAGAAAGATGCGAACATTAAATGAGGTCAATTTACAATGTGCATATTGCATAATGGTCAATTTTACAAACGTGCGGGGGCACGCCATGTGACAATTACAAGAGTCAGATCGTTTGACTTTTTCCTAGGAAAACAAGAATATTTAAATTCATGGATATAAAATTTGTGGTACATTTTTATTTGTATTAATTAATATTGTGTTTTTAAGATCATTTTATTAGTCACCTAGATAATTTGTTCTTTAAACGTAATTTTTTTTAATGTAATTACATATTAAAAATTATTTGATTACTAAAGTTTAAATTATTAATGTAGAATGATGATTTTTTTTTTTTTGATATTTTTTGTTTTTTTATACAAAATTTACAACGTGCATATTGCATAATGGTCAATTTTACAAACGTGCGGGGGCACGCCATGTGACAATTACAAGAGTCAGATCGTTCGACTTTTTCCTCAGGTTTTACTAGTAGGTAACGATCCCACGACCTTTTGGAAAACAAGAATATTTAAATTCGTGGATAGAAAATTTGTGGTACATTTTTATTTGTATTAATTAATATTGTGTTTTTAAGATCATTTTATCAGTCACCTAGATAATTTGTTCTTTAAACATAAATTTTTTTAATGTAATTACATATTAAAAATTATTTGATTACTAAAGTTTAAATTATTAATGTAGAATGATGATTTTTTTTTTATATTTTTTGTTTTTTTATACAAATAATTTTGTATAAATATATAACAAATAATTAATCTTCACAATGGTTATAAATCTTTAAAATGTTATTAAAATGTTAAAAAGATAAAGAGAGGAGACAATAATTTATTCAAATGATTTTAAATGATAAATAAAATCAATGTTTGAATCACATCATATGAGTTGGATGCCAAATAAAAATATAAATTTAATTCACTAGCGGCTAAATCATGTTCAACTTTAATAGAACATACGTCTTTTAGAATCATAATATTTGTAGAAAAGATTGTAAAATGAAAAATAATTATGGAGTCTGTAAACAAATGACATGTTGTCTTAACTATAGCTTTTCATAGACATGTGTCATCTTTAAGTTGTTAGCACAAAATGATTGATCAAAAGTCTCTTAATGTCTCCACACCTCTCCCTATTTCCCTTTTATCTCTCTATCTCTTAATACAACCATTTCTACACTTCGATTATCCATATAAATATACCCACTTCATACTAAAGGTAATTGCTAGTTTATTCTTAAGTCAAAATTTTGACCTACATTTTAGAATAATAATGCTACTTTTTTCAACCATGAACTACAAATAACCAATGTACATAGTGAAAAGCTTTAATTTAGCAATCTTGATACTTTTTTACTAGTTCATACTTTTTGAATTAGTAAAAGAAAGAATTATAAAAAAAATTGATAGGTAACCCCATGAAGTCCCTTGAAAAGTGGGTGATGAAATTCATGCACATGGGTGGAGTATTATTGTTGGGAAACATCTATCTAACATTCTAATAACTTAATCTAGAGAAAAATCAATAAAAAACATAATTGCTAAACTTTTATATCATAATTTAAAAAAAATTGAAATATGAAAAATAATTTTAAAATGTCAACTTCAAATTTAATAGGTTTTATATATGTACAATGTATAGATAAATATCTTTTAATTCTTAACATCTAATTAAAAATATATCAATTTTAGAGCTTAAATTTGATGGTTGTATGGTCATATTTAAACATTTTTTAAAAAATATTCTCAAAATTTCAAAAAGAATGTATCCTATGAAAAGGGAGAATTTTGGGTATAGATGATCAAATTTTATATAAGATTGTTCTAATATACATTTAGTGTACACATAATTTTATTTATAATAAGATATATTTTAATTATTAAAAGATAAATTCAAATAGATAACCATCATACAAAATTGTTGTATAGACTAGATGGACCGTCAAATTTAGGCTTTTAGGGCCCACTTTGTCCACTCATTATATTTCCTTTTTTTCAAACTATTAATAAATACAATCAAATGTGTGGATTGAACAATAAAAAGAAAGAGGGTGTATGTTATGTTAATGATAAGTTTTGTCATGAATGATAAACTTTGCTTTGTGCATCTCCATCAAGATACTCTTTTGCTTCACTTGTTTTTTAAGATTAAATATTCGTTTTAAAATAAATTAATTATTTGATATAGATAGCTAATATATCTCTCTTTATTAAAATATATTTTTAAATATTGAGAAATATCCTTCTCAAAATACTTATTTCTTAATTAAATTATCATATAAAAATAAATAGATATTTTAAATAAACCAACCACTTATCAATAACTTTTATTTAAAATATTATTTTATTTTATTTTAAATGGAAAGAAAACACCTACCTTAAAAGCACAAATTTATTTAAAATCTTGAATTTAAAATATTTTTAAAAACTCTAAACATAAAGAAAATAAAAAACTAACTCCAAGAAAAACAATTCTTTCCAACTTTCTCGTTATTATACCTAATGGCTTTGTTCAATATTTAAAACAAAAACTGCCAGATAAATAATTCCTTAAAAAAGCTTCCCTTTGCAAATGAATGCATTTCTCACTTTCCGATTACAAATTATTTTCCGCTAGCCTTACAATTCAAGCAAGTGGATCTCTTAAGATCCGCGTGGTGTTCGAATCTTCCAGAAAGGAAATGCGAGCCGGAGATTTCGACAATGGCTAAAGCTGGCCGTCGGATATTGTCACAGAAATTGGTTAATAAATATGTTCCGGTGATGAATAACACCAGTACAATCATAAATCTGGTATTTTTTGTTTGGTCTTTTTTGTACATACTCCCTATTAGCTTTGACTAAGATGTCCATCGAGAAGGATAATCCCTCTTCTTGTGATGGGATTTTTTGTTTGTGTGTGAACATTTCAACTCGAGGGTCCCATTGGAGCAAGATTCTATCTCTTTAAATACCTGTACCGCTTGGTAAGATCAGATTTCCATTCAATGCACATTGTATATACACCAGTTTTTTTTAGCAGGCCTCTTTCGAACAAGTGTAAATCTCTGATCAGCGCATTTGAATGCAAATACTTTTTCTTTAATTACTTAACTGACCTCTGTAGGTAGTTTGATATTCTTATTATTTCAGAAAGAAGAGAAGATTAAAGGATTAGTATTTTGATATTCTTCTTGTTAGTATTTATTGCAGGGATTGAAGAGATGGCAATGAGCAGAGTAAGATTGGCAGTTTACATCTTATTAGTGTTAATGGCAGTTATGGTGAAGGGAGATCCAAACTTTTGGTGCAACTGTACCAACTACAATTTGGTTGGAACACTACTACATCAAGGGGGTATTTAAGACAGTTTTTAAGACAATATTTGAGTATATTGTCTTAAATTGAGACAGAAAAAAAGTTGTTTATTGTCTCAAGTATTGTCTTTAAGGGGGTGTCTCTATAAAGACAATATGACATAGAAGTATTTTTGTCTCTTTAAAGACAATATGAAATTGTCTGTATAAAGACAATATGACATAGAAGTATTTTTGTCTCTTTAGAGACAATTTCACGTTTGTCTCTTTAGAGACAATTTCACTTTTGTCTCTTTAAAGACAATAGTTGGGATTAAAGACATTGTCTCTACAGAGACAATATGTAAAAATTGTTTCTTTAGAGACAATATGTAAAAATGTATTAAAAAAATAAACAATTCAATGTTTTCAAATTCTCGTCGTCCTCCTATTTGTTGGAGTTTTTATTTTTTATTTTTCAAATGCGATGGAAAATTATAATAGAAATTATCAATGATTTTGAAGTTGGAACAATGAACAGTTGTCGAATACACAAAGCATAATGTTCATAAAAAACAAAGAAAATAATGCATCCTAATCCAAATTCATAAAGTAAATGCCAATAAGTATTTTTTTATTTATAGTTTATAAACTTGTTCATACAATCATAAGCAACACGTACGTCATAACATGACATACACAAATGATTCATTTCTAGGAAAGAGAAAATGTTAATATTTTCCTAAAAGCCATTGGAATATACCCAACTACTAGCATAACTCTTTCGAGCATGGCAAGGTAGCTTGACAAAGAGTTGACTCAATTTTCTGGACTGGACAATTTTGCTTAAGAACGAAAACTTTCTTCTTGCATGCTTATGTATGGTCCTCTCAAAGGCTGATAACTTTTCATTGTAACAATCCACTAAATCATGTACTTTGTTATTGATGAACAACAAGATTTCCAAATCGTCTTTGAGCATAACACAACCTTTCAAGATTTTGATATGATTTTGGAGAGAGTTGAATTCTTCCTTTAAGATAATCAATACGGTGAAAGCAAAATTTTCCTGCAAGCAAACAATATTAGATTTAACAAGTAAATCCATTTGCATTATTCATTTAAAGAACCACAAATCCACAAGTCTCTACACATTAACTGAAAATAATAAATCTGCAAATCAAACCCCAAAAAAATATCCAATTATAAGCAACCACTACACTAGTCATTTGATAGCCCAAAAGTGAAAATATGTGATCCCAAAAAACTTTCACAAATATTTTCTTTCATATAACTTACTGCTCAAGCTGGGCTGCAAACTGTGCAATTTTAAGTTGGCACTGGTTAGCCGTACTAGTAACTTCTTCACCTTGATAGAGCCCTGCAACTCGCTCAAACTATTCCAAAGCCAGTTCCAAAGTTTCTTCAGCTTCATATATTTCACCGAATTCCTGTAGAAAACAATATTTTGAAGTACATTGGAAATCTAAATTATGGAAATTGACTTCTAAATTTCCAAATCAAAATCTGGTTGATGACCTCCAATATCCCAATTGAAGTATAAAACTCTAGAAACCAATAGATCTGATAGATACATGAAATTCTAACTTTATAAATTATAAACAATAAAATTCTGCTTAGACACAACCAACACACAGAACAACCAAAACTCTCAGGTAAGCCAATTTCAATTATGATGCTAAGGTAAATCAATCACAGAAAAAAAACTAAACGGACAAGGAAAATCTCTATGAAATTTAGTGTAATGAAGAACAGTTTAGAAGCTGTGATAGTTTTAGCATAACAAGGAGTACAATACAAGAAACAGCTGTGAGAAGAAGTACCAAGAACTGGAAGTTACAGCCATCTCCCACTTTAAGAAAAAGACACAAATTAACAAAATTTCATTGTTTCATTGTCAATCTGTACGTATAACAAGTACAACAAAAGGCTCAAAGGCTATAAATAAAAACTGACAAAATGTAGAAAAACATAGCAACAACTAGATCTATTGTTATGCTTGATCTTCATTTGGAAATTTTGCATCAAAAGCGGACTGTGAGTCTGAATCACTCCCAATATGAGGAACTAGCTCATCTAAGGACATCCCAAACAATACCTTGTGTTCCTGCTCTTCATTAATTTTTGTGGCATTGTTTGGATCAACATCCCAATGTATGGCCAGAGTCTGATGATACTTTGGACCCTATCGATCTTGAAGTAATGAAGTCACAAGGCACTATATCTTTAGGGGCTCTATGCTTCATTCCACTTCATCCCTGTAATATTCTAGTATTGAAATCTAAGTCTTGCATTGTATGGTAAATTGTAACCTACCATTCTTCTGCAGCCAACCCAACGATTATGGATATGAATGCTTTGTGGTCATAAGCTCAAGTCTTTAAATCAATGACTCAGAAATCAAGTTCTTCTTTGATCTTGAATCAAACATTGTACTCATCTTCATTGTCTTGAATTGAACTTTTATAAGGAACAATCCCTTTACAGTTTGCTCTTCCAAATTCTGTGCTTTTGCTCATGGGCTTTTCAGCACTGTGGTGCATACTAGTTTCTTGTCAAGGTCTAATTAACATTCCCCCTCATTCCCCTCTACCTTAGTTGTTGTGCTCTTATTTTGTTGCACCTTTTTCTTTTTGTTCTGACATTGCAGTTCAACACACAATTTGTAATATTTGGCCTCTTTATATGCATCAGTATCATGATGTTTGCAATAATGTTCTTTGTGAAGCCATTATTCTTCCAAACAAAAGTGACATTCTGCTGCTTTGTTCTTTTCTTCTACTTCAAGGAATTTTCTTGGGATATAGAGGATATGCCTCTACATTTCCAGGAGTCATTTTTGACCCATATATTTCAACATCATTGCTATCCTGTAGGAATCATCAATTCTTTTTACATTGAATACATCTAACTCGTCCTGAATATGAATGTGCATGCCTCAAAGGTACTTAACAAGTGGTCCTGGATCATTTTAGCAGCCATCTACTAGAAGACTTACTTAAGAAAGTCAAGGAACACTCTTAGACATTTTGTCCTTGCCTCTCTCACAGTTATTTGTCACATGAGAAGTTTCTCATCCTATTCTCCAGTGGTGTAAAATTGGGATTTAATCAATTTCTTTAGTGCATTCCAATTCTCATCCTATTGCTGAGCAAAAGAGATGTCCTATTCATCATAAAACCCATGGAAATTACACATCCAGATTCCCCATCCAGTTGTCAAGCTTCTTTATGTCTAATTTCCCCTTTACATCAATGGGTTGGATTTCCAACTTGTCCTCATACCTACTCTCCATCTTTACACACTTACTAAATCTCCATGTCTTTGTCCACATCCTTTTCTGGGGCTTTCTTCTTTTTGGTTACCTTCAATTTCATGACCATCCTTAAATTAGAAATATCTGCCTTAATGTTAGTGTATTGGGCTTTGACATACACTTCTGTTGTGCCTTTTTCTATTAAATTGGGTGATGTTTTCCATCCTTTCTTGTCTATTTTGGATTGTATGGAAATAGCTTTCCTTCACCACGGTTCCTTTCTGCAATCACCATAGAAATGTGATAGAACCTTTGCATGGCTAAGCCAACTGCTCTGGCACCGAAATTTGGTTTGGAATTATCTATCCTATGAATTGGGTCCTAGTCAACTTATCACGTCTGATTTTGTTTTTATTTGTGTAAAAAAGTATAACAAATTCTATGGAATATAAAACTACAGTTCCTATCTTTCTATGTGCAAAAAGCTACAAAAATAAATTAAAATAGCTTTAGTAACCAAATATCTAAATATGATCCATGAATATTTATGTGGAGAAAAGTTAAAACCTTAATAAGTGTCAAAAGCTCTAAGAACAGAATCTTGAACATTTCAGTTCCTTCTGGAAGACTTTAATACAGAGGGACAAATAACTGTGTTCACTATGTAATAGCCAGCATTGTGATTTCATGTTACATGAAAACTGCAATGGCTTCCTCTGTTTAGGACTGCATTTTCTCATGCCCCTAGAAATTCTTCTAATGATCCCTTTAAGTTTGCTTTTCCTTTAGTTCATTCGAAGTTAATCAGTTATGATCAGTTACATAGTCTTATTGTCTTCTCCTTAATGTGGATTAAAGAAAGGATGTACCAACTGTGCCTTAAGTTATTTTTTCATCCAGTGATAAACAAAGTGGGTTTTACTAGGATTTGATTTGCATCCACATGTTTTTCCATGGGACATGGCCACATGGACCCAAGTGATGTTTTCCTCTTATCATAGCATGTAAAACCATAATACCTTTTGAAAGAGTTACACTGGGTCAATAATGGCCAGAATTCTATCTTCTAATATATCAAACTGACTGGATTGGAGAATTTTTGGCAACATTGGGCTGCTAATGCTGTTTTGCCTCTCTGATATTTGTCTAAAACAAAAAAATTAAAAAATTCTAGTCCTAGGTTACTCTAAAATGGGAAACAAGTTTGTCTATAATTTGAGTACCTCCTTTCTCTTAATTTACCAACTCTCTTGATACGACTGTTTTTGAGTTTTTTAACTCTATTTATTCCATTTTGGCTCAGTATAACATAGATTAGTAAGTTATGATTAGTGTAACAAAATTAGTATTATATTATACAAGATAAAGCGCACTAAAATATCATATATAAGAAGTGTTTGCAAGAGTATTACTTTTACCTTGTAGAATTTATTGATCATTCATTGAGGAAGGTGGCATGGGTGATGACATTGTCTTGAATGTAGAAACCCAAATAAAAGAGGACTTTATGACTACATAATACGAAAGAGGAAAGAAGAGGAAGATTCAGACACTGCTAAGGAGGAGATTAAAGGGTAGGAGCCAGAAGAATCATTCTTGAAAGAAGAAGAGCCCAAGAGGATTGAAAAAATGAGGGGAACATCAGAGCTAGACTAACAAGAGGAGGAAGTCATAGAGCAAAAAGAAAAATTGAGGCTACAAGACATCACAGAGCAAGAAAAAGAGGAACCCTATAAGCAAGGTGAAGGTGAAGATTCCTTGTTGATTCCTAATTATTGTGTGTACCAACAAAAAACTGATGAAGTGAAGGTGGGAAAGATTAAATTTGTTGGGGGTGAAGAGCTCAAGATAAAGGAAGTGTTGGCCCCACGGTTTTCGTTACACCAAAAGGTCGATTTGTTAATGCTCGATACAACTGCCAGAGTTAACGGATCCACAGGAGGCGGTTAGTCCTTGTCATGAATCCTGAGGGGGAGTGCTGACCATTTTCCAACAATCTCGCCCTTAGCATTACCCGAGGGGATTCGAACCCGGCACCTTTGGCTCTAATACCAATTGTTGGCCCCACGATTCTCGTTGCACCAAAAGGTCGACTTGTTAATGCTCGATACAACTGCTACAGTTAACGGATCCACGGGAGGCGATTAGTCCATGTCATGAATCCCGAGGGGAGCGTTGACCATCTGCCAATAGGAAGAGGTGTCAATAATTTCAAGTGATGTCCAAGAAGCATCCACCCAAGTTCTAGATATGGAAGTAACTGAATCATGTAATGATGATTTGCTATGTAGGGAAATGATTGAACCATGTGACGATGTTATTAGTTATACTATTGTGAAGAATGATGCGACTAAGATTGACCCTCATGAGGAGAAATTGCAAGTTTATCATGAAATCCCTAATGAAATTGAAGAGATGAAGGTTATACCCTATAGATTGGGACATAAGAATCCCTTTATCCAACTTCAAGGATATTCACTTGCAATGGTGTGGGATCCAAGAGTTTATCTCTTTGGTGGAGCTACTCTCATAATTGGTTGTATTTTCTCCATCCCTTATACATGGATAGAACAACGGTTAAGCTTGACCATGAGCAAGCACGAGGTATGTGGTGACTTACATGTTTGGAGTAACATGCTGGTACATCCTCTTGATGAAATCTCATAGATTTATAGGATGCTTGTTGATGATTTGCAATATGATAAGGAGTTGTCCAAAATGGGCCACACAATTTCCAACTCTTTTTCCATTTTGGAAATTGCTAACATGAGGGAAGAAAACTCCATGGTGATACACACTGACTACATAGAGGTTAACCAAGAAGCATTTGAGCTCCTTTGCTCCAAGATTGATGAGCTCGTTGATGGGTTAGTTTGTAACCATGAGAAGGTGACTTCTAGTTTGCGCATGATGGGTCTAGGAGAGGCCAACATGAACACTAAAGGACAATGGAAGAATTCACCAACTTGTCACTTCACCACACTTGAGGACCAAATGGAGATAGTTACCTTGAGGTATTTGATGCTGGAAAAAGGTGAAAAAAAAAAAGTGTCATTTGGATATTCAAGATTTTGTAACTAAGTTTGGTATGGCATTGTGGGTATCAAGCTACAAGCAAGTTGGGGGGTTTATGAAAGATAAGGCACTACACATTCCTAGCACCATGAAGGCCAGACAATTGATCATTCTTTGGGATGAACAAAAGATGTGCAAATATTTTTTGGGTCTTGGAGAGATCAACAAAACATGGAGATTGTATGGGGAGTATTTTTTGGGTAAGTTCATAATGAAATTGGAAACCAAAAGCGAAGTGGTAGTGCCACTAGGCATCAAAGAGGAAATTCCAAGATGTGTCATAGCAAGAGGAATGGAACATCAATTGGCAATGATCGTCACCATATCTAAAGGAGAATCATCTTGTGGTGGTTATACTTGGCTTAGGTGGGACTAGTATTGCATGGTGCTTAAATTCTCAAGGTCACCATTGAGTATAGGGTATCCTCATGGGTTGAGAAGGCATTGTATTTACATTAAGAAAGTTAGAGGGACTACATGAAGATTTCAAGGAAAGATACTTCATTATGATAATGTGTGGTTGGTCTGGGATGTACTCACTAACACTCTCCTAAGGTGGTTACCCAATGAAGATATTTGTGAAATAGGAATTTTTTGTCAAATATCACCAACTAAACATGATAGGGATAAGTGTTGGCTTCAAGATACATAAACCAAAGGTCATGGTAAAAATGGCTTTCAAATTTAGATCTGCTATTCTTCATATGTCCAGCCACTACAACCCACCATTTGCAGATGAAAAAGTATGTTCCATCACAAGGTTGTTGATTTGGAATGGTTTCAGAAGTGTGCTGCTATTTGCAGGGGGATTTTCAGTCACTATTCAGTTATTCCCAGCTTCCAAACTGTCAATACTACTGATTATTGACTGTTGTACCCATTTTATGTGGCTGACCCTAATATTTTCAGACTTTGGATTGCTGATTCCAGCCCCATACACTAGCATACTAGCTAATTTCATGAGAATGGCAGTCCTCAGTACAGTGATGAGAAGAGCTCTCATGAATACAAAGTTAGTACCACAGAAGTGTAAGGAGATGAGTCCAAATTGGGGTATCTATGTTCACGGTCAAAGCATGAGGAGGTTGAGCAATGTTCTATCCTCCTATGTCAGTGGAAGCATTCTCAAGACAACAATGAATCTGATTTCTAGTCCTAACACTATTGTCATTATTGTTAGGAGCCACCATCCTATTCGATTGGCATTTGCACAAGTGGTTTTGCAAGGGTTTCCAACCAAGGGAAAAAGTAATTTTTAGTTGGCAACCTCTAATAGAAAGTTTTCAGTTTGTGTGTGGTTGTCCACTGCCTCCACATCGACCACATGTTTGATGTTTGGCAAGGTTTACCATACCTGCATCTGTTGCATTATTTTAGTGGTATCAATTTTGATGTTTACAGACATAAGCAACAGTAGATCGATGCACTATGAGAAGATTCCCTTGCATGAAAATGGTGGTGGAAGGTTTCCATTATGGATGATACTCTTTCTTGCCATCCTAGTGTTGATTTGGATGAGACTCTGAGTGAGTTGTGGTGATGATGCTCAGCTGGGTTTTTGGGATCCTTCAGCACATAAGAAGAACAAGTGGGCACAATAGCTAGCCAACATAGTAGATGGATTCACGGAATGCAACAACTTATATCAATATGTCATGACTCATGAGGGAGTTCGGCATAATATTAGGCAGGTCAAAGGTATGTCCTATGGGAGAGCTCATCATGGAGATGGAATTCAAGAAAGAAGAGACAACACTTCAAGACATTGAAGAAGGATACCCTAGAGTTTCCATGGCTTTATGGAAGAAAGATTGCTTAATGATAGCAAATTTGACATAGTTGGAATGTACATTGGCTGCATTGGACACAAGCCAAGGGTCACTTTGAATAAGGTTCCCAATTTTAAATCTACTGTCCTCAAAACTTCTAGCACCTTCCAAACTCCCCTTTCTGCCAAAGAAGAGTTTTCAATTACATGGTGAAGGGGCCTTCTGTCAATTACCTTAACTGAAGTGCTCTCAACTCATACAGGACAGTTTCCAGCCTTAAAATTGAATAAAGGAGTGCAGCCTTGCAGCTAGGATATTGTATACCTGTTGATAATTTTCTTGAGCAACTACAGATCTGTAGACATATTTTCTTCTCTAAGCAAAGAAAAGCAAGTGGACAACTATGACAAGATGCTACAGCTGATTGTATCATGTTTGGACAGTGTTAAACCAGCAAGTGTTGAGGATTTTTCTAGATTTATTGTGGGAATAGTGTAGGGTTAGCATGGTTGGAAATCAGAAATTCTCTGGTAAATTTCACAATAGTAACTAGGAAGTGGTATTAGTACAAGATGCTGAAGCTTACACATATGATGATGAGGACCTTAAAGAAGCAAGAGCAATGAGGAAGCCAGGATTAGTGAGTGTTGCTGCTAAAGAGTATAGTTTATTTGGAGCACTGCCTAGGATCATTGAGCACCAATCCATGCTATGTTTCCCTTACATGAAGTGGACATTGCTTGAGGACAAGCAATATTTGGGATAGGGGGACTGTCATGTCCCTCCCACTTAAGCCCGAGTTAATATTAATTTATTAATAAAAGTGTTTATTAACACTACTATAATAATATAATTATATATTAATAATAATAAGTTCTTTTTGAGTCCGACCTTGAATCTTTTGGGTGCCATCTCTTTCAAATGTGGGAGGTCAACTTGGTTCTTCTAGATCAACCAAACGTGGTATAAGAAGAAGACATCATTTCTTTTTGGAGGAGGAAATTCTGGTGTAATCCTCTGCAATTGCAGTTACTAGTGCAAGAAGGACGGAAACCTTCAAATGCACTTTTGAGGTTAGGACGAAACCCCACCTCTATCTGAGCAGATCCAAACAGGGTTTGCAGATTGGACTAATACTCGGTGAACCATTTCAATTTCAAGGTGCAGGTGTTGAAGGAGATCAAGATTGTTTCAAGAACTATCTGGTAAGAAGTCATCCATCAATTATTCAAGGAAACCCCTCAGTTTTAAAAGGGCGCCAAGGGGGAATTTCACAATAAAGAGGGCGAGGCTGCAGAAGGGACAACATTTGTTCACACATTCAATTTGCCTATACTAGATCCAGTTGTCAAGAGATATTAGGCATAGTGGGCAGAAGAGTTATAACTCAGATCTTCCATCCTTGGAGAAATTCGCCACTTATAGGGCATTTCGTGGGCCAAGGAAGGAGAATCTAGCAGCTGCTATGCATATATATGTGTTTGCTGCCCCAAATCAGAACATAGACGCTGAAGCTTGTAGCTATTCATTTCAGATCTGGGCATTGCACTGGGTTTTACAGTCATCTACAGTCATCCATATTCAGATCTAACTTCTAAGCACTCCTTGTACCTCCTAAGAGGCAAACAAACCATTTGTAAGCAAAAATCAGGTTTCATGTATGTAGGTTCAGTTATGATCTGAGGACAGATTGCTGGTAAATGTAAATTTCACACTACAAACCCTAACTTGGCATCAGAAATATATATAATATGCTTGATCTGAGTTCATCTATCATTAATTATTAGTGTTTCCAGATCTGTGGTACTCACTGTCATAATAGGATTTTATAGTGATAATTTGGGTTTGATATTTAAATTTCAATGTGTGAGTAAACCCTAGGGACATTACACAATGTCTTGTGAGCAATCGTGGCATATGACCAAGAAGAATGTCTGCCTCCTCACTTACCTTGAGGTTATTGCATATGACCTCTTGTGGGATTTTCCTTCATTTGACTTCTGCTTATACGTGCTCTTTGACCAACATGTCCCTCAATTTTACCAGGTCTTGGGTGAGTTTGTCCCCTCTTTCCTAGATTGACTCAACAAGTTCTTCAACTGGCTATCCCAATATTTTGTCATTTTAACCTGAATTTTTGAAGGGCAATGGGGCAAAATGTATACTTTGTTTATGGTTAAAAAGTTAAAAAGGTAAAGTAAACAGAGTTATTCATGAAGAAATAAACTAGATAAGAACATATTGGATAACATTTGAAATGAGAGAGTAAGCAAGTATATTTTATTCATGCACTTCATACAAAATTTGGGATCAAGAAATCTGAGCACAATATGGTCCCTTATCCCGACTACAAGGAAATATTTAAAATTTCCAATGGGTGGTAAGGACTTCCCAACTGTCGGCAACTACCCAAAACTACTCAACCCAATTGGCGAGGCTTAACTATTCTCATCGATTGTACAACATAACAAACTAATATGTAATTTATCTATCTACAAGTGTAGCATCCTAATTAGCACATAAAAAGAAAACCCAATTATCAAATCCCACAAGATTTCAGAGTAGGCATGCAACATTTTCAATTTCCCTTCCAGAAAGAAATATAAAGATCTCTCTTTCAGACGAGACAAACAGTACAAAACTTAATACTACAAGCTCACACAGTCATGGAAAAAAAACACATTCTGTATCCAGCAAGTTTGGATCTCTAACCTGCTATGACTGACGTCGAGGAGGAACCCCTAATCTTCTTCTAATACTTTCTCCAAGTCGAACCAGATCATCCACTTAGCGTTCAGAAGCACAAACCCCGAATCATTGAACATGTCTGTACTTTCACAAAATGGCTATTATCGCAGGGTACATAATACAATACAACATGCAACATAGGCAGGGGAGTAAGGAATTTTGACAAGATCTGGGGTTTTTTAAAATTTTACCTGTTTGCTTGGAGACGACCCACAGGTTGAAGAAAACAGCAGTCCATGGGATGAAGAAAATGGCAGCTAGGGCATAATATTTTCTGCAAATCCGGCAAAAACCCAATACTACAATCATCACTTCCCGCCACACCCTGCATTCTTATAAGCTTCCTTCCTGCCAAACCCATTGTAAGCCTTCTTGCCTGAAGAAACTCCATCTGAGTCCGACGTCGTAGTAGCAAACGGGAGAGCCAACTCACAGAGCCATAAAAAAGCTGCGAAAACAGCAGTTTTGTTTGAGGGAAAAGCCATATGTGGGAAATAATTAGTAGCAATCGCACCTTGGGGTGCAATAGGTACGCCGAAGACAACATAGAGAAATTTGGCTATAAATATTGTTTATTTGAAAATGGGAAAATCAATTGATAAGAATAAATATTGTTTATATTGATAAGATATAAAGTAATAAAGGATTGCCTGTAAATATATCAAATCTATAGTAGTAAAATATAGCTACACCAAGAAGGCTCTGCAGTGAATAAGTCGGGAGTATTAGAGAGTGGTAAAATCCACAATCCAAACAGTGGACATAGAATTTTGTGCAGCTTGAACAGAAAATTCCAATGATGTGCACACAAATTTCCATTAATGTTTGTGTGATATGAGAAATTGTTAATCCATTTGACAACACAGTTTTTGAAGATGATGATTTTTGTAGAGATCATTTGAGCCTTTGGTGGAAGTGCATATGGGAATCTTCAACATTATGAAAATCAGGTGTGTGGCACAATGCTATCCTTAAAGTGATCTGTAAGGAGACAAAAAAAAATGAAACTAATTAGTGTAGCAACCTATTGCATACTGTGAGGAAAATGACAAATAAAGAACATGTCTTTGTAAAATTTAAATAAATGATGTTTAAAAAATGGGAGTCCCAATGCAACATTCCCTATAAAACATTGAAGTAAACCACATTAAAGAAATCATCGAAGCCCCAAGGTATGGAAAATAAATAAGAGTATGAAAGATGCTAGATAATAAAAATTAGTTTCAAAAAATTTGACACATGATAAGTTTATAATTGATCTTTAATAGAGAAACGTAAGCTCTGGGAACCAATTCATTTATAGCTTTAGCTATAGCTGTTAGACATTAAATAGTAAATAATATATGGTTTGTCTCACGACAACCCTTTGAATTTGGATAGTTAATCTGAAAAGTAGAAACACCAAGAATAGAAAACTATAACTTACATTATATGAGAGGTAATAAAACAACAATAAACAGAAATTATATTGATTTGTAGTTGGAGCTATGGGTAATGCATATATATGAGTAAGCATGATGAATTCAAGTAAAGAAGCATTGACTGTTGCTTGACAAAAGAGAGGAGACCAAATAATGCAAAGATCATATCAACCTTCAAGAAAGGAGACTATTTTTTAGTGCAAGATACTGCAATGATCATATCAACCTTTTTTTGCAACTTAGACATATGGGGCAAGTAAAAATATACAAAACAAAAGGAAAAGTCAAGAACCAAGCTGCAAAATGATAGTGAGAGAACAAAGTATGTATACAAATATTCGAAGTAGAAGACGTGTTACATGGTATTGTAGCAGGAGGCATATTGGATCTTTCTATTACTATCCATAATTTGGTAAAAGTTGATGTTATATCAACTAAAAGGTTACCATTTTTACTGTAGGAGCAAATGTTTCTTCGTAGGCTACTTTAAGGGAGTTACAAAATATCCAACTACCCATTAGTTGGTAAAAGCTGAAGTTATATCGTTATATCAAATACTATATACACATTTATAGTGATTACGTGTCTTAGGCATGGTTCAAGTAATTCTGGAATGCTTCTTTAATGTAGATAGAACCACCTTGTCCGTACAGCTCATCCACTTTCATCTCATGAAGGAAAGTACAAAAGGAACTCAACTTCTCACAAGTTGAATGGAACTCATGTACCGTTACTTCCATTGACTGAAAGTCCAAATCTTGGACACTTTGCATGTTTTGAGCAGTGGCCTTCACTTGTTGTAGCAAGTCAAGGAAACTAATTGTAATGTCATTTGCAAAATCTTGTACCCAATTGGTACAATTTCGATTTCCATTGATTGACGGTGTCAAATTGGCTGACAACATAGGGCCATTGGAAATACTGGAGATGTCAATAATCTCCATTGCCATTTGATTGAGGAAGTTGAGTTGTATCTTACAACCTATGAAGCAATAATATATGTTTTGTGTCAGTGTTTAAGCCTATGCTCCTGATTAAGCTCTTCATAACGAGGTAAATCTAATATTCTAGACTCTTGTAGTAGAGTCGAAACAAAATATATGATTTCAGAGTTAAACAGAGACTGATCTATTTAAGTTTTAGATATATAGAAGCTGTAATTTATGTCCAAAATTGTACACTAATCTAAAGTGTATCAAATTTATAGTTGAAAAGGACAACTAAGAGGTCATAGAGCATTTATGCACAAACGATTTATATCAATATAAAAACATACACAATTGATTAAATTCAGAAATATTTATATCGATATAAAACATACACAATTGATTAAAAAAAAATCTATTTAAATTACACAATATCAGAAAATTAAATAATCTTCAATCTTTGTGTCTAGCACACTGTCAAAACTCCAAGCATAAGTGCGGCCAGCTACACCATACTAAAAACAAAACTCCAAGAATAAGTGTAGCCAGCTACAGCTGGTATATCTATGACCTCTTGTCCAACAATAAGGACTGAAACACCCAGAAATAAGGAGTGAACCTGTCAAAACAAACTGAAAGGACCTGCAACACAAACACAAAAGTCAAGCCAAAATTGGATAGAACAGTATTTTTGGATGTTTGGGATTATGAGAGACTTGGATAATCCTGCATCATCCTAGTTTGGGTTTGACTTAGTTAACTAGATTTCCAAAATTAGTTAACCAAATTTTGGAAATCTGGTTTGAATGAGGGAAAATAATTTGAAAAACCTTAATGGGACCACTAAGTCCAAAAATACTCCTAAAATTTCTGAACAGTATGTGCTTACAAATATTAGCAAAGCAATGATATGGAACAATCAGTAAAGATGTGATATGAAACACCTATGCAATTCAAATTATGTATAGCAGCAATGTGCCTATACAAGGTTGAGCACAACCTCATGCTCCTTTATCCCAGTCGCTCCGTATCTCTCATGTATAGCATAAATGAAGCTTTTATATATCTGTATACTAGTAACTTCATTTCCTGTGGATGATGAAAATAGGCATCAAAAGTAGCAGCAGTTGTACAAAGGATTTTACAGAGCTAGCTGATCCATGGCAGAAGCTGTGGTGAGGTCTGTGATGGAGACGGCCATGAAAAGAGAACCCAGAAATGTTGCCTCTATTCTATGCCCGCAATATCATGACTGTTTAGTTAATGTGAGATAAGATGATTATTTATCAAGGAACCCCTAAAATCATAAGTCTGTTATGTTTGAACTTTGAAGTGAAAAATCAAAGCTATAGAGGCAATTAGAAGCTTATTAATGGAATGAAATATTCTGAGCCAATTTTTTTGTTTTTCAATTAACAGATTACAAAGCAGTGCACCCGTTAAGGTTAGAGGAGAAAACCAAAGCATGCAAGAAAGCAACTCTAACCAGAATGGCGCCGATGATGGAAAGCATTGGTCAGAGGGTCTTCTATTCTAAATGTAGAAAAGAACTCAACGTCAAGTATGTGCTACCCAATCCAATGTGGAGTGAGGGACGACCATATGACGGAGTGATTGCAGAATTAAATGCTTGAATTAAATGCTGAAACTGGAAATACTCGACACCCAGAATGTGCTTGCTGTCCCAAGATGGGAGAGTAGCTACCATAGGGCAGAGCTATAACTATTACAATAACTTAATTGAAATTGAAAGTTACAACCAGATTTGAACAAGACAGAATGACTGCCAGTACTACTGTCAGTTTTACAAACAAGAAGCATTCGCCTGTCAATATCTCATGAGATTAACGGATCAGCATTACATCATTGAGAACCACTCTTATCTTGGATAGTGATATCAAAACCACAATGCTTTCAAGGATCAAATACTGATTTCTGTTTTCTGTTACAAATCTGCTCATTAAAAATGCATAAACAGCAGTCTCTAGAACTACTCAAATGCTCATAACTTCCACTTATGACTTCCTATTGACTTGAAATAACATGCAATATACTTCAATGATTTAGGCGACCAACTTAAGACTCTACGACTGATCACAAAGCTTCAGATTTATTTTTCACGAATTCCAAAGCATAAACAAGAGGTACGGCCCAGCTGAGTAATTCGACTTAGCTTTAAAAATTAAATACAACACAATAAAATATGAGATTTGGGACAAAGAATCGCCTCTCCTAAAAAATGATATAAATGCAATACCCAGAATGCCTTTTTTTGTATTTT
The DNA here is from genome assembly GCA_007258455.2 of Sequoia sempervirens. Lineage (NCBI taxonomy): Eukaryota > Viridiplantae > Streptophyta > Pinopsida > Cupressales > Cupressaceae > Sequoia > Sequoia sempervirens. Next base: position 173,082,665 of record VDFB02000003.1, on the reverse strand, counting down.
TTGACTTACAATGAAAAACGTAGATCTACTGTATTAAATGATGCTAAATGGCTGAAACACTAATATGCTAAACAGATTTAACAATGCAAAATTGAACACAAGACGTATGAACTAAAATGCACTCACAAATAGACTGAATTCACCACTAGATGTTGTCTTGCAAACACGAAGTGATGCCCAAGCTAGGAGGCCTTCATTCCTCGAAGCAGTCCTAGAGCCAATCCGGCAGCATAACAGTATAGTCGTCCAAAGATCCGGAAATGATGCACCAATACTCCTCTTTATAATTCTTCCGTTGACTTCGCAAAACCCTAAAATCTGCTTTTAGGTCAAAACCCACTCTCCTCAAGGATGGGCGTACTTTTCCTTCAAAGCTTTAGATTTGATATTTTAAATAAATATCATACTTTAATAAATGCACCCCACATTAGCTTGCTCAGACTTTAGAAATAATTAAAATATTCCTTAATGAGGCACCACCCTCCAAAGACCCCTTTTTTTAAAACATCATTAAGTCATTAATCTAGGCCCATGGTCAACGTTAAAATATAATATTTAAAACGTGACTTTTTAATTACATGACTTAACTTATCCCTCCGAATGTGCCCTGAAGCCAATACCGAGCAAAACATCTGACCAACTGAAGCAGGAAGTCAATCGAGTTGAACTCATTTGGAAAGCTGCCAAAAATAGAATTTACTAAAAATAGTAAATTCCAAAAAGTACTCTGATTGCTGAGATGAACATACCATTGCGAAGCCCTCTGAAAGCCCAGAAGGAATCTGCCATTGAATCCACCATCTCTGAGCAAAGACCTCCTCAAAATTAGGAAACCCTAATTCATCCTCCGACTAGCCTTCAGGTTCCTAAAGAAAGGCCAACGGTTACTGAAAATGTCAGGTTTGAGAAGGGGACATTACAGTCCGCCCTCCCCAAGATTGGTTGTCCTCAAGCAATCGCAAAATAGGATGCTGCAATATCTCATCACTTTCCCAAGTTGCATCCTCCATAGGCAGGTTCTTCCACTTTACCAAACATTCTCTGATAGTTCTATTCCTCAAGGAACATTCTCTGACATCAAGTATCCCCTCGGGAATTAGAACCAACTATCCTTCTTCATCCAACAGTGGCAACTGTGAAGAAGCAACCACATTGTGTCCAAGTGCCTTCTTGAGGCGAGACACGTGGAAGACGTTATGCACTTTGCTATCTGAAGGTAGCTCTAATTCATAAGCTACTGCCCCAACCTTTCTGATGACCCTAAATGGCCCATAGAAGCGAGGTTTGAGCTTCTCAGCTCCACTCTTCTTGAGAGTAGACTGTCTATAAGGTTGTAAACGGAGATAGACCATATCCCCAACCTCAAATGAACACTCTACGCGCCTCTGATCAGCATACAACTTCTGCTAATTTTGTGCAATCTGTAAATTATCCTTCAAGGATCTCATTATGTCTTGACTATGCTGCAACAAATCCTTGGCTAATGGTGCTTTGCTGTCACCAAACACCAAATCTGCAAAATTGGGTGCTTCATACCCATAAAGTGCCAAGAAAGGAGACATCTTGATTGACATATGAAAAGTAGAGTTGTAGCAGTACTCGCCTATATGCAGCCACTTGACCCAAGCTTTCTGCTGTTCTGACACATAATTTCTCAAATAGCCTTCCAACCACTTGTTCACCACTTCTGTTTGCCCATCAGTTTGGGCGTGATAACTCGTACTTGGAGTGAGCACAATACCACTCATTCTGAAAACTTCCTGCCAAAAGGTACTTAGGAACTTGCTGTCCCTATCACTTACAATATTCTTTGGCAACCCATGCAACCTAAACACTTCTCGAAAAAACAAATCTGCAACTTAGGCTACAGAAAAAGTACTGGTAATGGCAAAGAAATGAGCAAACTTGGTTAATCTGTCAACCACCACGTAAATACAATCCTTCCCTTGGGCCTTGGGCAACCTAGTGATGAAATCCATTGAAATGCTTTCCCATTTTTGATTGGGAATTGGAAGGGGTTGCAGCAAACCGGCTGGTAATGTATGCTCATTTTTATTCACTTGACAAACAGGACACTCCTGAATGTAGCGTTGAACCTCTCTCTTCAAACCTTTCCAAGAAAACCTTTCTCGGATCTGCCTATAGGTCTTGAAAAAACCTTAGTGACCAGCAATTGGAATGTCATGAAAATTCAAAATAATCTTCTTCTTGAGCTTAGAATCAGCCCCCAGAAAGATTCTTCCCTTATAATGGATCAATCCCTCAACCACCTGGTACCTTTCATCATGGAAAGTACCTTCCAGAATGCTGGTTGCAAACTAATTTTTTGCATAATCAGCAAGCAACATGTCTCTCCAATCTGCATTAAGCTCACACAATGAGCTAAGATGAGGCCTTCTGGAGAGAGCATCGGCCACGACATTATTTTTCCCTTTGACATACTCAATGTCAAAGTCATAAGCTTGAAGCTTACTCACCCATTTCTGTTGCCTCTCATTTAGATCCTTTTGGTGCATGAAATGCTTGAGGCTATTGTGGTCCATCTTAACCACGAACTTGTTCCCCACCAAGTATTGCCTGAACTTGGCTAATGCATGCATAATGGCAAGCATTTCTTTGTCATAAATCGAGTATGTCCTTTCAACACCCCATAATTTTCTGCTCTCAATCACGATAGGGTGTTTGTCTTGCATCAGGACAGCCCCCACTCCTTCACCCGATGCATCACATTGCAGCTCGAATGGCTTGGAGAAATCAGGAATGGCCAAAACTGGGCACGAGCTCATGATCTTCTTAAATTTGTCAAAAACAACTTGAGCCTTTTCTAACCAAACAAAAGCTCCCTTTTTGGTGAGATCAGTAAGGGGAGCCGCATTCTGTGAATACCCCTTAACGAACCTCCGATAGAAAACACAAAGGCCCAAAAAACCTTTCAACTGAGTCAAATTTTTAGGTGGTGGCCAATCAACCATTGCTTTGATCTTCTCCGGATCCACATTTACTCCCTCAGCACTGATTATGTGGCCAAGGTACAGTAACTCCACCATTCCAAATTTGCATTTGGAAGCTTTTGCGAACAAACTCTCAGATTCCATGATACTAAGCACTTCCTCCAAGTGCTTGAGGTGATCTTCCCAAGTTTTGTTGTAGATCAGAATATCATCAAAAAATATCAACACAAACCTTCGTAACTGCTTCTGAAAGACCCGGTTCATGCAAGACTGAAAGGTAGCCGGAGCGTTAGTCAACCCAAATGGCATGACTAAGAATTCAAAATGGCCATAGTGACATCTGAAAGCTGTCTTTTCCACATCTGATCCCCTCATTCGTATCTGATGGTAACCCAATCTCAGATCAATCTTCGAAAAGAACTTAGCCCCATGTAGCTCATCAATGAGCTCATCTATTCTGGGAATGGGGTATCTATTCTTGATGGTGCTTTGGTTCAAAGCACGATAGTCCACACACATGCACATGGTACCATCCTTCTTTTTCACAAGAACCACTGCAGATGCAAAGGGGCTCTTGCTTGGGCGTATGAAACCCATCTCCAAAAGTTCTCGAATATTCTTCTCGATCTCATCCTTTTGCCTCTTCGGATACCGATATGGAGTTGTGATCACCGGTTTAGCCCCTTCCTTGAGCTCTATGATGTGTTCTGAACCTCGATCAGGAGGAGGCCCAAGAGGTAAATCAGCAAACACTTTACTCTTCTTGGTGAGTAAAGACTGGATATCTGGAGGATGCTCTATTTTCGTTTCAGCTGGACTAGCTGGAAGAATCATGCACTCCGCAGCCCACTCCACTTGGTCATGACGTATCAACCTTGCCATCCTCTTGAATGACACAATCCGAGGGCCACCATTTGACATTCCTCTCAACACCACCTTCTTCCCATCGGATTGAAACTTCAACTCCATAGTCTGCAGATTCAAAGAGATCTCTCCAAGAGATCGCAGCCATTGAATGCCTAGAACGGCATCAGTATCCCCAATGTGAACTACATAGAAGTCATCCTTGACTTCGTAGTTGCCCAACTGCATGGTCATGTTAGATATTTTCTTGGTGCAAGAAATATGGAAGCCATCAACAACCATGACCTTGAATCCTTCGAACTCCTCTATTTGTAGCCCCTTCTTGGCTACCACAACTTCATTAATGAAGTTATGAGTTGTTCCAGTATCGATCAAAGCAACGATTCGCTATCCTTTGATCATCCCACGAACCTTGAATGATTCGTTTCTTTAAAAACTAGAAAGTTCAGCTAAAACTCCACCACTTTCCTTCTCATCTCCAGACTCTTCTGGAGCTCTATCTTCTTCATTGTCTTCAAAATCAGATTGCTAGTCGGAAAAATTAGAACTATTTTCCCCAGCAGAATAGTACTCAATCTGATTGAACTTAACCCCTTTAGGACAAACATGGTCTTGAGACCATTTTTCCTGACATCGAAAACACAACCCTTTTCTTCTGAGTTCATTCAGGGTTTCTTGATCCAACCTGGTGACATGGGGATTGCGATTCTTGAACTCCTTGTGTTGAGGTCTCAAAGGCGCTCTATGCTGAGGTCTCTTCCCTTTATCCCTTTTCTGAAAAGGGGAGTTTGACTAAAATTTCGCCTTAGGAGCAGCCCACTCCATGTTTCTCGCCTTTTTCATGGCCTCTTGCAGGGTTGGTGGATCAAAGGCTTTAATCCAACCTTTGAGTGGTTCTGTCAACCCCTCACTGAAAAGAATCACCAACCTTCACTCCGTGATTCCAGTCACCATGACTGAAAGTCTCTGAAACTCCGCAATGTAGGCATCCAATGTGCCATACTGTCTCAATTGAGCAAGCTCTCTGAAATGGATCTCAGGATCTTTTTTCTCAAACCTTTCGATGAGCCTAGTGGTGAACTCATCATATGTTGTGATAGACCAATGGCCTAGAGTGACGAGGCCATGGTACCACCACTCGTGCGCCACCCCTTCGAGGTGTAGCGTAGCGAACTTGATCGCTTCTTCCTCCGCCAATGGTCTGAGAGCTAGATAGTTATCCAGCTTTTGAATCCAAGCTCGAGCTGAACTTGTATCACTCCCATCAAAATGAGGAAGTATAACTTTGTTGATAGCTTGGTACAAGTCTCCTTGATTTGTTGGTCTTCTTTGATCAAAGTTTCTTCCTTGCCCTTTGTTCTTCCTCTTATGATCCATGAAATCATTGAAGGACATGTCCATCCTGATGTCGACAGGTAGAGAGTCATACTCTGTACGGCCAACCCTCAACTGCTCCACGAATGAAGCATTCTCTTCAGGCTCTGGCTGATTGACTACAGGAGCTAGAAAAGTGGGCTTGAATGGTCTGGAAGAGATGTAAGTGTTGTTTGACACTGTCCGGGCTGCATGCTCATCATGCTGGTTGGAAGCACTATGCTCCCCTCTGTGGCCTGAGTTGTTCTGTGGAACATTATTCTGCCCCATTTTCCCCATCATGAAAGATACCATGTCCATCAAGGCATCCATCTTTTTTCCAAACTCCTTCCCGGGACTCGTAGATCTCTCTCTTCCTTTTCCACTGTCATCTCTGTTGCCAGAACTTCTTTCACCGCCACCAAGAATCCTTTCATTTCTTTCATTATCCCCCATTTCTGTTTCTTGTGAAGGCTCCCAATTAGCCCTCAAAATCTCTGAAGCTGTTTGACCTTCTGGAGGTTGATACAACTGTGTCTGAACTATATCCCTCTTGTATACTCTTGCCAAATACCTCTATTCTCTGTCACTAATAGAAGGCTGATTTCACAGGATGGAAGGATGCGTGGCTCTGATACCACTGAAATATTCCGAGCCAATTTTTTCGTTTTTCAATTAACAGATTACAAAGCAGTGCACCCGTTAAGGTTAGAGGAGAAAACCAAAGCGTGCAAGAAAGCAACTCTAACCAGAATGGCGCCGATGATGGCGAGCATTGGTCAGAGGGTCTTCTATTCTAAATGCAGAAAAGAACTCAACATCAAGTATGTGCTACCCAATCCAATGCGGAGTGAGGGGCGACCATATGACAGAGTGATTGCAGAATTAAATGCTTGAATTAAATGCTAAAACTGGAAATACTCGACACCCAGAATGTGCTTGTTGTCCCAAGATGGGAGAGTAGCTACCATAGGGAAGAGCTATAACTATTACAATAACTTAATTGAAATTGAAAGTTACAACCAGATTTGAACAAGATAGAATGACTGCCAGTACTACTGTCAGTTTTACAAACAAGAAGTATTCACCTGTCAATATCTCATGAGATTAACGGATCAGCATTACATCATTGAGAACAACTCTTATCTTGGATAGTGATATCAAAACCACAATGCTTTCAAGGATCAAATACTGATTTCTATTTCTGTTACAAATCTGCTCATTAAAAATGCATAAACAACAGTCTCTAGAACTAGTCAAATGCTCATAACTTCCACTTATGACTTCCTATTGACTTGAAATGACATGCAATATACTTCAATGATTTAGGCGACCAACTTAAGACTCTACGACTGATCACAAAGCTTCAGATTTATTTTTCACGAATTCCAAAGCATAAACAAGAGGTACGGCCCAGCTGAGTAATTCGACTTAGCTTTAAAAATTAAATACAACACAATAAAATATGAGATTTGGGACAAAGAATCGCCTCTCCTAAACAATGATATAAATGCAATACCCAGAATGCCTTTTTTTGTATTTTTTGACTTACAATGGAAAACGTAGATCTACTATATTAAATGGTGCTAAATGGCTGAAACACTAATATGCTAAACAGATTTAACAATGCAAAATTGAACACAAGATGTATGAACTAAAATGCACTCACAAATAGACTGAATTCACCACTAGATGTTGTCTTGCAAACACGAAGTGATGCCCAAGCTAGGAGGCCTTCATCCCTCGAAGCAGTCCCAGAGCCAATCCGGCAGCATAACAGTATAGTCGTCCAAAAGATCCCGAAATGATGCACCAATACTCCTCTTTATAATTCTTCCGTTGACTTCGCAAAACCCTAAAATCTGCTTTTAGGTCAAAACCCACTCTCCTCAAGGATGGGTGTACTTTTCCTTCAAAGCTTTAGATTTGATATTTTAAATAAATATCATACTTTAATAAATGCGCCCCACATTAGCTTGCTCAGACTTTAGAAATAATTAAAATATTCCTTAATGAGGCGCCACCCTCAAAAGACCCCTTTTTCTAAAACATCATTAAGTCATTAATCTAGGCCCATGGTCAACGTTAAAATATAATATTTAAAACGTGACTTTTTAATTACGTGACTTAACTTATCCCTCTAAATGTCCCCTTCTCAAACTTGACATTTTCAGTGACCGTTGGCCTTTCTTTGGGAACCCGAAGGCTAGTCGGAGGATGAATTAGGGTTTCCTAATTTTGAGGAGGTCTTTGCTCAGAGATGGTGGATTCAATGGCAGATTCCTTCTGGGTTTTCAGAGGGCTTCGCAATGGTATGTTCATCTCGGCAATCAGAGCACTTAACATATCAACATTACATCATTGAGAACCACTCTTATCTTGGATAGTGATATCAAAACCACAATGCTTTCAAGGATCAAATATTTTGTGTTTGCAAGACAACATCTAGTGGTGAATTCAGTCTATTTGTGAGTGCATTTTAGTTCATACGTCTTGTGTTCAATTAACAGATTACAAAGCAGTGCACCCGTTAAGGTTAGAGGAGAAAACCAAAGCGTGCAAGAAAGCAACTCTAACCAGAATGGCGCCGATGATGGCGAGCATTGGTCAGAGGGTCTTCTATTCTAAATGCAGAAAAGAACTCAATGTCAAGTATGTGCTACCCAATCCAATGTGGAGTGAGGGGCGACCATATGACGGAGTGATTGCAGAATTAAATGCTTGAATTAAATGCTGAAATTGGAAATACTCGACACCCAGAATGTGCTTGCTGTCCCAAGATGGGAGAGTAGCTACCATAGGGCAGAGCTATAACTATTACAATAACTTAATTGAAATTGAAAGTTACAACCAAATTTGAACAAGACAGAATGACTGCCAGTACTACTGTCAGTTTTACAAACAAGAAGCATTCGCCTGTCAATATCTCATGAGATTAACGGATCAACATTACATCATTGAGAACCACTCTTATCTTGGATAGTGATATCAAAACCACAATGCTTTCAAGGATCAAATACTGATTTCTGTTTCTGTTACAAATCTGCTCATTAAAAATGCATAAACAACAGTCTCTAGAACTACTCAAATGCTCATAACTTCCACTTATGACTTCCTATTGACTTGAAATGACATGCAATATACTTCAATGATTTAGGTGACCAACTTAAGACTCTACGACTTATCACAAAGCTTCAGATTTATTTTTCATGAATTCCAAAGCATAAACAAGAGGTACGGCCCAGCTGAGTAATTCGACTTAGCTTTAAAAATTAAATACAACACAATAAAATATGAGATTTGGGACAAAGAATCGCCTCTCCTAAACAATGATATAAATGCAATACCCAGAATGCCTTTTTTTGTATTTTTTGACTTACAATGAAAAACGTAGATCTACTGTATTAAATGATGCTAAATGGCTGAAACACTAATATGCTAAACAGATTTAACAATGCAAAATTGAACACAAGACGTATGAACTAAAATGCACTCACAAATAGACTGAATTCACCACTAGATGTTGTCTTGCAAACACTAAGTGATGCCCAAGCTAGGAGGCCTTCATTCCTCGAAGCAGTCCCAGAGCCAATCTGGCAACATAACAGTATAGTCGTCCAAAGATCCCGAAATGATGCACCAATACTCCTCTTTATAATTCTTTCGTTGACTTCGCAAAACCCTAAAATCTGCTTTTAGGTCAAAACCCGCTCTCCTCAAGGATGGGCGTACTTTTCCTTCAAAGCTTTAGATTTGATATTTTAAATAAATATCATACTTTAATAAATGTGCCCCACATTAGCTTGCTCAGACTTTAGAAATAATTAAAATATTCCTTAATGAGGCGCCACCCTCAAAAGACCCCTTTTTTTAAAACATCATTAAGTCATTAATCTAGGCCCATGGTCAACGTTAAAATATAATATTTAAAACGTGACTTTTTAATTACATGACTTAACTTATCCCTCTAAATGTGCCCTGAAGCCAATACCGAGCAAAACATCTGACCAACTGAAGCAGGAAGTCAACCGAGCTGAACTCATCTGGAAAGCTGCCAAAAATAGAATTTACTAAAAATAGTAAATTCCAAAAAGTGCTCTGATTGCCGAGATGAACATACCATTGCGAAGCCCTCTGAAAACCCAGAAGGAATCCACCATTGAATCCACCATCTCTAAGCAAATACCTCCTCAAAATTAGGAAACCCTAATTCATCCTCCGACTAGCCTTCGGGTTCCCAAAGAAAGGCCAACGGTCACTGAAAATGTCACGTTTGAGAAGGGGACATTACATGGAACTATACAGAGCTGATATATAACTATGTATATTATGCTGTCTTTGTAGGGATGTGATGACCAGTTCTCTGCTTCTTGTTTTCAATAGTCCATAAACTCTCTCATCTAGGGATAAGATGATTGTTTTATGACCTTTAGGCCTTTCACATTTATTACTTTATAAAATCTTTTGGCCACTAGTTGACAGGCTTTCAACCTGAATCATAACTTTCACGAACATTTAAATCTTATGGCCATTTTTTTCCAAAGCCAAAAGCTTACATGAAAAGACAACATGCTATTCATGGGATATTTACAGAAGAGATTACACGACAGGTTGTTGTCATTAAAGCACGGGCTGTTTATTTAAAAAATTTGACCTTGAAAGTATGAGGCATTGATGTTCACTATGGTGCTTCCTTGATTGAATACTTTGGTATAAAATCAATACATCCCTGCTTGCAATGAAACCAATGCCATAAAAATTGGAAGAAGATGAATGATGCAGAAGTTCTCCTTCTATTTTCAAGAAATTGTACTATGGTTCAGGAATAGGGGAAAGCCAGATTTATTACTTTATAAAAACCATGAATCTCGAGAACAGTCTCCATCGCAGCAAAATAGGGCTGAGCCAGAACTCTAACCTACAGGGGTAGAAATAAATGCCAAAACCATATAGTTTTTTAAAGAAACATTCTGAATTTATGTATTTTGATGAATTGTTTTTACAATTCAGGAAATCAGACCATCTATGTTCATGAAAAGACAAAGCAAACTAAGAACTCAAACCTGAACCAGTCCCTGAATTATTCTGCAAATGAAATCAAACCATCTATGTTCATGAAAAGACAAAGCAAACTAAGAATTCAAACCTCAACCATACGCTGATTCTAGAAATGACTGACAATGGAGGAATTGTAGACGTAGGCTCTGATGTAGTGCAAAGAACAACTCCAGAAGTGACTCACCCTTCACAAACAACAAGTTTTCATCTCTCAAAGTGCACGTCTAGGGTTTATATGGCAAAATATGACCTAAATACCAAGCGGTCAGGTCTGCTTTAACACACCCTTGACAACTTTAGTCTCACAGGAGAAACCACCAGCACATATGTATTGAGGTGAATGACACCCTTACTCAGATTGAAACTGTGTATAGTGGTTCAACTCTCCCAACAACAATGTCCATTGCAGAAGCCATCTGCTCTTAAAAGTTCGTCTAAATAATCCGTGAGGAGAAGATGTGAATGGCAGATTATCCCGAGAAGGAAGGAAGCAGAAAAATGGGGTTTCGCTGGGGCTCAATACCATACTAATCTAGGGTTTGCAAATTTAAAATAAAATATTTAGAAAACCATATAAACCTATAGTTTTTCCCTAAAATCAGGGCAACAAGTGGCATACCTCAAGTTTCCGCACAGATTGGTGTCTTTCTCTCAACAATGCAGAGGAGAAAAATGGCAAATTAACTATGACGTGTTGTGAAGGATGGGGATGTTTTGCTTCTAATACAAATTGGGGCATTCTGTCGTGCTGTCAAGGAGGCCAACCTCTGCAATAAGTGTTGCCCCGATATTTTGCATCTTCTGCAATAACTGCTTTGGAGATATTTTTGGGTCTTCTGCAGTAAACTCTATGCCATCCGCTAAAAACCATTGAGCCGCTCAGATGCATTTGACCACAGGTGATTGCCTGTGCACGAATCTACACCGTCCGACGCAAAAAGGGCTCCCAAATACTAAGCATGGGACGCCTTCGGCGTAAATATATTTTTTGGAAAAGGTAGGTATTTTTTCTATTTTAATTTGAGACAATGTAAAGTAAAAAATAAAACTTAACTAGCAGTTGCACCTTGGTGTGCAATAGGTACGCTGAAGAGGTCTAGAATATCCATTACGAAAATTTTATGTCTATATTTTGCATACATCTATGCAATGCAAGAGATCGATTGGTAGGCCATTTTGGAAATGATTTTGTTTGTGCAACAAAGGTCTCAATGGACAGGTGATAGCTTCAAATGAAATATGCATCCACTTACAAGTATCCAAACATGAAAGAAACAAAACCTTTGAATCAAGAAGATAATCAGGCTTCATTAGTAGTAGGCTCATGTTATGTTTTTCATAGGGAGAGAGGGAGATAGAGGGAGAGATATGGATAGAAAGAGGGAGATATAAAGGGGGGAAGAGTGAGAGAGAGGTAAAGAGGAAGATAGATATGGGGATGGAGATGGAGAGGGGTATGGAGAGGAGAGAGAGGGATAAATAGAAATATAAAGAGAGGGAGGGAGAGAAAGAGAGGGAGATAGGTAGAGGAGAAAAAAGTAAAGAGATATAGAAGAGGGAGTAATAGAGAGAGAGGGGGAGATAGGGATAGAAAGAAGGAGAGATAGGGATAGAAAGAAGGAGAGATAGAGATAGATATAACTTAGGAAAGATAGAGGGGTTGAGAGAGAGATGGAGACGGAGAAATAGAGATATTAAGAGGGAGACAATGAGAGGGGGATGGAGAGATAGAAAGATAAATATAAAGAGTTATATATATAGAGTAGAAAGGGATATGTAGGGATATATAAAGGGGGGAAGAGTGAGAGAGAGGTAAAGAGGAAGATAGATATGGGGATGGAGATGGAGAGGGGTATGGAGAGGAGAGAGATGGATAAATAGAAATATAAAGATAGGCATAGGAAGTTATATATAGAGAGAGATAGAGACAATGTAAAGTAAAAAATAAAACTTAACTAGCAATTGCACCTTGGTGTGCAATAAGTACGCCGAAGAGGTCTAGAATATCCATTACGAAAAATTTTTGTCTTTATTTTGCATACATCTATGCAATGCAAGAGACTAATTGGTAGGCCATTTAGTAAATGATTTTGTTTGTGCAACAAAGGTCTCAATGGAGAGGTGATAGCTTCAAATGAAATATGCATCCACTTACAAGTATCCAAACATGAAAGAAACAAAACCTTTGAATCAAGAAGATAATCAGGCTTCATTAGTAGTAGGCTCATGTTATGTTTGTCATAGGAAGAGAGGGAGATAGAGGGAGAGATATGGATACAAAGAGGGAGATATAAAGGGGGGAAGAGTGAGAGAGAGGTAAAGAGGAAGATAGATATGGGGATGGAGATGGAGAGGGGTATGGAGAGGAGAGAGAGGAATAAATAGAAATATAAAGATAGGCATAGGAAGTTATATATAGAGAGAGATAGAGAGGGAGAGATAAAGATAGTGAGGTAAAGAGATATAGATATGGAGGTATAGGAAGAGGTAGAGGGAAATAGAGAGGGAGAGAGCTAAATGGATAGAGAGGAGACGTGTCGAGAGATAGAGGGAGAAAAATAGATAGAGACGCACAGATAGAGAGATGGATAGGGGGATATAGAGGGAGTGAGGGAGGGAGAGATGGGGATAGATAGAGGGGAGATATAAAGAGAGGGAGGGAGAGAAAGAGAGGGAGATAGGTGAGGAGGAGAGAGAGAGAGAGAGAAAGTTTGAGGTGAATTATCCATATCATAAATCAAATGACACATGTGGTACCACAGGCACTAACTCCCTAGGGACACATGTAATCCTTGGATTATTCAGACATAGTATAGGGAGGAGGAATAGGGGGTGTGTGTGTGTGCATGAAACCTGGCAGAGAGATAGAGGATTTGTATAAATAGATGGGGAGGGGAAGGAGAGGAGGTGAAGAGGGCACTCCTTTATCTGTGCATCTCCCTCTCAGTCTCTATGTTTCTCATTATCTCTCGAATTTCTCTCTTTGTATCTCTCATATTTCTCTTCCCTGTTTTCTAGATTCTCTCTTCCTCCTCCCTATCTCTCTACCTTGCTCCTTTGTTGTCCTTCATACATATCTTTGTTTCCTGTTTCTCTTTATCTCTCTCCTGGTGCTTTATGTCTATCTATGTCTCTTATATTCTCTCTCTCTCTGTCTCTATCTTTCTCTCTCTCTCTCTCTTTGTTCTCTATGTCTCTGCCTCTTTATCTCTATCTATTCTATCTATCTCTCTTTGTCTCCTCTTTATCTGTCATGGTCTCATTTATCTTTTCTATATATTTTTGTCTCTCTTTTTCTTTCTTTTTTGTATATACTCTCTATCTATATCCTGTACATTTTATCTTCCCTCTCTTCCTTTCTTTCTCTTTTTCCTCTTGCTGCTGTCTTCTCTGTCTTTCCTTAAGTGTGCAATTAGGTTTTCAAAGGGGGTTCTGAAGGTGGTGTTATCATGTAATCAAATGACACATGGTGGTACCTAAGCATAACTCCTAGGGTTTATGTAATCCTTGATTGTAGATATAGTGAGGGATGAATAGGGGTGTGTGTGTGTGTAAGAAAGATATATGGAAGAGATAGAGAGAAGTTGTATAAATAGATAGAGAGGGAAGGAGAGGGAGGAGTAGAGAGAAATAGAGAGGAGAAAAAATAAAAAGAGATATAGAAGAGGGAGTAATAGAGAGAGAGGGGGGGGATAGGGATAGAAAGAAGGAGAGATAGAGATAGATATAACTTAGGAAAGATAAAGGGGTTGAGAGAGAGATGGAGAGGGAGAAATAGAGTTATTAAGAGGGAGACAATGAGAGGGGGATAGAGAGATAGAAAGATAAATATATAAGAATTTATATATATAGAGGTAGAGAGAGGGATATGTAGAGAAGGAAAGAGTGAGAGATAACCTATGATAAAGATAAGTAATAAAGAGATAAATAGAGAGGGGGAGAGAGAGATAAAGATAAGGAGGGAGAAATGGAGTGTGTATGTGTGTGTGAGAGAGAGAGATATATATGAAGATAGAGACAAAGGGATATATATAGGGAGAGAGGGAGAGAAATGGAGAGAGGATAGAGATAAAATAGAGATATAGAAAGAGGAAGTGATAGGGAGAGAGAGATCTTAAAAGAGGGAGAGATAGAGAGATAGGTAGTGGGAAAAATGGAGGGGGAAGAGAGAGAAAGAGAGATAGAAGGAGAGAGGAAAGGGAAGAGGGAGAGAATGATAGAGGGAGCAATGGAAGGATAGAAAGATAGAGATAGGGAGTTATATATAAAGAGAGGTAGAGATGAGGAGATATATGTATAAATATGGGAAGAGAAAGAGAGAGACACTCCTTCTATCTATGTCTCCCTCTCAATCTCTATGTTTCTCATTATCTCTCAATTTCTCTCTTTGTATCTCTCATATTTCTCTATATATTTTTCTTACGTTCTCTCTTCCTCTCTCTCCCTATCTCTCTACCTTACTCCTTTATTGTCCCTATTTATCTCCCCCTCTCTCTTTTCTATATATCTTTGTCTCTATTCCTGCTATCTATCCTATCTCTCTCTCCTATGGTACTATATCTATCTATGTCTCTTATATTCTCTCTCTCTCTCTCTCTCCATCTCTCTGCCTCTCTCTCTCTCTCTCTCTATTTGTCCTCTATATCTCTACACCTCTATCTCTATCTCTATATCTATATCTCTCTTCTATATCTCTATATCTCTTTGTCTCCCTCTTTACCTCTCCATAGATCTCTATTTATCTTTCTCTCTATCTTTTTTTCTCTCTTTTCTCTTTTTGTATCTCCCTCTCCCTATCTATATCCATGTCCATTTTTATCTTTGCCTCCCCCTCTCTCTCTCTCTTCCTTTCTTTCTCTTTTTCTCCCTTTTCCTCTTTATATCTTCTCTATCTTCCTTAAGTGTGCAATGGGTACACTAAAGAGGTTTGAAAGGTGAATTATCGTATCCTTAATCAAATGACACATGTGGTACCCTGAGCATAACTCCCTAGGGACACATGTAATCCTTGGATTGTTAGATATAGTGAGGGAGGAATAAGGAGAGAGTGTGTGTGTGTGTGAAAGATATATGGAGAGAGATAGAGAGGGAAGGAGAGGGAGGTAGAGAAATAGAGAGGAGAAAAAAGTAAAGAGATATAGAAGAGGGAGTAATAGAGAGATAGAGGGGGGGGAGACAGGGATAGAAAGAGGGAGAGATAGGGATAGAAAAAGGAGAGATAGAGATAGATATAACTTATGAAAGATAGAGGGGTTGAGAGAGAGATGGAGAGGGAGAAATAGAGATATTAAGAGGGAGACAATGAGAGGGGGATGGAGAGATAGAAAGATAAATATATAAGAAGTTATATATAGAGAGGTAGAGAGAGGGATATGTAGAGAAGGAAAGAGTGAGAGATAACTTGTGATAAAGATAAGTAATAAAGAGATGAAGAGATAAATAGAGAGGGGGAGAGAGAGATAAAGATAAGGAGGGAGAAATGGAGTTTGTATGTGTGTGTGTGAGAGAGAGAGATATATATGAAGATAGAGACAAAGGGATATATTTAGGGAGAGAGGGAGAGATTCAATGGAGAGAGGATAGAGATAAAATAGAGATATAGAAAGAGGAAGTGATAGGGAGAGATAGAGATCTCAAAAGAGGGAGAGATAGAGAGATAGGTAGTGGGAAAAATGGAGGGGGAAGAGAGAGAAAGAGAGATGGAAGGAGAGAGGAAAGGGAAGAGGGAGAGAATGAGAGAGGGAGCATTGGAAGGATAGAAAGATAGAGATAGGGAGTTATATATAAAGAGAGGTAGAGATGAGGAGATATATGTATAAAGATGGGAAGAGAAAGAGAGAGACACTCTTTCTATCTATGTCTCCCTCTCAATCTCTATGTTTCTCATTATCTCTCAATTTCTCTCTTTGTATCTCTCTCATATTTCTCTTTATATTTTTCTTACGTTCTCTCTTCCTCTCTCTCCCTATCTCTCTACCTTACTCCTTTATTGTCCCTATTTATCTCCCCCTCTCTCTACTTCTATATATCTTTGTCTCCTATTTCTCTTTATCTATCTCTTTATCTCTCTCCCTATGGTACTTTATATCTATCTATGTCTCTTATATTCTCTCTCTCTCTCACTATCTCTATCTTTCTCTCCCCCTCTCTCTCCCTATTTATTCCTCTAGTATATCTCTACCTCTATCTCTATCTCTATATCTCTATCTCTCTTCTATCTCTCTATATCTCTTTGTCTCCCTCTTTATCTCTCCATAGATCTCTATTTATCTTTCTCTCTATCTTTTTTTCTCTCTTTTCTCTTTTTGTATCTCCCTCTCCCTATCTATATCCATCCATTTTTATCTTCCCCCCTCTCTCTCTCTCCTCCTTTCTTTCTCTTTTTCTCCCTTTTCTTCTTTATATCTTCTCTATCTTCCTTAAGTGTGCAATGGGTACTCTAAAGAGGTTTGAAAGGTGAATTATCATATCCTTAATCAAATGACACATGTGGTACCTTGAGCATAACTCCCTAGGGACACATGTAATCCTTGGATTGTTGGCATGAATCGACTAGTCAAAAGTTAGTCTCCCTCTCTCTCAATAACGTTTAATTTAGATTTTAAGTTTGAAATTTATTTTATTATATAAATTAGGATAAAAATAAAATGAATAATTATAAATTAAATTATTTCTAATAACTTTTAATTATAATTTGTAATTTCATAAGCATAAATAAATATGTAAAATAAATTTCAAAGTTAAATCATACTACAAAGGAAATGCAAAATTACAATATCCATTTAAACAAATAATTTTAAAATAATTAAAATTTAATAACATGAATAATTATAAATTAAATTATTTCTAATAACTTTTAATTGTAGTTTGTAATTTCATAAATATAAGTAAATATGTAAAATAAATTTCAAAGTTAAATCATACTATAAAGGAAATGCAAAATTAAAATATCCATTTAAACAAATAATTTTTTAAAAATATTAAATAATAAACTTATTGAGAATAAATAATTAAATAATAGAATTAAAATTTTAAAAAATGTACTTAAAAAATATAATTAATATATTGCAAACAATAGTAACATTAATTTGAAAGTAAAATTGTACTTCAAATAAAATAGTAAAACTAAAAATAAACTGTATTAAAACTGTTAAAACTAAAATTTTAACTTTTATATTAAAAATTACAAGTAAGATTAAACTTAAAAAACTAAAAAATAAAATGAAAGGTAAAAAATCAATTTCTAATTTAAATATAGATAATTTTGATTTGATTTGATTTAATTTTAATAAATTTTATGTGATTTAATTTAAAATGTATATTAAAAAAATTTAAATATAAATATTTAATATAAATATAAATTTACTAAAACCTACAATAAAAAAACTCTAATAACTACTCAAATATTTTTTTAACTTTAAAAATTATTAAGAATAAATTAAACTAAAAGAAATAACATAGAGCATTGATAATCGAAATAGGCACGTGGCATATTCTCTTTATCACGAAATGCCAAATAAATAAATTTATTAATTCTCTTTATCACTAAATACCAAATAAATAAATTTATTTATTTCTTGGAAGGCAAAATCAAACAGCTGTAGGCTTTGCAATGAGTGTTTCTTACGTTTTTTTTTTACTAAGAACGACAAAAGAAAAAAAATAGTGAGAAACAATGTAAAATAAAAAATAAAACTTAAATATATTTAATTTCTATTGTCTTAATTTGAGACAATGTAAAATAAAATAAAAAAACTTAAATATATTTAATTTCTATTGTCTTAATTTGAGACAATGTAAAACAAAAAATAAAACTTAAATATATTTAATTTCTATTGTCTTAATTTGAGACAATGTAAAATAAAAATAAAAACTTAAATATATTTAATTTCTATTGTCTTAAGTTAAGACAAAATAAATAAATAAATATAACTTAAATATATTTAAGACAAAATTAGTCTTAAATTATCGTCTTAAAAAGCCCCTCAATGTAGTAGGGGAAGTACAACAGACTACACTGAGAACTGCGATGCTCAGTGCCGGCCTTCCGTGGTTGCCATGGACACACAAACTTCTGGCGTTGGAGTACATAAGATTACTTTGCATCTGTTAGCTGCACTGCTCGGGGCTTGCCTAGCCTTGTTGCACTAAATCAATAGCCTCGGATGGCTCTTGATTTTTGGGTAGTTTTTTGCGCCTAGCCATGGCTCTTATCCTTGTATAGCGTTTTTCTCCCTACTTTGGGCTGTTGAATTGTAGTAAGTTTATGTAAATACTCTTTACAAGCAAATATATGTAATTTTAGTCAGCTGAATTGTAATGAAGTTTCTGTAAATACTCTTTACAAGCAAATATATGAAATTTTAGTCAGCTGATAGAGATTTTGGACAGGTATACGGTGCCGTCAGAATAAAACATTTAACCCTATTTATTAATTGAAATTGAGAATATTTTTTACTGTTGAAAACTCTGAGCAGTGGCTGCTAAAAGAACTCCGAGCTATTGAATGTGTGATTAATGCATAAATTACAGCTATAACGGGTCATTAAGCCATAAACAATATTATTTGTTGGGCGGAAGCAAGGAAACTTGTTGGAAGGGCAAGCGACAGAGCAATGGCAGAAAATTCAGCAGAGGGAGCGAAACCCCAAGCGGCGCAGCTGCTCGACTCGGCAGATATGAAGCCTGGGCAACACTTGCAGATGAAACCCGCCGCATCAACAGTGCATCATAGTGGCGGCTTTTTCGATTTTATGGGGAATGCGCCCAAGAAGTGGTGCGTTTCTTCAGGCAGGCCATTCAATATATCGAGGAAAGCAGAGATATCAACGACTCAAACCCTCGAACCCTGCAGCATTCTCATCGATGTTTTCCATACAGTAGATCGATGGAAACTTTTTTGGCCTTAAATGCCGTTATTGCGTGTTAGTATTGTTCTTTACTTTTAGTTTGTTGGTGTCTTCTACCTACTTCGCTCGTAAATTCAATATTGAGGATACTTTTTTTTATTTGAAAAACGAGAATATTTAAATTTTTCATTAACTGTTTTTAATATATCACCTAATCATCATTTTGTTCATGAAAATCTAAAATTTTAATGTAAAATGATATGTTTCTTAATAATTTTAAAAATTATTTTGTTTTAAAATTTTAATATATGATGATATATTTTAATAATTTAATTTTTATATAAATAATTTTTGTACAAATATAATAGAAAAAGATGATTTTCATAATAATTATAAATTTTTAAACTATTAAGAAAATTGAAAGAGGTCATATTAATTTGTATAAATAAATGATTTTAAATGATATGAAAAATCAATATTGAAATTATGTAAAATTAATATCTGAATCATATCATATGAATTAGAGACTATATATATATATAATGGTTAGTTTAAAATATTTCTAGAAGAGGTATGTTAAGTTGACTATTAGTAAATAAGGTTTAGTCAATGCTATTAAATTTTCACAATCCGTATCCATAATATTATAGATTTTTGGATTTAATTATTTTCACACAATCAAATCCAACAACATTATAGTGGTTAGTTTAAAATATTTCTAGAAGAGGTATGTTCTATTAAAGTTGATCATATATATATAACTAATTGTCAACTTTAATAGAAAATACCTCTTCTAGAAATATTAGAAATATTTTAAACTAACTATTATACTAAAGTATGAAACCTTATTTACCAATAGTCAATTTAACATCTATTATATTTTACGTGTGAAATGGATATGTCAAAGGTGAAATTGAATCCAAATCCACATAATTGATAAGACCAAATATAGTCTTTCTAGTGTTTTTCAGCGCGGACGAAAGAGACGCGGAATCTAACTCGATTCTACACATTAATTTTTTTAAAGTAAATAATTCCATTTTTTAATACCAAAAACAGCAAATTACAGGCCAATGGCTTTCCTGTCAGTCAAACCTTATATTTGCTAATGATACCCTATTTTAATAGAGAAACCTAGGCACTAGGCAGTTTGGGAAGGGAGCAAAAGAAATAAGTTTGGTAGTGATAGTAATAGGTGAGAAAGAAATTGGTGGGGGTGGAATGACGCCTATTTTAACTTAAAATACTTTAAAAATGTATGTATACGGCATGTGGAGAGTTCTATTCGTGATAATATTAATTCACCTCATAGCAATTTATTTAGAAGCTAAAAACAGAAGAGATGAATTGTGTGTTTGTCAACGATCATTAGGGCAAAACTTTTTTTTTTTAAGAAAAACCATTATTATCATAGGATTTAGTCGGTGAAGTAAGGGATAGGTTTCATTGGCTAACATATTTTAATCAGATTATAAAAACTTAAAATATTTTAGTGGTAATAGTCTCAAATGTCAAGATAAATATTAGGTCAAAGATAGTAATACTTAAAAAGTTTAGAATGACATTATTTTATATTGGGAATATAATCACATATCAAATATCACAATCAATGTAGGCGGAAGAACTTGTATTCAATAAGAAAACATCAAATATAACAAATCTATTCCATTTACATTTATACTAGCACTTGTACTAAAAGGAAGTGTAATGATTATGACTATAGTATAATATATGTTAAGTAATATATTAGCAAGTACAAATAAAAAAATAGAATAAGAGATATTATTTGAATAGGAAATTTTGTTATATAGAATAGTATTTAGAAAAGGGAGAGACATGGAGAGATAGGATAAGGGAAAGGGGCCCATAGTGGGTAGGGGTCCAATGGTGGGTATAGAAGTAGGCCTGAGTGGGCCTCATAGTGGGTAGGCTTAATATCCAATAAACTTACAATTAATATCCAATTGCAAAACACTTTTATCCATAACGTACACAAACTGACAAATCATGTGATGCCACATCAACGCACCAATAATACATGACTTAGTGACCCACTATTGGTCTCACCTTTTTTTTTGGTTGTTTTGGATACCTTGACAAAAAGCACGTTGATGTGGTATCATGTTTGATGATGTGACCTTGAAACCAATTTTTATAAGTAGGGGACTTGCCAAATAAGTTGTACAAATTTGCGAGTGATTTCAAATTTTCACAAAAGACTTTGAGAAGTGTGAAGTTAGGGTGGCCCGCTATAGGCCCCTCTCCCTTATATATGATTAAAAAAAATCTAATTGACCTTCCACTTGATATCTCTATCTCTCTATTTTATTTAACTTACAAAATTTTAAGGGATATATGTTTATAATATTTACATAAAGTACATCAATAAATACTATTATATTTAAATTCTAATAAACTAAAATTTATTAGTACTATTTTTTATATAATTATTTATTGATTTAAAATGCACTTATTATATACTAAGGTTACTATTATTTATTATTATTTTTATCAATAAGCTTGTAGCAAGAACTGCTTTGTATTAATTTCAAAAAGATGTAACATATCATATACAAAAACCAAAACTTAGCATGGGATTCTTTGAGTAACTAATTCACCCTATATCACTCTAAGAGACTAGTAAAATTTGAAATGAACTATAACCTTACATATTTTTTCTTTACATATTTAGCTATAACTATATAGTAATATGATTTCTCTACTCATCTTCATCTTTAGCCAAAACTTGGTTCAAAAAGGCACACATCCATACACATCCATTCAATGCTGAAAATGGGATTAAGATTTGTCATCTCCCTTATAAATGAGCATCCCTTTGTAGCCTTGACGTGGTGTTGCTCCAAAGTTGTCACGAAATTCACCAAAAAGTGAAGCCATAACACCTTCGCATTGACATCATGTAGACGACGAAAATATTGTTGATGAGATATTCCAAAGCAAGGCCTCACCACGTCCAAAATTTCATCTAGGACACCTACAAACTCCTTTTTGATTAACTCCTTTGTCAGTCCCCGCACCATTTCTTTTGGCTCTCCTAAACCTAGCAGAGAGGCCATAAATCTAGAGGTGGTGTCCATATTGACCCTATATCTATCTTTTGCCACCAAAAATTAATGCCTAAAACCCACTTGATTGCAATGAGCTCCAATTTTTTTCAGGTTTTAAAGACCATTTTAGGCATATGGTCTATTATCTCTCCTAAAAATTCCATTTATCTCTTCAAACAAACCAACCTCACAGGCGTATTCATCACTCTCAAGCTATATTTTCTAAGTTGTGAGACATGTATTTACTTGCCTTTGAATGCTTGCTTTAATAGGCCCTCGACGCCTCATTCTCACAAATCACCACCTTTCCCAACTATGAGAGGAGTACAACAATAATTTCACTATCCTTATTTGTGGTTCTTTTCTTTCATTTTAATGTCATTTCGGCCTTGGGATTTTAACACCACTTGATTTATGTTACTTCTTTGACACCCTTTTTATTAAAATATTTACCTAGTTTCTTATCATTCCCTTGATGAGAGATCATGCTTGAATCACCTTGTGAGAAAATTATTAGAGGTGACATGGGATTTAATTGCAATGTTCAATCTTTAGAGTCCCATATGCTACCAGGTTGGGAAACCTATCAGCCACTATGTAGCTCATGAAAGTTGTTAATTTCTCCATAATTTCCTCTAAGTGACTTTTTAGTTTCCAATTTTGTATCAACCCTTTTATGAATGGTAAATTTATGATTATTGTGGAATCACTTTCCACCTCTATGTCTAAGATCCTATGACCTTAATAAAGGTCAAACCCAAACATGAGAGCTTGTATCTCTATGTCATTGTTTGTACCTTCTTGAAGTGGTACATGGAGGCTCTATATAATTTCCTCCCTTTCCAATCATGAATTATACAATTGGTGCTAGAGGTGCTAGGGCTTCCTCTTGATGTTCCATAAAAATTCAACTTGTACCAACCCTGCTTGAGTGGTGCCCACTTAGCCTCTGTTATTGCCTTAGACGATGTCTTGCCCCCCACCCCACACACTAGTGGAGGTTGTAGCCCATACATTATACTATTATCCCAAGATGTCCAAAGTTTGAGATTTGAATTTTGGTTTTGTGTTATATTGTTTGCTACCACCATAATTGCAACTTCTAGATTATTCAGGAAGGAGGGCATGTTTAGTTATTTTTCATGAAATATTCTCCTATTTCATTCCTTTTATATTTCCCAAATCATTATTGATGGGATTATTATCCAAAGGCACAATAACATTGTGTTCTTATTTAATGTTGACCAAGACTTGGACAAGCTCAAGATATTGTTTGGTAAAATACTTACCAACCTAATTTGGCACATAGTCATCTCCAACATTCTTGGGAAAATTTACACCCAAGGAGAAGATGGTTTGGTTCCTCTTCCAAGCTTCTACACAATGCGCATCTTGATAGACTATGATACCCCATTTTTAGGAATCTATTTATTATTAGGATCCTCCCCTAAAGAGTTTCCCATGTGAATGTCCCCACCTTGGGGAGGCATAGTTTATTCTAGAACGTGTGAATAGAAATCTTTGTGTCCCCAATGCTTTCCTAAAGTGGCCTCTACCCTTCTCTTACATTATATTCACTTCTCTTTGCCCCATTCCATACTAGCTTTTCATTCCCCTACCTTAGTGCTATGCTTCTATCTCTTAATAGATTTTCCAAAAGAGTTACCTCTATTGGACACTAGGAACACTGAGAGGGGGGCTGAATCAGTGTTCCACAATATTTGAATTTCAAATCAAATCTTAAACTATCAACAACAATATTTAACCTTTAATAGCATTCACAACATATAAACAGAAGGAAACATGCAAACTCATTAAAGAGACAATGTGAACACCATAGCACCAAATTTTTTACGTGGAAACCCTGTTAGGGGAAAAACCATGGTGGAGAATCCAATAAGTATAATCTGTTAAAAGTATGATCAAAAGGGAATGCACTTGCATTCAAGCACACTACCTAGAGCTCACTGCTCAAAATAGGGAAGGCTCACTTCCTTACAAAATATTTGAGATTACAACAAAATGTTGAACAGAGGATATAGCATCTACAAATTCCTGGATTTGGTTCCAATGAGGCACTTAAAACAGATTCTGGACCTTTTTTCCAATTCACACTTCTGCTCTACTCTACTCTACTTTCCTACATAAAAACCCTTCTGCTGTACAAACAAAATTCACTTCAATAGATCTTTTGATATTAGCTCATATAGCTTCTCTACACTTTTTCACTCACACCTTCTCACTTCTTGATCCACACATACCAAAAATGATTTACCGATCTCACATATATATCCACTAACAAGATTTGATTACTATATGTTGGCTTCAAACAAAATATAATATCTTCCATATGTTGGCTCAAATCACCAATTAGAATTAATGTGTACCCACACAAGTCGGCTAGACTATAGTAGGGACCAAAGTCAAAATTCCCAACACAAGAAATAGTTAAACAACTATTCCTCATACATCTGGGACACACTATACACAATAGGTCAGACATAATCAAAAAATAAACAATAAGTCATTCTACCAAATCTCCAAACTCGTACACCGATCAATGCAACATTACAAAACTTACCAATCAAGTAACATACATGCTTGACAAGCTTCCTTGGGGATCCACACAACAAAATAATGATTCGGTGAAGTATTCAAACCAACTTATCAACCGAATACTCTGTTCTTCATGCTTTTTGTCGGTAGAATACAGTCTTCTACTTTTCTTGCCAGTGTGAGCTACTTCTAAACTGTGGACCACACTACCCTCCAGTTGCCATCAATGACAAAACTAGAAACCAAAAACAATCTCCCAAAGCCATATGCCAACAATCTCCCCCTTTGGCATTGATGGCAACACTTAGTGAAAAATGACTAAGTGTCAAAACTCAAAGCTTCAAAACACAACGAAACACTGCTCCCCCTTTGGATGTCAATGCATTTTTCATTGCATTCTCTCCCCCTTTGACATCAATGACAAAAACTTCCACTAATTTCTCTTCCCTTTTAATATTTTTATTACACTCTGTCTTACTGCATTCTCTCCCCTAAATTATCAAAAAAAGTCACACCTGCTACTAAATTCAAAAAATTATTTTATACTTATCTTTCATCTCTGGAAGAAATTTCTTCCAAGAGTCCACTACAATCCCAGTAGCTATTATCAGACTGTTATTTTTTTATGTCCTATTGATGACTTGGATAGGGGATTCAGGAATGGTAATGGCTTCTTCCAGCTTTTCTCCTTTCTTTAGAACTTCAATCATTTGCTCTAATCTACATTTAGTTTGATCCTTCACTTTCTAGAAAGTATCTATAAGAGTGTTTCTGGCAAAGTGAACCTTTGCATGCTCAACTTGTAGCTCATGAATCTTCTTCTTAACTGCTCCATCCTTGTCTTGAAACATACTATAGTCCTGTCTGATTCTGACAAGCTCATTCTCAATTTGTTCTAACTTGTCCGTGTATTTACCAACCACATGAGGCCACCTAAGACAATAATTGTAGATCTTATTTGCTGAATCAATGCACTGTCTTAACACATTCATTTTCCTTTTCAATTTGGCGAGAGATAGCCTAAACTGCATCTTCAGATGTGAGATTATTTCATCCTCTTTCCTGTCCAGAGGCACAAAGTCCATAGCCTCCCTGATACATTCAATCAATTCTTATGGAAGTACATTTTGTAGACTCTCCAATTCAATGTTGTTATGAATAAAGTATCTTCCTAGAGTGTCCTCAATGAAGTCTTTTTCATATGATGGCCCATTTATCCAAATGTCAGTTATCTTTTGCATTTCATCTTCTTTCTGAACAATCTGCAACATCTTTGCTTTAAGTAAAGCACCTTCTTCATCACTTTCTTTTGCTATTATCACATCCGGTTCAATTGGTTTTGGTTCATCTCTTGGTGTATATTCCTCAGAATCACCATCCACTATATCCACAACCATATTCTCTTTACCTTTTCCCTCAAGTTTTGTTGACTTAGGTGTCGGAAGAGTGTCACCAACCAACTCTCTTTCTCTCTTCTGGTTTTTCTCCGCCTTACTAGAGGATGATCCAACTTCAAATACTTTTATTGGAAGAGGAATACCACTTACACCAAAATTTCCTAACAAGTTCCTAAAGAAGCTTTCATAAGTTTGTTCACCATTTTCAAAAGTGTTGAAATGCTCAAAAATTTGCTTGCAAACTGACATATTTTCCTTCCATACCACATTGGACATCATTTTGAGGCAAGCAATTTAGGAAATACATCATAATGCATATAGCTAGGGTACCAAACCTGAAAGAGTAATCTATATCCTTCGTCAGTTGCACATTCTCCATCAATTGATCTTTCAACAATCCAAATAGATCAAAATCTTCATTTTCTATTATCATCTATTGAGCGATATACATTGTGCCTGCCGAGGTTGATCCTTCTCTATTTTTGAAGAAGATTTTATATGAAATTCCATGTGCAATATACCTCATTAATGGATCTTTGATTGTTCAGATTACCAGAGCTCTCTGATCTCCTCATTCTTCTTTTCTTCTCTTTTAGTTCAAATTCACTCAAATTCCATTTCAAGCTTTAGGGCAGCTTGTTTAACTCTCACTCTTCTATTATTTCTTTTAGGGTTTGATTCAGATGAACATCTTCAAGGCCTTTGCTTTCTTTTTGCTTTAACTGGCCTCATAATTCCGTCCTCTTTTCCCTTGACTCATTTATTTTATCCTTTAGTGAATGAATGAATTTTTTCAGTAGCCACAATATTTTCTTTTAGTTCTATGACCTCTGCTTTAGACTGATCAAGATCATCAAATGCCACTGATCAACCTAGTTTTTGGTCTAGTTTGGGTAAAATCTATAGTTTATTTGCTCATTGATGTCATGGATTTTAATGCTTAAGTGTTGATATTGGCATAATGTTTCCCTCAAACCATTGACATTTGGCATTACCCTATCTCTGTAGGCTTTAATGATATTTGGAATAATATGTGAGTCATCTATGTTGATTTTGCATGCGATTGTTAGTGTAATTAATTATTTAATTACACTTTAGCATAAGTTTACTTAGGCATATTATATTTCCTAGGTTAATTCTTATCCTTATCTTGTTGAGTTGTCTTTTTGCTCAAGATAAGATTAGGGTTTTTTTTTCTTGCTTTATTGCTTGATTGCCTTTCTGAAGGCTTTTGTATTATTTGTAAAACAATTACTTTCAATAATCATTATTCTGGTTTTTTGCTTGCACAAACTTGCTCTGAGGGTTTACATAACATCTTTCTTTTTTGTTTTGAATATCGGTTGCATGTGATAGGTGATTGCTTGCAGGGGATTCTTGGGGACTGTGAAGTTGGTTTTTCAACTTCTACATGGTTCAGAGCACTATCTTGTGGTGCAGTTTATTTTTTAGTATTTTTCTGTTTAGCTACATTTATTGTTGTTTGAAGTTAGATGTTCATTTATGGCTTCTGAGCTCATAATTTTTTCCACGATCTTCATTTTTCGCTATCTTTGCAGCATTGGAAAGGTATTGAGGAGCTCTATTTTTTTGTCCATGCACTTTTTTCTATATCTGTCCCAGGTTGATCATTATTCCAGATTTTTCCCGATGGGTGTTTTTGAGATTGCTTGGATGTTTTGGAAGTTGGAAGGGTGAAAGTTGAATCTTTTCACTTCATTTTAGTATCACATCATCTTATTTTTTGTTTATGCATGTTTGCATTCTCTCCTTTTACAATCATTGGGTTATGCATCTTTGCTTTTATAAAGCAAATCATATCTTGTAATTAAGAATTCCTGAATAATATTATTTTGCATATCTTTTGCAAAGCTCTTGCTTTTTCTATTTTTCTCTTTTGTGGAAGGCTTTTTTGGTTTGCATTTCAGATCTTGTTTTCTAACAACGATTAATGAGTGTTTCTTAGAGTGGTTATTGATGTGCAGTTATTGTGCATTCTAACCTTGGACTGCAAACTCAATACATCAAGTTATGGAGGACATCGCTAGCTGGGCATGCACCATAATGTCCAACCGAGGAGCCGCTCTAGATCAAAGGCGTTGACAACAAATTCTTCATGCAATCAATGCAACAGCCTTGCAGTGGACCTTAATGATCGAGCATGCATGGGAATTACTAGTATGCTAAATCTACGCTTGACTTGCATGTGGATTCTATGCACATGTAACCATGCGCTCCAATTTTCCTTGCTTTCCTTAAATGGCGCCCTCCCAGTCGTGGAGTTGACTACCTTGTTAGTTGTAGTATAAATAATGATTTGATGTGTCTTCTTCAAGGGTTGCATGATTCTACATTGTACTCTCATTTGATATACATATACATTACTCTTTGTATGCACAATTTATAGTGAATGAAAATACAATTTTGAGTTTGAATATCTGAATTGTGGTTGGTATAGAGGATACTTATCCAAGGGGGCACACTTGGTGAGTAATATGTTCTCTTAGTTTAGTAGTAGCTTAGTATTACTTGTTGTTTAATGCTTAGTTTGAAATCTAGCATTGACTATTCATATAGCCACTAGAAGTCCATTCTATGTCTATTCCTGCAACCAAAGCAGACATAGTAGTTTTTGTTTGTTGCTCATATCTTTCATTCTCACTTTGCATTTTAGTTCAACATAGTTGTTGGTTGATGCTTAGGATTTGCTTTACTTCCTTTTCAGTAGTTTACTTTCAGTATTGTGTTTCTTAGTTGTAGGATGCAGTGGCTACTTGAGCCCCTAGTGCACATACATTGCCGACCCATTTCAAGTTCACGTCCCTGGGTTGACAAGTTAAATGCACCTTCATAGTGGTTGAATGACTATTCAGGTTAGATGTCTAATCTCTGAATTGTGGTCGTAGAAGCCCAGTTATGAAGTCATTGTAGGAGGCATACATATTTGGCATCATTTTCAGGGATGGTGTCAAGCTAGGAAGTTTTTGGAGTCATTGGTAGTTTTGTTGTAGTATTTTTGAAAGTTTTTCTTAGCATAATCTCATATAGGAAGTAATGACCCTCCTGATTCTTTACCAATTTTTTGTGTGAGTTGACTAATAGTGGGTGATACCACATGCATAGAGGAAGGAGAAGGGATGCTTATGGGATATTTCTTCCTAACAATCCTCATCCATTCCGGCTAGTTGAGTACCATAACTTATCAGAAGAAGAAGGAGATCCACACCCCTTTGTAGACACATATCCTTATTTGACTAGTTCTGAAGTCTCCTCAGAAGATCAAAATCAGCTTGAGAACCCCTTTGTCCTTGAACCACATCAAGCAGGCATGGGTGATGCAAATGGGAATAGACAAAACCAATCAGCTTTCCTTTTCCCATTTCCCATCAGAATGAAGTTGACAACATTAAGAACATCCCTGCCTCAACATTCCCCAAGTTCTATGGACTTTTGACAAAATATCCTGATACCTTCTTATTTGAATTTGACATACTTTGTAGGAGTTATGATTATACTACAGATGCCCATAGGCTCAAGTTATTTCCCACCACTTTGAAAGAGGCTACATTAAGATGGTTCATGAGCCTAAGAAGTGATACTATGGAAACTTGGGAAGATATGAAAACAAAATTCCTTGAGAAGTACAAGGAATACTGCAGGGGTGGTGGTATGAGAGGAGGAGACATTTTCATAATGCAGAAGAAGGAGGATGAGAGCCGAGAAGACTACATTACAAGATTTTTTGTTTTCCTACAAAAATCTCCACACCATGCACTTAATGAGGACTCACAAAAGTTGTTTTTCCTAAGAGGAATCAATGAAGGTTGTATTAATGCTTTGGATCTCATGGCAGGAGGAGATATCTCCCAAGTTCCTTGGGAAGATATCAAGAAGATATGCCAGAATTACTCTAGGGAAGTTTCAAAAAAAGGGAGAGCTTATCAATCATCCATGGGTAACTCAGCTACCAGTGGAGTTTCTAGAATGGAGATCACTAATTTGCTGGAAAACTTCAAGCAAGATATTATTAACAATCTAGCTACTCAACTAGACACACTTCAAGCCAAAAAGAAGCAAGAGGAGGCATAAATGATGTTGACAAAATATTACCTTCACTACAAACAAAAGAAGAGGGATTGCAGATGTAAGATGGTCGCTAATCTAGAAAGTAAGAAAATTCCACCAAAGTTCAAGCTAATTCAGATTGAAGAAGACTAGGTCTACTATGTTACACAGAGAAAGCCCTAGGCTCCAAGACAAGGTATGCCACCAAATCCACTATCTTATGCTGGACCATATTTTAATTCTTATTCATCTGGTAACCAATGATAGCCCCCATATCCACCCAATTATGGAGGATATCCCCCATAGCCTTGGGGTAACCCTCCAAACGCCTTGCCTAGCCACCAAAGTCCTCCACCTCAGTGGCAACAACCTCAGGGGAATTGGAAACAATTTCAAGGGCACTGGCAACCACCTCCAGGAAATTGGCAATAAACAAACCAATGGAGAGGAGGGCAGCAATGGCCTACCCAGAATACCACCTACATGAAACCACCTTCATATCTAGCCAAGTGCACCTAAAAGTCCTGAACCAGTCCAAGCCAAATGGACCGAGCAATAACCACCATTTCCCTAGAGACTAGAAGTTACTAAGAAGAAGGAAGAGAAGGAGGATACTACTTTTGACATCTTGGATCAGTTAAAGTATATATGCATTCAAATACCCCTGTTCCAAGCTATAAAAGATGTCCCAATCTATGGTAAAACCATTAAGGAAGTTTTTCTTAAGAAACTAGGAAGGAAGAAGAAAGACCCAACTAAAATTCATGTGGTGGGCCAACTAGGTGATATCATGTTGGGAAAAGTGACTATTCCCAAGTATAATGACCTAAGCAGTCCTATGGTAGCAGTTGTCATAAATGGGATTCAAGTGAAGAAAGCTCTAATTGATTTAGGGGCAGCAATCAAAGTAATGACCAAAGACATCCTGCAATAATTGAATATTGCAAGCATGAGATCTACTCCTACAGTGTTGCAACTTGTAGATAGCTCTACTATTAAGCCCGATGGTGTAGTGGAGGATCTTGTGGTAGTGTTAAACTCTTGGGAATATCCAGCAGATTTTATGATTCTTTCTTCTAAAGCCACATTAGGTGGGTATCCCATTATCCTTGGAAGACATTGGTTGGCAACCAAAAATGCCTACATTGGATGTCAGTCAGGTGACATGACTATTTCAGATGGAAGGAGTACTAAATTTTTTGTTCGTTATCCACCTGCTCAGCCATCTCATGATGAAGAAGATTCTGTATGGCCACAAGTTGGTGAAGAGGCCGAAGAAGTTAATTATGTGGTGTAGCTTATGATGCTAGGTAGAAGATCTTTCATGCAGCTCGAAGATGAGGATGAGGTGTTGGTTAACATCATTTAGAATCATTATGGAGCGGAGGACACATCATCTTCTACTTTAGTCAGTACACTTCTACTTGTTCTTCCTACAACCACTGTTCCTGCGGACTCTTTTCCTACAGATAGACTTCTTGTAGCGACAGGTGTGTTCCATACATTACTGCCATGTGAACTAAAGGTACCATGCGTTAATGAAGCAGCCATGGTAGAATTGACTAGACAAATACAAGTATCAGAAGGAAGATATCTAAACATTAATAATAAATTGAGTGAAATGCAACAACTGTTGTTGGAAAATATATTAAAAGCCCATTAGCATGCATTTGCATGGGATTATCATGACATGAAGGGACTGGATCCTAAACTTTGTACCCATAGGATTTATATCAAAAGCGACTACACTCCAGTAAGACAACCACAAAGTAGGATTAACCCTGCACTAAGAGAAATTGTGAAAGAAGAGGAAGAAGAAAGACCCAACTATAGTTCATGTGCTGGGCCAACTAGGTGATATCATGTTGGGAAAAGTGACTATTCCCAAGTATAATGACCCAGGTAGTCCTATGGTAGTAGTTGTCATCAATGGGATTCAAGTGAAGAATGCTTTGATTGATTTAGGGGCAGCAATCAATGTAATGACCAAAGACATCTTGCACCAACTAAATATTGCAAGTATGAGAACTACTCCTACAGTGTTGCAACTTGCAAATAGCTCTACTATTAAGCCCGATGGTGTAGTGGAGGATCTTGTGGTAGTGTTAGACTCTTGGGAATATCCAGCAGATTTTTTGATTCTTTCTCCCAAAGCCACATTAGGCTAGTATCCCATTATCCTTGGAAGACCTTGGTTGGAAATCACTAACACCTACATTGGATGTCGGTCAGGTGACATGGCCATTTCAGATGGAAGGAGTACTATTTTTTTTTCCTTTATCCACCTACTCATCCATCTCATGATCTAGAAGATTATGTATGGCCACAAGTTGGTGAAGAGGCCGAAGAAGCTAATTTTGTGGTGTATCTTATTATGCTAGGTAGAAGCTCTTTCATGTAGCTCCAAGATGAGGATGATGTGTTGGTTAAAATCATTTAGAATCATTATGGAGAGGAGGACACATCATCTTCTACTTTATTCAGTACACTTCTGCCTATTCTTCCTACAACCACTGTTCTTGCAAATGTTCTTCCTGCAACCACTATTCCTATAGACAGACTTCCTGTAATGACAGGTGCATTCCATACATTACTGCCATGTGAACTAAAGGTACCATGTGTTAATGAAGCAACCATGGTAGAATTAACTACACAAATACAGGTATCAGAAGGAATATATCTAAACATCAATAATAAATTGAGTGAAATGCAACAACTGTTGTTGGCAAATCTATTAAGAGCCCATTAGCATGCATTTGCATGGGATTATCATGACATGAAGGGACTGGATCCTAAACTTTGTACCCATAGGATTTATATCAGAAATGATTACACTCTAGTAAGATAGCCACAAAGGAGGATTAGCCCTACACTAAGGGAAATTGTGAAAGAACTGCATAAATTGCTAGATGCAGGATTTAACTATCCCGTTTTAGATAGTCAGTGGGTGTCTCTATTGGTGATTGTGCCCAAGAAAGGAGGGAAGTGGTGAGTCTGTGTTGATTATAGAGAACTTAATGCTGCCACCAAGAAATATCACTTTCCTTTACCATTCATTGATCAAGTCTTAGATACACTTGTAGGAAAGCAATACTTCTCTTTTGTAGATGGATTCAACGGTTACAACCAGATCCAAATTGCACCAGAGGACCAAGAAAATACCACATTCACCTGTCTATGGGGGACCTATGCTTACTCGGTACTCCCATTCGACTTGTGCAATGCAATTGCAACCTTCTAGAGGGAAATCATTGGTATATTTTCAAACATTTCTCATGATTGCATGGAGATTTATATGGACGAATTTACCACTTATGGTGTTTACTTTGATCAAGCATTGGAGAATCTCAAAAGGGTCCTACAAAGATGTGAGAATCAAAAATTGTCCTTAAATAGTGAAAAATGCTTTATGATGGTGCAAGAGGGTGTAGTTATTGGCCACTACATCTCCCACAAGGGAATTCAAGTAGATCCTACAAAAATAGAGGTAATCACAAATTTACCTACACCTGTAAAACATAAAGATGTTAGAAGTTTCTTGGGTCATGTAGAATATTATAGGCAATTCATCAAAGACTTCAGTAAGGTAGCAACACTATTGTATACCCTTCTTACTAAGGATGCTGAATTTTAGTGGACTGAAGCTTGTGACAAGGCATTTTCTGCTTTGAAGACAACTTTGACAAATGCTCTTGTACTTAAGGGACCCAATTGGGAGCTTCCCTTCTACATTCACACTAATGCATCAGATTATGCCATAGGAGCAGTCCTCGGAAAAAAAGAGGGAGTTGTCGAACATACTATATACTTTGTCAGCAAAAACTTGCAAGGAGATGAATTCAATTATACTGTGACAGAGAAGGAAATGTTGGTTGTAGTTTATGCACTGAATAAATTCAGACATTACATAACGGGCTATCTTATCTTTGTACACACTGATCATGCATCCATTAGATATCTCATGAATAAACCTTTGATCATAGGAAGGTTGGTGAAATGGTTATTATTGATGAAGGAGTTTGATATAACTAAATTGTAGATAAGCTAGGAAGAGCTAATGTTGTTGCTGATTTTCTTTCAAGGATGACTACATCAAAAGACAACCAACCCATAGATGACTCTTTTCCTAATGATCATCTATTCTCCCTCAGTGTGCAAATACCCCGGTATGCTAACATAGCCAACTACTTGGTCATAGGTAGAGTTCCTTCTCATTTCTCCCCAAAAGAAAAAAGGGCACTCATCGAAAAATATTTTCATTTCTCTTGGATTGTTGGATGTTTGTTTTACATGAGCCCTAACCATGTTATGAGAAGATGAATGAGAGAAGGTAAGACTTATGACATTTTGCATGCATGTCATAATGATCCATGTGGAGGACACTTTGCAGCCAAAAGGACATAAATGAAGATTTTGAACATAGGGTACTATTGGCCAACACTCCATAGAGATGCAGGAAGGTATACTAGAAAATGTGATAGATGTCAGAGGATGGGCAGACCAACCAGATTTGATGAGATGCCAATGTGCCCTCAAATAGTGATCACTCCTTTTGACAAATGGGGATTAGATTTTGTGGGACCAATTGACCCTCCATCAAATGGTAAGTCTTATATATTGGTATGCATTGATTATGTAAAAAAATGGATAAAAGTCAATGCCATGAAGCATGCAAAGGATATCAAAGTTGCAAAGTTTCTTTATGAGGATATTTTCACAAGATATGGAGTTCCAAGAGAAATAGTCACTAATCAAGGGCCACAATTCACATCAACCCTTGTTGCAGCACTAGTGAATGAATATAACATCAAGTACAAAAAGTATACTCCTTATCATCCCCAGGCTAATGGCCAATTTGAGGTGACAAACTGAGAAATTGAAGCTATTCTGACCAAAACAATGGCTATTCATAGGAAAGATTGGGAGAACAGATTACCCGAAGCTATTTGGGCCTATAGGACAACATGGAAAACAACTACAGGTTTCACCCCATTTCAGTTGTTGTATGGAAAAACCGCCATGATGGCAATCAAATTTGAACACAAAACTTTGTGGACTATAGTGGATTTAGGAATGGATATTTTTGAAGCACAAATAGAAAGAATCATGCAGCTAAATGGTTTGGATGAAATAAGGAGACCAACCCTACAAGATACTGAAGTAGTACAAAACCATAGAATCAAGTGGCATGACAGATTTATCAAAGAAAAGAAGTTCAAACCAGTAGATTGGTCCTTACTCTATGATTCCAGATATCAGGACAATGCAGGAAAATTACAGACGAGATGGCTAGGACCCTATGAGATTGCTAAGGTCTTTCCCAATGGAGTTGTCCAGCTTAACACCATTGAACCTGTCAGGCTTAAATTACTTGTCAATGGTCATCATCTCAGGTTATATCATAAGCTAGTTTCTAAAGAATTCTTGCAACAATTCACCCAACACTTTTAGCTTCTTGCGGCCGAAGGCAGTGGACCTAGTGTCCCTCCTTCAACCTAATTAAGGTACGCACTTTTCATAATAAAGACTTTCACTTATGTGGAAGTCCATTTCTCTGTTATCCACCCATCCACCCATCCATACCACCTTTCTCTCTCTTCCATCACTTCACTCCATCTCATTCCATTCCACGCCATCTTCATTCATTTCTCAATCCATTTTCCACCAAGGTGAGTGTTACTTATCCATGATCTTTGCAATAAATCTTCCACACATTTACGTATGTGCACATTAATTTCTATCATTAATCATCTTTTAAGTACATTCATTTAATTGTTGTACATTAGCATAGGTATTCACATAAATGCCATTATTGCATGTCAATCACCACTCCCCATCTCACATGTGTGGAAACATGTCCAAATTTAGGTTGGGGGGAGGGAAATGAAAAAGATGCAAATATTTTATTGCCCATGTTTCAAACCATATTAGGTTACATCAGAATTTTAAAATGAGCTGATTGCATGAGTGAGATGACAGTTACTATAGCCGCCAATTCTTCCCATCATAACTTCCCTCTATCACTTCTTTTCTTGCTATTATTGCCTTGTCCTAAGCGTGAGTTGCAAGAAAGAGGATAAAAAAAGATAGGAAATACAGTTGACGTGGATACTGCAAGGAAGTGCAAAAGTCGAAAGGAATTGCAAAGCATTTGTTTGATTGCAGACAATGGGAGGTGGGTTAGTTTGAAATGAACCCACGGTGCATGATATCTTACTCCAGGATGCACAATGCTTGGCTAAATTTCAAAATTGTGGATGGATAGACTACTTTTTGAAACTAAATGGTTTTGATGAAGGTATTACCCTTGAATTTTCCCAAACATTTTCAAAAGGAAAAGCCATAGTAAAAGGGTTAGAAGCTGTAGCAATAGAAGAAATAATTGCAGAAGTCATAGGGTTACCTACTGATGGTGAAAATTACCCTATTTCCAGAGATGCCAAGTCAGCTAGGGCTGAAATCGTAGAGCCAAATGATCCCCCATTAACCATAGACAAGCAGGGTG
The DNA here is from genome assembly GCA_007258455.2 of Sequoia sempervirens. NCBI lineage: Eukaryota > Viridiplantae > Streptophyta > Pinopsida > Cupressales > Cupressaceae > Sequoia > Sequoia sempervirens. The sequence continues at coordinate 173,045,999 of VDFB02000003.1, read as the reverse complement.
CAAAAAGAATGTCTCTACTCGAGCCATGGAAGCAGATAGCTATGTATGTCATCAAATATATTACTTGTGAGGGCCGCCAGTCAAACTTGCATTTTGTCCACTTCAAGGTTTTGAACCACCTGAGGCACAAAATGATGATGAATGTACCCAATGTGTTGTACAATCTTCTCTCAATCATGGCGGCCGAGACCCAGAAAGGTAGAGATAATTCTATTTCCCACCATTGTCTGATTAAATTGCTAGTTGAAAAATCTTTGAGTGATGTTTTTGGAATGAATTGGGAAGAGTTTATTAAGGTTGATCAAGATTATCTCTAGGAGGAGTCTATCAATGTTGAAAATTTTCCACCTAGGGCCATACCTCGATCTCATAGGTATGGTAGGAGGGTAAGCACAATGGAAGCCATTCCTAGTGCTTCAACCCCTAGCATTGGCTCTGGTGTGAATCCTCCTACAGTTGAGGAACCCATTGAAATTAGTTCTTCTGGAACTGGGCACTCATAAAAAGAAAGCTCTTCCTCATAATATGATGATGATGAAGTTCCACTTGAAACCCTCATGAGAACTAGGGCACAATAGAGGGAGGTAGAAACAAGAAAAGGAAAGGCTAAAATACATCCTGTGAAAATGAAAGTACAAAGTCCAAAAAAGAGGAAAGTTGATACTATTCCTCCTGTAGCCAAAGGAAGATGTAAAGGACCCACCAGGAAATCAAGACCAGTCGGGCTTGTCAAAGAAAGCCCTAAACCTGATGAGACCCCACATGAAGACCCTAAAGCTCCAGTGGAGCAAGTGTGTGACAAAGAAGAAGGAGAAGGCATCTTTAAGGGAGCAACAAACATAACACTAGCTGATCTTGCTAGCATTGCAGAGGAATTGGAAGAAAATGAGAACTTCCTGCAGTATGAACAAAGGGTCCTGCAACATGAAGTCATGCAACAACAACCAAAACTAGAGTAGGAGTTCCTGTAGCCACAACAAGGGCAAGAGTCCTTGTAGTGAAGGGAAGAAGAAACAACACCTTTATAGCCATAAACAATTGGAATGCCTGAGTCTATGCAAATAATGCCATATACCAAAAGACTGGTAGGTATTTATAATCCTCCTGATTTTTTAGTACATGCAACAATTTTGAATCTTTGGACAAAAATACAAAGAAGGGAGGAAGAATGGAAAAGGAAAAAATGGAAGTTAAAGGAAGAAATTCAAAGGATGAAGAAATTGAGGAGAAATATGTAGAAATTGCTACCTTGAAGCAGAGGGTAGATGATATGGTAGCTTTGGCACCAAAGATTCTGGAGTGTAGAGAACCCCCGAGGGTCTATGCTCTACTCTTCAAGGAGAAGTATCTCTCTTTTAATATGTCAAGACTTGTCTCAGGTTTGAATCCCTCTTTTGATACCCCTATGGAATATTTCAATGCTTACAAGATTGACTCTCCTGAAATGAAGAATTTGTTATATGAATGTTATTTACATAATTATGTTGTCACAAAAGACCATGAATGGAACCCACTTCTGTATGTTGGATATGTTCAATTGAGAGCATTCATGTCATGGGTGCAAAATGAAATTAGTTGGGGACAACAACACAATGCTTAGAAGCAGTTGGAGTCTGATATCCCCTTGCATGTTAGAGTTGAATCAAGTAACCCAAGGGATATTTACAAAGAATGGCATAAAATGCTGCTCAGAACGAGCTATGGAAACAAGATTATGCCTTGGATTGAGGCAACTTACATTGAGTTTGAGGTCAAAACAACAAAAAAAGAGGAAGCCATGAGGAGATGTTTATCCCAGAGATGGAATAGTTTGACTAATGAGCTGAAGCAGGCTAAGCCTCATTCTATCCATAATTATGTTGCAGCCTTGAAAAGAATTGAGAGACATATTTATATTGGAAGAACTCGGACGACATTGGCTTCCCCTGAATTTTTAGCCACCCATGATCATGTGGCCTATTCCAAATTTCAGATTTTACCAGAGTGATATTGCTGCAGAAAGGCAGAGATGGGATAGATTTGATAGATTGGGGGGATTCTATTGGGATCCTGAATCACGTACTATGGACACTAATATTGGACAACTCTCAGTTGAAAATTTCAGAGCTTTGACCAAGCAAAAGAACAACTCTTCCCCTAATGGAGGACTAGCAAAATTTTAGGTTGGGGGGAGTGACGAGCCTAGTTTTTGGTCTAGTTTCGATAAAATCTATAGTCTATTTGCTCATTGATGTCATGGATTTTGATGCTTAAGTGTTGATATTGGCATAATGTTTCCCTAAAACCATTGACATTTGACATTACCCTATCTCTATAGGCTTTAATGATATTTGGCATAATATGTGGTTCATCTATGTTGATTTTGCATGCAATTAATGGTTGTTTCTTAGAGTGGTTATTGATGTGTAGTTATTGTGCGTTCTAACCTTGGAATACAGACTTAATACATCAAGTTATGGAGGACACCGCTAGCTAGGCATGTACCATAATGTCCAGCTGAGGAGCCGCTCTAGGTCAAACACAACTGACAAAAAAGATTCTTCATGCAATTGAATGTAACAACCTTGCAGTGGACCTTAATGATCGAGCATGCATGGGTGTTACTACTATGCTGAATATGCGCTTGACTCTCATGTCTACCTGGATTCTATGCATGCATAACCACTGTAGCTCCACTTTTCCTTGCTTTCCCTAAATGTCATCCTCCCATCCGTGGAGTTGACTACCTTGTTAGTTGTAGTATAAATAATGATTTGATGTGTCTTCTTCAAGAGGTTGCACAATTCTACATTGTACTCTCATTTCAGTGATACAGATACATTACTCTTTGTATGCACAATTTACAGTGAATGAAAATATAGTTATGAGTTTCAACATCTGAGTTGTTGTTAGTATAGAGGATACTTATCCAAGGGGTCCCACTTTGTGATTAATTCATTCTCTTAGTTTATCAGTAGCTTAGTATTACTTGTCGTTTAATGCTTAGTTTGAAATTTGGCATTGACTATTCCTACAACCACTAGAAGTCCATTATGTGTATGTTCCTATAGCCAAAGCAGATAGAGTAGTTCTTGTTTGTTGCTCAAATCTTTCATTCTCACTTTGCATTTTAGTTCAACATAGTTGTTGGTTGATGCTTAGTATTCACTTTACTTCCTTTTTAGCAGTTTACTTTCAGTATTGTGTTTCTTAGATGTAGGATGCATTAACTACTTGAGCCCCTAGTGCACATACAGTGCCAACCCATTTCAAGTTCACCTCCTTGGGTTGACAAGTTAAATGCACCTTCATAGTGGTTGAATGAATATTTAGGTTAGATGTCCAATCTCTGAATTGTGGTTGTAGAAGCCTAGTTATGAAATCATTGAAGGAGGTAGACAACCACCATAAGATGATGTTGAAGACCACCTACGTCCATGGTAATCCAAGATCCACCTCAAGCTATTAAACTTAGAAGAGGGACCTGCTCTGATACCAATTGTTGGACACTAGGAAAATTGAGAGGGGGGTGAATCAGTGTTCCACAATATTTGAATTGCAAATCAGATCTTAAACTATCAACAACAATATTTAACCTTTAATAGCATTGACAACATATAAATAGAAGGAAACATGCAAACTCATTAAAGAGACAATGTGAACACCATAACACAAATTTTTTTATGTGGAAACCCTGTTAGGGGAAAAACCATGGTGGAGATTAATCCACAAAGTATACTATATTAAAAGTATGATAAAAAGGGAATGCACTTGCATTCAGGCACACTACCTAGATCTCACTGCTCAAAATAGGGAAGGATCACTTACAAAATATTTGAGATTACAAAAAAATGTTGAACTGAGAATATAACATCTACAAATGCATGGATTCAGTTCCAATGAGGCACATAAAATAGATTCTAGACCTTTTGTCCAATTCACACTTTTGCTCTACTCTGCTTTGCTTTCCCACATAAAAACCCTTTTGCTGCACAAACAAAATTCACTTCAATAGATCTTCTGATATTAGCTCATACAGCTGCTCTACACTTTTTCACTCACACACCTCCTCACTTCTCTATCCACACATACCAAAAATGATTTACCGATCTCACATATATATCCGCTAATGAGATTTTATTACTATATGTCAGCTTCAAACAAAATATAATGTTCTTCCACATGTCGGCTCAAATCACCAATTAGAATTAATGCGTACTCTCACAAGTTGGCTAGAATGTAGTAGGGACCCAAATCAAAATTCCCAACACAAGAAATAGTTAAACAACTATTTCTCAAACATCTGGGACATGCTATACACAACAAGTTGGCCATAATGAGAAAATAAACAATAAGTCATTCTACCAAATCTCCAAACCTGTACACCGATCAATGCAACATTACAAAACTTACCAATCAGGTAACATACATGCTTGAAAAGCTTCCTTGGGGATCCACACAACAAAATAATGATCTGGTGCAGTAGTCAGACCAACTTATCAATCTGATACTCTGTTCTCAATGCTTTCTGCTAGTAGAATACAATCTTCTACTTTTCCTGCTAGTATGAGCTACTTCTAAACTACAAACCACACTACTGACTCCAATTGCCATTAATGACAACACCAGAAGCCAAAAAAAATCTCCCAGAGCCATATGCCAGCAACCTCTTGGTAAAAAAATATTCAAGTTGTTGAATTTCTTCCAATTCCACATTGTGATACCATCTCTTTGACATGCCTCCAAGTAGTTCCTCACCTTGGGCCCCAAATTTAGTTTTAGGATTCTTCTAATCTGGTACAATCTTTTTATTTTATCAAGGGGAGGGTATCCCCCCATGAGTCTTCCCAAAAGAGGGAAATCTATCCATCGTAAATATCCCAAATGAGATATTATGTTATGACCAATCGACAATTGGAGAAGAAGTTCCATACTCTTAAGCCATGAGATAGCCTTTTTGTTGCCAAAATATTTGAAGAATCCAAGCTATCCAAATACTTGTTTTGTAGTAATTTTACCCACTTTAGTTGTGGTTTTTTGAACATCTTCCACACTAACTTCACCCCCATATCTTTTTTGTAGTAATTACCTTTTTAAACCAACACCTCCATCCTCAGATTAGTCTACATATTTTATCCCATGCTATTAGAGTTAATTTATCCTTATTTAAGGATCCTTACCAAAAATATTCTCATTATTCTTATTAATCTCTGATCCACCCCATTCATCATTGATAAGCATGACATTAGGTATATAGGGAATTATATAAATGGTTTGTTTGAGAATTATTATCCTACCTTCCTAAGATAGCCACCTCCCTTTCAAAGATGTTGCACAATTTGATACATTTTCTATCAATGGGTTCCATAAATTATTTTATATCAACCTTGGTGCCAATGGGTGTCCTATATATGTGCTAGGAAACTTTTTGAGCTTGAAGTCTAGAATGTTGAGGATCTCTTGTTGTTTCCTTGGAAGGGTTGATAGAAAGAATATTTTTTATTTTGATGCATTAACCTTCTAACCCAATGCCTTTGAGTAGTTCTTCAGTGATTCTTTCATGTGTTTAGATTCCCTCTTCTATGTTATCCTAAAAATCATTGTATCATCTAATTTTTTTATTAGAAATTGGGGGGAGATTACTTGTTCTTTTTATCCCTTCTATCTTCCTTTCCATTAGAGCCTGGTTTAGAGCCCCGCCTAATGTGTCTGTCATTATTATGAAAAGGAATGGGGAAAGAGAGTCCCCCTAACAAATGCCCTATGATGACTCAAAAATTCCTTCTAGAGAGCCTTTCACTAGCAATGAGTACCTTGGACTTGCAACACAACTAAAGATCCAATTTATCCAACTTAGCACAAAAGAAAATCCATTCAAAAAATTGAAAAGAAATCTCCAATTTACTTTATCATATGCTTTCTTGATATCTAATTTTACTAGCATTCTTTGATTTCTAGTTCTCGAGACTGAGCGGACAACTTCTTGAGCAATGATGACACCATCCAAAATTGACCTCCCTAGAAGTATGTAAACCCTATTTATTCACCAATGATTATCTCTGGTAGGATCTTCAAGTGAGCCTATTAGCCACTACATTTTCCAATACTTTATATATTGTGTTGCGTAATGAGACTGTTCAAAATTAATCTAGAGATAGATCTTTCTCTTTTTTGGGATTAGAGTTATGAAGGTGTTGTTTATCTTGTTTAGTAATATTTCCATTTTCTATGAGTCTGCTATTCCTTTGCATACTTCCCTCCCACCAATATGCCATTTTTTTTTAAAGAAGGATGATGGAAATCCATCTGGTCCAAGCTCTTTATTTGGATGTAGTTTTCATACAACCAATTTTATCTCTTCCTTTGTGAAGGCCTCTATTAGCACTCTATTACTAATTTTGGGATGCTTTCAAAAAATAGGTTTTGGTGTATGATACTGGATCCTTCCCAATCATTGAGTGGAATCTAAAAATATACTACATACTCTCGCTTAATTATGCCTAGATCCTTAGTGATTGTTCCATCAACAAAATTAAATTGATTGATCCTATTTTGTTGTCTCCTTGTTTTTGTGGTGTTATTAAAGTATTTGGACTTCACATCCCCTTCCTTTAACCACACCTTTCTTGACTTTTGTCTCTTGAAAATTTCCTCCTTAGTTAAAATATCTGCATATTTTCTCAATAGGTCCTTCTCCTTCATATATTTGATTTGGTCCATCCCATCTTTGATGACTTCCTCATTGAAGAGATGAATCTCCTTCTCTAGTTCCATCTTGGTTTCACAAATGTTATTGAAATTATTTTTGTTCCATTCCCTCAACTACCTCTTCACATATTTTAATTTTTTGATAAATAGAATATTTTTGTCCTATCATAGGTAATTTCTTGCCATCAGCCTGATATTAGCTCTTAAAATTTCGCATCCTACATATCCACATATTTTTAAATTTTAAGGGACTTCTCTTTGGACTTGTTTCTCCTAAAATGCTCAATTGAATTGGGAAGTAGTGTGAACTCAAAATTGGGGATACTAATCTTTCCATCATAAAAAGGTAGTGTTCTTAGATTTCCTTTGGTCAGGAACCTATCTAGGTTCTCTACTATGTTGTTGAAATCTAGCCTTAGATTTGTCCAAGTGAAGCTTCTATTCTTCATTGGGACTTCAACCAAGGAATTTCTATCCACAAACTCCTCAAAATCAATATGTGGTTGCAATTGCCTTTGTATTCCTAATTTATCATGACTATGGAGAATAGCATTAAAATCTCCTCCTAATATAAAGAATTCTTATAAGGATAGATTTATGAATTCCTCTATTTATTTCCAAGTCTTCTTCTTTTCTAGCAGAGAAGTTGGACCATAGACATTTATTAGGTAGAAGTGCAAATTTTCCATGAGATTATTTACCTTACATACCATCCATGTTCTATTATCTTCTAGGATTTCTAGAGAGGTATATTGTGGTTTCTAAAGTAAAGCTAGAAACCACTTGAAGCCCCTTCTATGTCCACCATGATAGCTTTCCAAAATTTCATCTTCCCTTTGAAAAGTTGTACCTCTTTGCTTGATAGTTTTGTTACTTGGACCATAAACATGTCAAATCTTGACACCTCCAGAAGCACTTAACTAAGTGTTTTTTTATTAGGGGCATTTAAGCCCCTACATTCCAAGATGTTATCTTCATGGCTCTCTGGGAAGGGGTTTCCCTTCCTAGATCTCAAAAACCTTGTGATTTTCATTTTTCCTTTAGTATCCCCTTCTTGGCTTAGTTTCTCCATAGTTTTCTTTATTCCTTTCTTCTCCCCTTCCCCACAATCAAGTGACACTTTTTTCAATCCCTTCTACTTTATGCCTAATGTTTCTCTACTAGGAGAGTCACCTACATTTTGGTAGATTTTTATTCTACTTCTAGGATCCAACCTTCAGTCTTATCCACCCATTCTCTTTCTTCCAGAGTTGGCATTTCTTCCCACTTTTCCCTATTTATCTAATCCACTAGGCTCTCTATCATCCCTTCTAGTGGGTTCATTTTGTGACTATTAGTTATGCCAAATAGCTCATTAAATATCCCATTTTCTGACTTTTCAGTACTTTTCAAGCTCTCTTCCATCCAAGTCATCTTGCTATATCAGTTCCCTTCTCATAATCCTTGGATGAACCTTCAAATTTTTTTCTTTTATCTTCTTTCGGGGCATGCAAAATTTTGGGCACAACTTTTACATCTTGGTATAGTTTTTTTTCTCTATTAATTCACTCCACCTCCTCTCAATTCTTAGGGATTTTTCCTCTAATGAGTTACTAGACTCTATTGGACCCCCCAACACTTTCTTTCCAACCAATTGATTTTAAATCTCCTCCACTATTTCATTTAGTTGGAGAGATTCCAATGGAATCAAATATGCATAATCATTAACCACCTTCTGAGTTTCCTTTCTCTCTTTGTTAATTATATCCTAAACTTCTTCCTCATTAGCTATTATCTTGGATTTTCCTTTTGTGGATTTTGTGCACCAATTTTTTTTATTTTTTTTTATATGAACGCTACCCTTCTTGTCATTGTTAGGTGTATTGGAATCTAAGTCAATCTTCTACTTCCATCGCCTGTACTCTATTATGATCTCTAGCTCATCCTAGAGTTTCTCACTAGGATTTATTTCCACACATATTCTTACATATACTCCAAATTCCTTCTTCAAATTTTTTTCATCCACTTGAATAAAAGATCCTAGGTCATCTCCAATTTCTTTCAATGCTTCCTCATTCTAGTATTCTAATGGGATGTTGTACAATCTTACCCACATTGGTGTTTTACCTAGATACTATGATGTATGGGACCGAAATTAGGCTTCCATTTAGTTGTAAAGAAACCACAACCTTTTAAGATTAATAGACTTTTATTCAAAATTTCTTCCTTTAATTCTTTGGATCTACATTCAATTAAAATGAAGCCATTTAGAAGATACTTAATACTTACCTTTGAACCCCATGGATCTTTCTACCATTTGCATATCCTTTCTCATGGAATTCAAGTTCTAACCTATTTCATGAAGAAAGCCTTCTTCTTCATCCTCTCTAATTTGTTTTGGATTTTCCTCATGCTTAATACAATTGCCTTACTACTAGGACAATATTTCTTGTGATATCCCACATCTACACCTCTCCCTACATCGCTTTGTCTCCCTTTGGTCTAGTGAGCTCCTTTGTATAAATTATTGTTGGTATTAAATCACTTGGATCTCCAATAAGTATGTACTTCTTTTATTACCCAGGTATTCTTCCTTGATCTGAATTCTTTGTCCCAAATGATGAGACCTAGTATTATCTAGTTTTTTGTTGTTTAGTTCATGATTTTAGGCATTTCCAGATACTCATTTTATATACATTCATAAACATTCTCTATATTTCTATATCTTTCGTGCAACTTGAACCTAATTTTGACATATGGGAATATGATCATGATATACTATTAATTGCATTATTAATTATGTGAGTGTGTATGAAATGTAGTATGGATCTATGTTTAATTTTTGCTTATTAGTATTGTGTATATGTTGGATGAACTAACTCTTTGGATTTGAGAAGCCAAAGCAAGGAAATTGTAGCCTACAACAACTAGGGAGTGCAATCCACAACCAAAAGGATTTTAGATAATGATGCAAGGGGATTCTAGAACAAGAAGAACATAACGGTTGTAGAAATAGAGGCATTCATTAATTAGGATGATTGTGAATCACCATGTCATTTAATAAGACCACTAAAGGGAGAAGGAGTTTTGTTTGATTGGGAAGCTAACATGATTGTTTCTATTGTCCACACTTTTTTTATGCTGATGAAACAAAGTTCTAGTCCTAATCATCTTCTTCCATCTTTTTAGTTATGTTTTCAGTTATATAGACTTTGTTACTCTCTATTTCATAGGGGAGTGGTGATTTGCATTTAGTTTTTTGTTTTGAGTTTCTCTTTCAATAAACCTCCCCTGAACCTATATAGTTGTCTCTGTGGTTGAGGATTAGATATAGCATGTGGATATGTTCAAATAGTGATAGTTTTTATTACACAGAAAATACTAGTTTTCTAGTTATGCTTTCATGAGTAAGATATCTCTAAAGATTCTTTTCAGATTATGAAATCTTATAATATGCAATGAGATGTTTTTAGTTTATCATTATGTTCAGTTGATTTAAGGAGTTTAGATTTGAATTTACTTTGTGGATATAGTAACTTGAGCAAGGGCCACTCAAGGTAACTATTCTCCACCATTAATTTTTGTCGTTATAGTAGATTCTTTTATTTATTGCATTCATCTTAATTAGATTCTTAATTTCCTATATGAGAATGAAATCATGAGTGAGATCTTGTCTTGTACTTTATACTTTGTTTTTTCTCAATATGTCAACCTTTGAAGTGATTCAAGTCATTAGAATTCATGGTTAACAGTTTTAGTAGTTATAGAGTTCATATTTTAATAGTTAACTAGTCACAATCTTTAGTTGTAGGTACTTGTAGGAATAGTTCCTGAATTAATCTTTTTCCCGTTTCAAAGTTTAATATTTTTCCCACATGTGTAAACATCTATACTAGATGATATAGGTAGTATAGAATCTTTGGATGCACATATAGTGTGAGCATCATCACAAGCTTACATTAGCCCTGGTTGATAATTAAATGGAGTCTTTATAAAGGTTTAGTGGACTATTCAGTTAGGAACCGCCTCTGAATTGTGTGTTTATCACCAAGTTTACTGAGTATTAGTTGGACCTTACTTTTTGGCATTGTTGTTGGGGATGGTGCTACATTCAAGATTCTCCTATGTTATTTCAAACTTTCTTAGTTTAGAATTTTGTTTCCAGCATTAGGATAATCAAGTTTTAATCCATTAATACTAAATTGTTTTACTACCATTGTGCAAGATTGAGTGACACAAAAAGTCATAAAATTTGTATGAGAAGGCTACGAGATGCTTTGGGAAGATTTATCCCCTAAAAACATGAAGCTAAAGAGGATATTGGTGATCACATTGAACAAAGCGAAGGTAGTCTTGAAGAAGAAATTTCCCTTTCACCAACATCCACCACAAATATAGAGGAGACCTTCCAAACCATGGTTGATGCAACAGTGGATAACCTGCCAAAAAATAAGTTTTCATTTTCCCATTGCTAACAAAGAGAGGGAAACTGGTGTAGGAGCACCTAGGAAACACTAGGCATTTAAGTAGTCTAGATTGAATTTTGTTTGGATATGTTATTTTGAAGGTCATGTTGACCATTTAGTTAGCATTTGGGGTTTATGAATAATTCTTGATCTGTTGTGATTAGTAGAATATGAAGTGAAAAGGATGGATGAGTTTAGTTACTCATCTTGCTTAGGTTGCTAACATTTTGGTAAAAGTTGAAAAACACAGTGGATTTAGTAACTTTGGCCATTAGGTCATGAATAAGTTCGACCAAAGAAGATAACTGATTGAGGAACCCTATTTAAGGTGTGCCTTGACCTGAGAGTAGGGTTGCAAGTTTTGTAACACCTAAAAGTTTGTGCATTCAAAGAGGAAAACAGTGTGTGTTTGTGAAAATTTCTAATTTTTTTGTTCAAAGAAGAGCTTAAATGGATTAAGTTTGTTGCTATTCTATTTGTGGAATGTAGTTTACTATTAGTTTAAGCCTGTGTGGTAGTATTTTGGAATTCTAGTGCAATTTCTAGTTTAAGGAAGATAATTGTTGTTTTGCATTTTGTTGTTTTGACTAGTAGTTGGTAGAAAATGGAGGTTTAGGTCACATTCCCACTGTACATAATGTACAGCCTCTTGGGAATTGTGACTTGACTCCATGAATGTAAATATGGTAGGGTTAGGAGTCTTTAGGAAACATGACATGACTATGAGAATCTTTCCCTAGGCGAGCTAAGAAGAGCCTGGCTAGGAAAGTCAAGAAGTGCAGAGCACTTAGTTTGCAGGGGTGTTCTTCTCCTGGCATAACACGCTGTGAAGAGGGAAAACATGTGCCTTGACAGGGACATAAAGGCAGGAGAAAGTTCCATCTAACCAGTAGGTGTTAGATAATCTCTAACAGATGTATAAAAGACAGAAAAAGGCCTAAAAACAAACCCTAGTTTTTGCCATTTGCAAGTTTGGCATGTGTACGGATAGTTGAGGGTTAAGGCCTTTAGAGTCTTCAAGTGTTATGCATGAGGACTGAGAAACCAAAGGAAAGATCCTGAGTTCTTTGGAAAAGTTTGGAGAGACAAACAATTTTCTTAGAGATGGAGACCTAATTGGGGGCTCAAGGGCTAGTAGCCTCTTTTTAACCCTAGATGAGGGTTTGGGAAAGCGATGGAAAGATGGAGTTTAGTGGACCTTTAAGGACCCTAGAAGGATGATTTGAAGCCAATGAATGCACCTCTACACCCCTGCAAGATTAAAATGTGTGTTGAGGATAGGTTAGACTTTAGGGTAGATTAAGGGCTAAGGAAGTGTTGAAGTGTTGCCCCAAGATTGGCTTGGTTGGCAGGATATTACTTGATGGTTGGGTTGGCAAGGTGCACCAATGGAAGTCTACACAAGCAGTAGGTCCTATAGGTTAAGGTGGTGGAGTGTGATATCATAGGGTCTTCCTAAACAAGATCCAAAGCATGGAACAGTGAGTGTTTCCATCCAACCCTCCCTATCGGATTGGTATCAGAGTGAGCAAAATATTTGGGAAGAATCTTGTATGTAAGACCTTGAGTCTAGTGGTTCTTCCATCATGGTGACAAATGTAGAGTTGGCCAAGATGGTTGAAGGGTAGGAGGAAGAAAATAGGCTATTGAAGGAGAGAATAGACCAACTTGAGCAAGCATTGAATGATGTACAGTTTAAAGGAATGATACCAAATAAAAAGAGGTTGCAGAGGAAGATAAGGTCCTTGAACCTGACCCTATTTTGAAAGAAGAACCCTTCTTGAAGGAATTGAAGGCTTTGAGGTGAAAGGCACTTGAAGGCATACCACTATTTAGTGAAAAAATGGAAGTTGATTTAGTTGTAGATTGGATAGAGGGAATGGAAAACCATTTTGAGTGTGATGGGGTCACAAAAGCACAGAAGGTAAAGGTGGCCAAATCAAGACTAAGAGGTTCTACCTTGACATGGTGGAAGTTCATTCAGACAGGGAGGGAAAAAGAAGGCAAGCAACCTATCTCAACTTGGAAAGGAATGGTCGCCAAGGTAAGAGAAGCATACATGCCAGATGATTATGAGATTCAGTTACACAAGAAAAGATAGAGTTTGAGGCAAAGAGACCAAGATGTGAACAGTTATACTAAGGAGTTCCAAAAAATTTGCATGAGGTCTAATGTGATAGAGGATGAAAGTATCAAGGTGGCTAGATACCTTAATGGTTTGAAGTGGAACATTCAAGAGGAGATGACTCTTCTAAGTCCCAAGATAGTACACCAATGCTATCAATTGGCTATAAAGATTGAGGAAAGAAGCAAGAGGAAACAAGAATAGGCCTCTAAGAGCAGGGGCAAAGGCATAGATCAAAGAGGACATAGAAGTGGATACCAAGGTAGAGGGACTGAACAAAGAAACCAAGGAGAGTCTAAACTCACAGAGCATGGAGGTGAAACAACTTCTAGAGGAGGATATAACAGAGGTAGAGGACCTCAAGGAGGTTCAAATAGAGGAAGAGAAGCAGGTAGAAGTAGTTCATACTTGCCAATATGAAATGTTATAATTATGGTCAAGTGGGTCATCCAGCCTATAGGTGCCCAGAGAAAGCATCTTCATCAAATACTGAGAAGAGAGTGGCATATGCACAAGAGGACAACATGAGTGTCAAATCACTAGAGGTTAGTCACATTGAATCAGAAGTGGGGGAGAATATGATGTTCAGTAGAGTTTTGATCAGACAACCGGTCAAGGAAGAGCCAAAATAGAGAAGAGCCTTATTTAGAGTGAGATGAAAAATACTTGGAAAAGTATGCAAGGTTATTGTGGATTCAGGTTCAACTGATGACATCATCTCTGAGGAGGCAGTAAAGAAGTTGTAATTGGAGAAAATACCCCATACTAATCCCTACAAGGTGACATGGTTGAACAAAAGATAGAGTGTTCTTGTCAATGAGCAGACAACGGTGGAGTTCTCCATTGGAGGGTATAAAGACAAATTGATTTGTGATGTATTACCCATGGATGCATGCCATCTTCTATTGGGTAGACCATGGCAGTATGATAGAAGTGTCATGTATGATGGAAAAGAGAACACCATTTCTTTCAAGAAGGATGGGAAGGCATTTAAGTTGTAGTCACTGTCAGATGAGGAAGAAGGATAGTCAAAGACCCCTAGTGTCTTATTAAGTAGTGGAAAAGAGTTCATCAACAACCTACATCAAGGAGGTGAAGGATATATGGTCATGGTACAAACCAAGGGAGAGAACAAGACTGAGAAAACAGTCATACCCGGAGCAGTCCAAAAGTTTCTTGAGAAGTATAAGGACATAGTGAGTGATGGAACACCAGCAACCTTACCTCCAAAGAGAGCCATTAGTCATCAGATTGACTTCATACCAGGAGCTTCATTTCCAAACAAAGCAGCCTACAAGCTTACCCCAGATCAAAACCTAGAGGTAGCTAGACAAGTGCAGGAGTTATTGGATCAAGGATTGATTAGGAAGAGCATCAGCCCATGTGCAGTACTAGTGGTCTTAGCAACCAAGAAAGGAGGCAAGTGGAGACTTTGCACTGATTCTAGGGAAATAAATAGAATCACAATCAGGTATAGGTTCCCTATTCCTAGAATTGAGGACTTGATGGATTGTCTTGGAGGAGCTCAATACTTCACTAAGTTAGATCTCAAGAGCAGATACCATCAGATCAGAATCAAGGATGGAGATGAGTGGAAGACAACTTTTAAGACAAATGATGGGCTGTATGAGTGGAGAGTGATGCCATTTGCCCCTAGCACATTCATGAGGCTCATGAATGAAGTGCTCAAAGACTTTATAGGGATATTTGTGGTGGTATATCTTGATGATATACTCATCTTTAGCAAGACAGCAGAAGAACATCTAAAGCATGTGGAGATGGTACTTAAAAGGTTGCAAGAGGAGAAGTTAGCCATCAACCTAGAGAAATGTGAGTTTTTCAAACAGGAGCTTGTGTATTTTGGGTTTGTAGTATCCCAAGGATCATTGAAGATGGATCCAAGCAAGGTGGAAGCTATCCTAAAGTGGCCTACACCAACCACAGGATAGAGGTAAGAAGTTTTCATGGATTGGCTCAATTTTATAGAAAATTCATAAGGAACTTTAGTGGCATATGTGCACCAGTCCTAGACACAATCAAAGGTGGTTTGAAAACTAAGTTTAAGTGGACTCAAGAAGCTAAGAAAGGTTTTGAGAAACTGAAACAAGAAGTGGCAACTCAGCCTATACTTTTGTTACCTAGTTTTGACAAGTTGTTTACTGTGGAATGTGATGCTAGTGGAGTTGCGGTAGGAGGAGTGCTAAGCCGATAAGGTAGGCCTAGAGCATTTTTTAGTGAAAAGCTCAATGAAGCTAAGGAAAATTACTCTACCTATGACCTAGAACTATATGCTTTAGTGCAGTCACTTAGGAAGTGGAGGCATTATCTCCTACCCAAAGAGTTTGTGGTGTTTACTGACAATCAAGCACTTAGCTACATCAACACTCAAGATAAATTGAGCAATAGACATTTGAAATGGATGGAATACATCCAAGCTTTTACCTTCACCATCAAGCACAAGAAGGGATAGTTGAACAAGGTGGCAAATGCACTAAGCAGGAGATTGCTGACAGTGCAAGAGATACAAATCAAGAACATTGGGATAGAGAGTTTCAAGGATCTCTATGGAGAAGATGAAGACTTCTCGGAGGCTTACAAGGTATGTTCTGACTTTGAGAATCATTTTCATAGTCAATATTCAGAGTATACATTGCAAAGTGGATTGTTATTCAAGGGAAATCAGTTGTGTGTGCCAAAAGTTTCTATAGAGAGAATCTTATCCAAGAGAAACACAATGGTAGTCTTAGTGGTCATTTTGGTATCAACAAGACAATGGAACTAGTGCAAAGGTTCTACTATTGGCCCAAGCTACCAAGGGATGTTAGAAGGTATGTAGTGCAATGTGTAGTTTGTATGAAAGCCAAAGGGGAGATGTAGTGCAAGTTTGTATCAACCTCTACCTATTCCCAACAGACCATGGGAGAGTGTCAGCATGGATTTTGTGGTAGGACTCCCCAAGACTAAGACAGGGTTTGACAGTGTCTATGTGGTAGTAGATAGGTTTAGCAAAATGAGTCACTTTATTCCTTGCAAGACCACAGATGATGCTAGCTACATTGCTCACCTTTTCTTTAAGGAAATTGTAAGGATCCATGGGTTTCCTTTGAGCATTGTATCAGACAGGGATGTGAAGTTTATGAGTCACTTTTGGAAAACTCTATGGAGCAAATTAGGTACCAATTTATCCTTTGGATCTACTTACCATCCTCAGACTGATGGACAAACTAAGGTGGTTAATAGAGTGTTAGGTAACCTTCTAAGATACCTAACTAAGGAGTATGGATAGACATGGGACATGGTTATCTCACAGGCTGAGTATGCATACAATGATAGTGTGAACATAACTATAGGGAAGAGCCCTTTTGAAATAGTGTATGGGATGCACCCAAGAGGTGTGTGTGAGCTCAGGGATCTAGGAGCTATGGAGAATAGGAGTGGACATGCAGAGGACTTCACTTAGACCATGAAGGAGATTCAGGAGCAGGTAAAGAAGAGAGTCACCGAAGCTACACAAAAGTTGAAGGATAAGGTAGATTTGTCAAGAAAAGATTTGCAATTTGCAGTAGGATACTATGTCATGGTCCACCTCAATAAATACAAGTTGCAGAAGGGTACATCAACCAAATTGTAGATGAAAAGAGTGGGACCATGCAAGGTGTTAGCCAAGTATGGGAAAAATGCATACAAGGTGGAGTTACCTGCAGATTTTGGAATTTCACCAGTATTCAATGTAGCTGATCTGATTAGATATAAGGGAATAGTCAGTAACTCAGATCAAGAAAATAGGGAAATCTTCAAGGATCAAATCAGGAAAGTAAGGAGATCTTCAAGGATGTAAGAAACATATCCTTACCTACTCTAGACAAGCTACAAGCAGAGAGGGTCTTGGAGTCAAGAGTGAAGAAATCTACAAGGCATAAGGTGTACATGGAGCATCTTATCAAATGGAAGAACAAACATGAATTTGAGGCTACTTGGGTAGATGAAGCTGAGTTCAAGAAGTAGGGAATTGATGAATCATTGATCTCTCCTCGCATTCCTTAGAGTTTGTGCAGGGAGGGGGAGAATGGTGCAGGAGCACCTAGGAAACATTAAGCATTTAAGCAGTCTAGATTGAATTTTGTTTGGATATGTTATTTTGAAGGTCATGTTGACCATTTAGTTAGCATTTGGGGTTTATGAATAAGTCTTGATCTATTGTGATCAGTAGAATAAGAAGTGAAAAGGATGGATGAGTTTAGTTACTCATCTTGCTTAGGTTGCTAACATTTTGGCAAAAGTTGAAAAACACAGTGGATTTTGTAACTTTGGCCATTAGGTCATGAATAAGTCCGACCAAAGAAGATAAATGATTGAGGAACCCTATTTAAGGTGTGCCTCAACCTGAGAGTAGGGTTGCAAGTTTTGTAACACCTAAAAGTTTGTGCATTCAAAGAGGAAAACAGTGTGTGTTTGTGAAATTTTTTGATTTTTTTGTTCAAAGAAGAGCTTAAATGGATTAAGTTTGTTGCTATTCTATTTGTGGAATGTAGTTTACTGTTAGTTTAAGCCTGTGTGGTAGTAGTTTGGCATTCTAGCACAGTTTCCAGTTTAAGGAAGATAATTGTTGTTTTGCATTTTGTTGTTTTGACTAGTAGTTGGCAGAAAATGGAGGTTTAGGTCACATTCCCACTGTACATAACGTACGGCCTCTTCGGAATTGTGACTTGACTCCATGAATGTAAATATGGTATGGTTAGGAGTCTTTAGGAAACATGACATCACTGTGAGAATCTTTCCCCAGGTGAGCTAAGAAGAGTCCGGCTAGGAAAGTCAAGAAGTGTAGAGCACTTAGTTTGTAGGGGTGTTCTTCTCCTAGCATAACACGGTGTGGAGAGGGAAGACATGTGCCTTGACAGGGACATAAAGGTAGGAGAAAGCTCCATCTAACCAGCAGGTGTTAGATAATCTCTAATAGATGTGGAAAAGACAGAAAAAGGCCTAAAAGCAAACCCTAGTTTTTGCCATTTGCAAGTTTGGCCTGTGTACGGATAGTTGAGGGTTAAGGCCTTTAGATTCTTCAAGTGTTATGCATGAGGACTGAGAAACCAAAGGAAATATCCTAAATTCTTTGGAAAATTTTGGAGAGACAAACGGTTTTCTCAAAAATGGAGACCTAATTGGGGGCTCAAGGGCTAGTAGCCTCTTTTTAACCCTAGATGAGGGTTTGGGAAAGTGATGGAAAGATGGAGTTTAGTGGACCTTTAAGGACCCTAGAAGGATGATTTGAAGCCAATGAATGCACCTCTACACCCCTTCAAGATCAAAATGTGTGTTGAGGATAGGTTAGCCTTTAGGGTAGATTAAGGGCTAAGGAAGTGTTGAAGCGCTGCCCCAAGATTGGCTTGGTTGGCAAGATATTACTTGATGGTTGGGTTGGCAAGGTGAAATAGTGGAAGTCTACACAAGCAGTAGGTCCTATAGGTTAAGGTGGTGGAGTGTGACACCATAGGGTCTTCCTAAACAAGATCCAAAGCATGGAATAGTGAGTGTTTCCATCCAACCCTCCCTATCAGAAACTATATTGAAGAACATACCTCCTTCAATGTTGTCAGTCTTCTATGGTTTGGTTACTGAGGATCCAAATACCTTCTTTTTTTAGTATGGTGTGTTGTGTAGAAGCTATGATTATACAACAAATTTACATAGGATTAAACTATTTCCAACAACCTTGAAGGATGTTGCTTAGAGATGGTTTATGGGTTTGGGAAGAGTTGATAATCTTGATTGGAATACTATGAATACAAAGTTCTTGGAGAAGTACCAGGACTACCATAGAGGAATTGATAGAAGAAGAGATGGAATTTTCAAGATGTCTCAAAAAGAGAATGAATATTTGGAAGAATGCATGGAGAGATTACAATTTTTCCTTAAGAAGTCCCACCAAAATAGGATCTTTGATGAGTCCCTCAAGCTAATATTCTTAAGGGGATTAATGAGGATTGTATGGATTCACTAAATCTCACTGGGGCATGAAATATTTCTCAAGCACTATTTAAGGAGATCCATAAAGAATGTAGGAACTACTCAAGGTCTTTCACAAATAAGGTTAGAGGAGATAGGACATCTTCCTTCAACAAGACATCAAATGGGGTCCCTAGAGTGGAGCTAAGTAACCTACTATAAAATATGAAAGAAGACATCATAAGCCATTTGGCTACCCAATTGGAAACTCTACATGTGAAGAAGAAGCAAGAAGAGGCAAAGGAAATTCTTATTGAATATTGCCCTAATTGCAGATAGAGAAAAGCTAATTACAAGTGCAAAAGAGTGGCAAGAATTTATAAGGATAGACCATCAAAAACAAACTTTCAAGCACTAGAGGGTGAAGATGGACATGTTTTCTAAATTTCTCAAAGGAAACCATGACAGTCAAGACAAGGTATGTCTCAAGGTCCTTTTGAAACATTAAAAAATAGGTGAATCGGGGATGTAAAAATATATGGATTTGATAGACCTATTTTCCTCTATTTCATTAGGAAATGAGATCCACACAATGAAATGATTAGCAAAATTTAGGTGAATCAATTCAAAGTGAGAATATTCAAATTTCCTTATGACTGAAGGACGGGGGTCAAGTTCAAACAACACTTTGGGGAGAAAAACTAAAAATAGAAAATCAGCACCAAAATGTAATCTAACACTTGAAACAACAAGATTAAGCTCAACATTTGGAGAACCAAAAAATAGAATTTAGATCTGAGACGGACATAAACATGTATACCAGTCACCAAAAGTGTTTTTTAGAAGTTGATTTGAGACTCATTTTCCCATGGGAAAATGGGTCCAAGTATACGAGTTGCAACAATATTTTGGGAGCCTCTAGTGCAGATTTGAAGCTTCTGATTTGTCCAAGTTTCAGTGTCAAAAATTCAAAAATCCGATCTATATTTCGTGATTTAACAATAACTTTGATAACTTTTGTAACTTTGAGAACTTTGTAAATCTTTCATTTCAAAAGTTCTTCAAGTCTTCTTCAACCTAAATTTGCAATCACAAACACAAGAGAGAAAAATGTTTGTTTTGGGTGAATAGGGGTTTGCCTTGGTCAAACCCCATTTTGGTACAATGAAACCTTAAATTGAAATAATGCATGAAAGAGGGAATGAAAAAAGCTATGTTACCACTCAACAAACCCTTGTATGAAACCTTGGAGATCTTAGGAGGTTTACAACTTGCATGAGATGGCTTAATTAGATGTGGATCTTGGCACTTGAATCTTGCTTGAAATGATACTTTGAATGCTTGACTTGATCATGAAACCTACATCACAATGTTATCTCCCAAATAATGCATGATGCAAGAAGAATTTGACATGATGGATGGATCTTGAATGCTGCAATAAGTCTTTGTTATATCTAATATTGAATTCCCTTAATTTCTCTTGAAATGCTCCAAAAGTGCTCATAAAATTATCTTGTAAATATAGGTGAAACTTAGTGAAATGACCTTGTATTTATAAGTATGTATCCTTAATTTACTGAAATTCAAATATCACAAGCCAACATTGAATTATAGATTTGAAATCATTAAAATACCACCAAAAAAATAATTTAAATTTAGGTCCAAAGGTTTATGGAGGACCCATTTGCCTATGGGAAAATGGGTCCCAAGTCCATAAACCTAGAACACACATTGCTTAATGTAAAGTGTTATTTTTCGGCATTAATTATTGTTGAGCTTCCCAAGTTTGAAAAATGTAATTAATTAGGAGCTTCGAAATGAATTAAAGGGAAAATTAAGGAATAATTAAGCTCAATTAATTAAGAGTGCATTAGAACCAAATACACAAAGAAAAGAATAATCAACAAGTTTACCTGTCCATACTTATTTATGGATTTTATTATCAAGATTTGTTGTGGGTTATCTATTGATCAATAAACAAGTTGTAGAAATAGCCTCTACCCAAAAATATTGCTTTAAACTAGCAGTGCTTAGCATACATCTAACTTTCTCTATACTTGTAGGGTTCATGCATCCAACAACACCATTTTGTTGTGGTTTCCTAACAACCTTCAATTGCTTTGAAATACAAATCTCACTACAAAACTGGTTAAACTCTCTTAAACAAAATTCTCCTCCATTATCTGTTCTCATACATTTTATAGGCTTACCCTTCTGATTCTCTACTAGAGATTTAAACTTCTTAAAATAAGAAAACACTTCAAACTTCTTCTTGAGAAGATAAATCCATACCTAATGAGAATAATCATTTATAAATGAAACAAAATATGAAGAACCCTCAATAGATGTAACAGGAGCTTCCCAAGTATTTGAATGAATTAATTCTAAAACATCTTTGCTTCTGGTAGTACTTCTAGAAAAAACTCAATCTATTTTTTTTCCAAACAAACAATGTTGACAAAAATTTGAATCTTTACATTTGGCACCTAGGAGAAGATTTCTATTTATTAGTACCTTGAGACCAAGTTCACTAATATGGCCTAATCGTTGATGCTAGGTTGATATTGAGTCAATTTTTACAGGATATGCAATTACATCTTCTCCACTACTAGTTTCCCCAACTAGCCTATAGAGATTTCCTAGTTTTTCTCCCTTTAGCACAATCAAAACACCCTTTGTTACCTTGAGACAACTATTTTCACCACTGAATCAATAACCTTGTTCATAAAAAACTTTATGTGACAACATATTTTTGTTTAATCCTAGTACATGTCTGACATACTAAATAGCCCTTACCATTCCATCAAACATCTTGATTCTTATGTCACCTTCACTCATAGCTTCACAAGGGTTGTCATATAGCATATAAACCATACCTCCATCACATGACCAATAAGAATAAAACCAGTCTATGTGTGGAGTCATGTGAAAGGAGGCACCAAAATCAAGAATCCAAACATGAAGTAAAGAGCCTCTTAGATTAGTTGTTAATACCTCTTCGTCTTCCAGTTGTGTTTGAACTTTTGTTGTGTTTGTCACAAATGTTTGAAAAGTAGAATTTTCTTTTCTTTCTTTAGGAAACCTACAATCCTTTTTGACATGTCTATTTTTGCTACAGTTCCAACATTTTACTCTTTTCCACCCCTTGGATTTGGACCTAGTTTGTCCATGCTCAATATTTCCTCTATCCCGAGTGTAGACACTAAAAATTGTCCTAGGCCTACAACTTCTAAATTCTCTATCATTTCCCCTTTTGTCTTTGATAATTAAATAATCTTAGTTATTTCAATTATTTTCTAATGTCATAAGTCTTCTATTAATTAAATAATTTTAAATTATTTAATTCATTCATTTCTATCTTTATTCTTCCTTAATTAATTAAATAAATTTTATTTATTTAATTATGTCACTAATTAAGTCCCTTTCTTTCTAAAATTAAATAAATTCTTATTTATTTAATTTTTATACCACTTT
>VDFB02000003.1:172988312-173023225 GCA_007258455.2 Sequoia sempervirens | reverse complement strand
TTGGATTTTCCTTTTGTGGATTTTGTGCACCAATTTTTTTTATTTTTTTTTATATGAACGCTACCCTTCTTGTCATTGTTAGGTGTATTGGAATCTAAGTCAATCTTCTACTTCCATCGCCTGTACTCTATTATGATCTCTAGCTCATCCTAGAGTTTCTCACTAGGATTTATTTCCACACATATTCTTACATATACTCCAAATTCCTTCTTCAAATTTTTTTCATCCACTTGAATAAAAGATCCTAGGTCATCTCCAATTTCTTTCAATGCTTCCTCATTCTAGTATTCTAATGGGATGTTGTACAATCTTACCCACATTGGTGTTTTACCTAGATACTATGATGTATGGGACCGAAATTAGGCTTCCATTTAGTTGTAAAGAAACCACAACCTTTTAAGATTAATAGACTTTTATTCAAAATTTCTTCCTTTAATTCTTTGGATCTACATTCAATTAAAATGAAGCCATTTAGAAGATACTTAATACTTACCTTTGAACCCCATGGATCTTTCTACCATTTGCATATCCTTTCTCATGGAATTCAAGTTCTAACCTATTTCATGAAGAAAGCCTTCTTCTTCATCCTCTCTAATTTGTTTTGGATTTTCCTCATGCTTAATACAATTGCCTTACTACTAGGACAATATTTCTTGTGATATCCCACATCTACACCTCTCCCTACATCGCTTTGTCTCCCTTTGGTCTAGTGAGCTCCTTTGTATAAATTATTGTTGGTATTAAATCACTTGGATCTCCAATAAGTATGTACTTCTTTTATTACCCAGGTATTCTTCCTTGATCTGAATTCTTTGTCCCAAATGATGAGACCTAGTATTATCTAGTTTTTTGTTGTTTAGTTCATGATTTTAGGCATTTCCAGATACTCATTTTATATACATTCATAAACATTCTCTATATTTCTATATCTTTCGTGCAACTTGAACCTAATTTTGACATATGGGAATATGATCATGATATACTATTAATTGCATTATTAATTATGTGAGTGTGTATGAAATGTAGTATGGATCTATGTTTAATTTTTGCTTATTAGTATTGTGTATATGTTGGATGAACTAACTCTTTGGATTTGAGAAGCCAAAGCAAGGAAATTGTAGCCTACAACAACTAGGGAGTGCAATCCACAACCAAAAGGATTTTAGATAATGATGCAAGGGGATTCTAGAACAAGAAGAACATAACGGTTGTAGAAATAGAGGCATTCATTAATTAGGATGATTGTGAATCACCATGTCATTTAATAAGACCACTAAAGGGAGAAGGAGTTTTGTTTGATTGGGAAGCTAACATGATTGTTTCTATTGTCCACACTTTTTTTATGCTGATGAAACAAAGTTCTAGTCCTAATCATCTTCTTCCATCTTTTTAGTTATGTTTTCAGTTATATAGACTTTGTTACTCTCTATTTCATAGGGGAGTGGTGATTTGCATTTAGTTTTTTGTTTTGAGTTTCTCTTTCAATAAACCTCCCCTGAACCTATATAGTTGTCTCTGTGGTTGAGGATTAGATATAGCATGTGGATATGTTCAAATAGTGATAGTTTTTATTACACAGAAAATACTAGTTTTCTAGTTATGCTTTCATGAGTAAGATATCTCTAAAGATTCTTTTCAGATTATGAAATCTTATAATATGCAATGAGATGTTTTTAGTTTATCATTATGTTCAGTTGATTTAAGGAGTTTAGATTTGAATTTACTTTGTGGATATAGTAACTTGAGCAAGGGCCACTCAAGGTAACTATTCTCCACCATTAATTTTTGTCGTTATAGTAGATTCTTTTATTTATTGCATTCATCTTAATTAGATTCTTAATTTCCTATATGAGAATGAAATCATGAGTGAGATCTTGTCTTGTACTTTATACTTTGTTTTTTCTCAATATGTCAACCTTTGAAGTGATTCAAGTCATTAGAATTCATGGTTAACAGTTTTAGTAGTTATAGAGTTCATATTTTAATAGTTAACTAGTCACAATCTTTAGTTGTAGGTACTTGTAGGAATAGTTCCTGAATTAATCTTTTTCCCGTTTCAAAGTTTAATATTTTTCCCACATGTGTAAACATCTATACTAGATGATATAGGTAGTATAGAATCTTTGGATGCACATATAGTGTGAGCATCATCACAAGCTTACATTAGCCCTGGTTGATAATTAAATGGAGTCTTTATAAAGGTTTAGTGGACTATTCAGTTAGGAACCGCCTCTGAATTGTGTGTTTATCACCAAGTTTACTGAGTATTAGTTGGACCTTACTTTTTGGCATTGTTGTTGGGGATGGTGCTACATTCAAGATTCTCCTATGTTATTTCAAACTTTCTTAGTTTAGAATTTTGTTTCCAGCATTAGGATAATCAAGTTTTAATCCATTAATACTAAATTGTTTTACTACCATTGTGCAAGATTGAGTGACACAAAAAGTCATAAAATTTGTATGAGAAGGCTACGAGATGCTTTGGGAAGATTTATCCCCTAAAAACATGAAGCTAAAGAGGATATTGGTGATCACATTGAACAAAGCGAAGGTAGTCTTGAAGAAGAAATTTCCCTTTCACCAACATCCACCACAAATATAGAGGAGACCTTCCAAACCATGGTTGATGCAACAGTGGATAACCTGCCAAAAAATAAGTTTTCATTTTCCCATTGCTAACAAAGAGAGGGAAACTGGTGTAGGAGCACCTAGGAAACACTAGGCATTTAAGTAGTCTAGATTGAATTTTGTTTGGATATGTTATTTTGAAGGTCATGTTGACCATTTAGTTAGCATTTGGGGTTTATGAATAATTCTTGATCTGTTGTGATTAGTAGAATATGAAGTGAAAAGGATGGATGAGTTTAGTTACTCATCTTGCTTAGGTTGCTAACATTTTGGTAAAAGTTGAAAAACACAGTGGATTTAGTAACTTTGGCCATTAGGTCATGAATAAGTTCGACCAAAGAAGATAACTGATTGAGGAACCCTATTTAAGGTGTGCCTTGACCTGAGAGTAGGGTTGCAAGTTTTGTAACACCTAAAAGTTTGTGCATTCAAAGAGGAAAACAGTGTGTGTTTGTGAAAATTTCTAATTTTTTTGTTCAAAGAAGAGCTTAAATGGATTAAGTTTGTTGCTATTCTATTTGTGGAATGTAGTTTACTATTAGTTTAAGCCTGTGTGGTAGTATTTTGGAATTCTAGTGCAATTTCTAGTTTAAGGAAGATAATTGTTGTTTTGCATTTTGTTGTTTTGACTAGTAGTTGGTAGAAAATGGAGGTTTAGGTCACATTCCCACTGTACATAATGTACAGCCTCTTGGGAATTGTGACTTGACTCCATGAATGTAAATATGGTAGGGTTAGGAGTCTTTAGGAAACATGACATGACTATGAGAATCTTTCCCTAGGCGAGCTAAGAAGAGCCTGGCTAGGAAAGTCAAGAAGTGCAGAGCACTTAGTTTGCAGGGGTGTTCTTCTCCTGGCATAACACGCTGTGAAGAGGGAAAACATGTGCCTTGACAGGGACATAAAGGCAGGAGAAAGTTCCATCTAACCAGTAGGTGTTAGATAATCTCTAACAGATGTATAAAAGACAGAAAAAGGCCTAAAAACAAACCCTAGTTTTTGCCATTTGCAAGTTTGGCATGTGTACGGATAGTTGAGGGTTAAGGCCTTTAGAGTCTTCAAGTGTTATGCATGAGGACTGAGAAACCAAAGGAAAGATCCTGAGTTCTTTGGAAAAGTTTGGAGAGACAAACAATTTTCTTAGAGATGGAGACCTAATTGGGGGCTCAAGGGCTAGTAGCCTCTTTTTAACCCTAGATGAGGGTTTGGGAAAGCGATGGAAAGATGGAGTTTAGTGGACCTTTAAGGACCCTAGAAGGATGATTTGAAGCCAATGAATGCACCTCTACACCCCTGCAAGATTAAAATGTGTGTTGAGGATAGGTTAGACTTTAGGGTAGATTAAGGGCTAAGGAAGTGTTGAAGTGTTGCCCCAAGATTGGCTTGGTTGGCAGGATATTACTTGATGGTTGGGTTGGCAAGGTGCACCAATGGAAGTCTACACAAGCAGTAGGTCCTATAGGTTAAGGTGGTGGAGTGTGATATCATAGGGTCTTCCTAAACAAGATCCAAAGCATGGAACAGTGAGTGTTTCCATCCAACCCTCCCTATCGGATTGGTATCAGAGTGAGCAAAATATTTGGGAAGAATCTTGTATGTAAGACCTTGAGTCTAGTGGTTCTTCCATCATGGTGACAAATGTAGAGTTGGCCAAGATGGTTGAAGGGTAGGAGGAAGAAAATAGGCTATTGAAGGAGAGAATAGACCAACTTGAGCAAGCATTGAATGATGTACAGTTTAAAGGAATGATACCAAATAAAAAGAGGTTGCAGAGGAAGATAAGGTCCTTGAACCTGACCCTATTTTGAAAGAAGAACCCTTCTTGAAGGAATTGAAGGCTTTGAGGTGAAAGGCACTTGAAGGCATACCACTATTTAGTGAAAAAATGGAAGTTGATTTAGTTGTAGATTGGATAGAGGGAATGGAAAACCATTTTGAGTGTGATGGGGTCACAAAAGCACAGAAGGTAAAGGTGGCCAAATCAAGACTAAGAGGTTCTACCTTGACATGGTGGAAGTTCATTCAGACAGGGAGGGAAAAAGAAGGCAAGCAACCTATCTCAACTTGGAAAGGAATGGTCGCCAAGGTAAGAGAAGCATACATGCCAGATGATTATGAGATTCAGTTACACAAGAAAAGATAGAGTTTGAGGCAAAGAGACCAAGATGTGAACAGTTATACTAAGGAGTTCCAAAAAATTTGCATGAGGTCTAATGTGATAGAGGATGAAAGTATCAAGGTGGCTAGATACCTTAATGGTTTGAAGTGGAACATTCAAGAGGAGATGACTCTTCTAAGTCCCAAGATAGTACACCAATGCTATCAATTGGCTATAAAGATTGAGGAAAGAAGCAAGAGGAAACAAGAATAGGCCTCTAAGAGCAGGGGCAAAGGCATAGATCAAAGAGGACATAGAAGTGGATACCAAGGTAGAGGGACTGAACAAAGAAACCAAGGAGAGTCTAAACTCACAGAGCATGGAGGTGAAACAACTTCTAGAGGAGGATATAACAGAGGTAGAGGACCTCAAGGAGGTTCAAATAGAGGAAGAGAAGCAGGTAGAAGTAGTTCATACTTGCCAATATGAAATGTTATAATTATGGTCAAGTGGGTCATCCAGCCTATAGGTGCCCAGAGAAAGCATCTTCATCAAATACTGAGAAGAGAGTGGCATATGCACAAGAGGACAACATGAGTGTCAAATCACTAGAGGTTAGTCACATTGAATCAGAAGTGGGGGAGAATATGATGTTCAGTAGAGTTTTGATCAGACAACCGGTCAAGGAAGAGCCAAAATAGAGAAGAGCCTTATTTAGAGTGAGATGAAAAATACTTGGAAAAGTATGCAAGGTTATTGTGGATTCAGGTTCAACTGATGACATCATCTCTGAGGAGGCAGTAAAGAAGTTGTAATTGGAGAAAATACCCCATACTAATCCCTACAAGGTGACATGGTTGAACAAAAGATAGAGTGTTCTTGTCAATGAGCAGACAACGGTGGAGTTCTCCATTGGAGGGTATAAAGACAAATTGATTTGTGATGTATTACCCATGGATGCATGCCATCTTCTATTGGGTAGACCATGGCAGTATGATAGAAGTGTCATGTATGATGGAAAAGAGAACACCATTTCTTTCAAGAAGGATGGGAAGGCATTTAAGTTGTAGTCACTGTCAGATGAGGAAGAAGGATAGTCAAAGACCCCTAGTGTCTTATTAAGTAGTGGAAAAGAGTTCATCAACAACCTACATCAAGGAGGTGAAGGATATATGGTCATGGTACAAACCAAGGGAGAGAACAAGACTGAGAAAACAGTCATACCCGGAGCAGTCCAAAAGTTTCTTGAGAAGTATAAGGACATAGTGAGTGATGGAACACCAGCAACCTTACCTCCAAAGAGAGCCATTAGTCATCAGATTGACTTCATACCAGGAGCTTCATTTCCAAACAAAGCAGCCTACAAGCTTACCCCAGATCAAAACCTAGAGGTAGCTAGACAAGTGCAGGAGTTATTGGATCAAGGATTGATTAGGAAGAGCATCAGCCCATGTGCAGTACTAGTGGTCTTAGCAACCAAGAAAGGAGGCAAGTGGAGACTTTGCACTGATTCTAGGGAAATAAATAGAATCACAATCAGGTATAGGTTCCCTATTCCTAGAATTGAGGACTTGATGGATTGTCTTGGAGGAGCTCAATACTTCACTAAGTTAGATCTCAAGAGCAGATACCATCAGATCAGAATCAAGGATGGAGATGAGTGGAAGACAACTTTTAAGACAAATGATGGGCTGTATGAGTGGAGAGTGATGCCATTTGGCCTCTCTAATGCCCCTAGCACATTCATGAGACTCATGAATGAAGTGCTCAAAGACTTTATAGGGATATTTGTGGTGTTATATCTTGATGATATACTCATCTTCAGCAAGACAGCAGAAGAACACCTAAAGCATGTGGAGTTGATTCTTAAAAGGTTGCAAGAGGAGAAGTTAGCCATCAACCTAGAGAAATGTGAGTTTTTCAAACAGGAGCTTGTGTATTTTGGGTTTGTAGTATCCCAAGGATCATTGAAGATGGATCCAAGCAAGGTGGAAGCTATCCTAAAGTGGCCTACACCAACCACAGGGATAGAGGTAAGAAGTTTTCATGGATTGGCTCAATTTTATAGAAAATTCATAAGGAACTTTAGTGGCATATGTGCACCAGTCCTAGACACAATCAAAGGTGGTTTGAAAACTAAGTTTAAGTGGACTCAAGAAGCTAAGAAAGGTTTTGAGAAACTGAAACAAGAAGTGGCAACTCAGCCTATACTTTTGTTACCTAGTTTTGACAAGTTGTTTACTGTGGAATGTGATGCTAGTGGAGTTGCGGTAGGAGGAGTGCTAAGCCGATAAGGTAGGCCTAGAGCATTTTTTAGTGAAAAGCTCAATGAAGCTAAGGAAAATTACTCTACCTATGACCTAGAACTATATGCTTTAGTGCAGTCACTTAGGAAGTGGAGGCATTATCTCCTACCCAAAGAGTTTGTGGTGTTTACTGACAATCAAGCACTTAGCTACATCAACACTCAAGATAAATTGAGCAATAGACATTTGAAATGGATGGAATACATCCAAGCTTTTACCTTCACCATCAAGCACAAGAAGGGATAGTTGAACAAGGTGGCAAATGCACTAAGCAGGAGATTGCTGACAGTGCAAGAGATACAAATCAAGAACATTGGGATAGAGAGTTTCAAGGATCTCTATGGAGAAGATGAAGACTTCTCGGAGGCTTACAAGGTATGTTCTGACTTTGAGAATCATTTTCATAGTCAATATTCAGAGTATACATTGCAAAGTGGATTGTTATTCAAGGGAAATCAGTTGTGTGTGCCAAAAGTTTCTATAGAGAGAATCTTATCCAAGAGAAACACAATGGTAGTCTTAGTGGTCATTTTGGTATCAACAAGACAATGGAACTAGTGCAAAGGTTCTACTATTGGCCCAAGCTACCAAGGGATGTTAGAAGGTATGTAGTGCAATGTGTAGTTTGTATGAAAGCCAAAGGGGGAGGTAGTAATGCAAGTTTGTATCAACCTTTACCCATTCCCAATAGACCATGGGAGTGTGTTAGCATGGATTTTGTGGTAGGACTCCCCAAGACTAAGATAGGGTTTGATAGTGTGTATGTGGTAGGAGATAGGTTTAGCAAAATGAGTCACTTTATCCCTTGCAAGACCACACATGATGCTAGCTACATTGCTCACCTTTTCTTCAAAGAAATTGTTAGGATCCATGGATTTCCTTTGAGCATTGTATCAGACAGGGATGTGAAGTTTATGAGTCACTTTTGGAAAACTCTATGGAGCAGATTAGGTACCAATTTATCCTTTGGATCAGCTTACCATCCTCAGACTGATGGAAAAACTGAGGTGGTTAATAGAGTGTTAGGTAACCTTCGAAGATTCCTAACTAAGGAGTATGGACAGACATGGGACATGGTTATCTCACAGGATAAGTATGCATACAATGACAGTGTGAACAAAACTACAGGGAAGAGCCGTTTTGAAATAGTGTATGGGATGCACCCAAGAGGTGTGTGTGAGCTCAGAGATCTAGGAGCTATGGAGAATAGGAGTGGACATGCAGAGGACTTCACTCAGACCATGAAGGAGATTCAAGAGTAGGTAAAGAAGACAGTCACCGAAGCCACACAAAAGTTGAAGGATAAGGTAGATTTGTCAAGAAAGGATTTGCAATTTGCAGTAGGAGACTATGTCATGGTCCACCTCAACAAATCCAGGTTGCAGAAGGGTACATCAACCAAATTATAGATGAAAAGAGTGGGACCATGCAAAGTGATAGCCAAGTATGGGAAAAATGCATACAAGGTGGAGTTACCTGCAGATTTAGGAATTTCACCAGTATTCAATGTAGCTGATCTGATCAAATATAAGGGAAAAGTCAGTAACTCAAATCAGGAAAGTAAGGAGATCTTCAAGGATGTAAGAAACATATCCTTACCTACTCTAGACAAGCTACAAGCAGAGAGGGTCTTGGAGTCAAGAGTGAAGAAATCTACAAGGCATAAGGTGTACATGGAGCATCTTATCAAATGGAAGAACAAACATGAATTTGAGGCTACTTGGGTAGATGAAGCTGAGTTCAAGAAGTAGGGAATTGATGAATCATTGATCTCTCCTCGCATTCCTTAGAGTTTGTGCAGGGAGGGGGAGAATGGTGCAGGAGCACCTAGGAAACATTAAGCATTTAAGCAGTCTAGATTGAATTTTGTTTGGATATGTTATTTTGAAGGTCATGTTGACCATTTAGTTAGCATTTGGGGTTTATGAATAAGTCTTGATCTATTGTGATCAGTAGAATAAGAAGTGAAAAGGATGGATGAGTTTAGTTACTCATCTTGCTTAGGTTGCTAACATTTTGGCAAAAGTTGAAAAACACAGTGGATTTTGTAACTTTGGCCATTAGGTCATGAATAAGTCCGACCAAAGAAGATAAATGATTGAGGAACCCTATTTAAGGTGTGCCTCAACCTGAGAGTAGGGTTGCAAGTTTTGTAACACCTAAAAGTTTGTGCATTCAAAGAGGAAAACAGTGTGTGTTTGTGAAATTTTTTGATTTTTTTGTTCAAAGAAGAGCTTAAATGGATTAAGTTTGTTGCTATTCTATTTGTGGAATGTAGTTTACTGTTAGTTTAAGCCTGTGTGGTAGTAGTTTGGCATTCTAGCACAGTTTCCAGTTTAAGGAAGATAATTGTTGTTTTGCATTTTGTTGTTTTGACTAGTAGTTGGCAGAAAATGGAGGTTTAGGTCACATTCCCACTGTACATAACGTACGGCCTCTTCGGAATTGTGACTTGACTCCATGAATGTAAATATGGTATGGTTAGGAGTCTTTAGGAAACATGACATCACTGTGAGAATCTTTCCCCAGGTGAGCTAAGAAGAGTCCGGCTAGGAAAGTCAAGAAGTGTAGAGCACTTAGTTTGTAGGGGTGTTCTTCTCCTAGCATAACACGGTGTGGAGAGGGAAGACATGTGCCTTGACAGGGACATAAAGGTAGGAGAAAGCTCCATCTAACCAGCAGGTGTTAGATAATCTCTAATAGATGTGGAAAAGACAGAAAAAGGCCTAAAAGCAAACCCTAGTTTTTGCCATTTGCAAGTTTGGCCTGTGTACGGATAGTTGAGGGTTAAGGCCTTTAGATTCTTCAAGTGTTATGCATGAGGACTGAGAAACCAAAGGAAATATCCTAAATTCTTTGGAAAATTTTGGAGAGACAAACGGTTTTCTCAAAAATGGAGACCTAATTGGGGGCTCAAGGGCTAGTAGCCTCTTTTTAACCCTAGATGAGGGTTTGGGAAAGTGATGGAAAGATGGAGTTTAGTGGACCTTTAAGGACCCTAGAAGGATGATTTGAAGCCAATGAATGCACCTCTACACCCCTTCAAGATCAAAATGTGTGTTGAGGATAGGTTAGCCTTTAGGGTAGATTAAGGGCTAAGGAAGTGTTGAAGCGCTGCCCCAAGATTGGCTTGGTTGGCAAGATATTACTTGATGGTTGGGTTGGCAAGGTGAAATAGTGGAAGTCTACACAAGCAGTAGGTCCTATAGGTTAAGGTGGTGGAGTGTGACACCATAGGGTCTTCCTAAACAAGATCCAAAGCATGGAATAGTGAGTGTTTCCATCCAACCCTCCCTATCAGAAACTATATTGAAGAACATACCTCCTTCAATGTTGTCAGTCTTCTATGGTTTGGTTACTGAGGATCCAAATACCTTCTTTTTTTAGTATGGTGTGTTGTGTAGAAGCTATGATTATACAACAAATTTACATAGGATTAAACTATTTCCAACAACCTTGAAGGATGTTGCTTAGAGATGGTTTATGGGTTTGGGAAGAGTTGATAATCTTGATTGGAATACTATGAATACAAAGTTCTTGGAGAAGTACCAGGACTACCATAGAGGAATTGATAGAAGAAGAGATGGAATTTTCAAGATGTCTCAAAAAGAGAATGAATATTTGGAAGAATGCATGGAGAGATTACAATTTTTCCTTAAGAAGTCCCACCAAAATAGGATCTTTGATGAGTCCCTCAAGCTAATATTCTTAAGGGGATTAATGAGGATTGTATGGATTCACTAAATCTCACTGGGGCATGAAATATTTCTCAAGCACTATTTAAGGAGATCCATAAAGAATGTAGGAACTACTCAAGGTCTTTCACAAATAAGGTTAGAGGAGATAGGACATCTTCCTTCAACAAGACATCAAATGGGGTCCCTAGAGTGGAGCTAAGTAACCTACTATAAAATATGAAAGAAGACATCATAAGCCATTTGGCTACCCAATTGGAAACTCTACATGTGAAGAAGAAGCAAGAAGAGGCAAAGGAAATTCTTATTGAATATTGCCCTAATTGCAGATAGAGAAAAGCTAATTACAAGTGCAAAAGAGTGGCAAGAATTTATAAGGATAGACCATCAAAAACAAACTTTCAAGCACTAGAGGGTGAAGATGGACATGTTTTCTAAATTTCTCAAAGGAAACCATGACAGTCAAGACAAGGTATGTCTCAAGGTCCTTTTGAAACATTAAAAAATAGGTGAATCGGGGATGTAAAAATATATGGATTTGATAGACCTATTTTCCTCTATTTCATTAGGAAATGAGATCCACACAATGAAATGATTAGCAAAATTTAGGTGAATCAATTCAAAGTGAGAATATTCAAATTTCCTTATGACTGAAGGACGGGGGTCAAGTTCAAACAACACTTTGGGGAGAAAAACTAAAAATAGAAAATCAGCACCAAAATGTAATCTAACACTTGAAACAACAAGATTAAGCTCAACATTTGGAGAACCAAAAAATAGAATTTAGATCTGAGACGGACATAAACATGTATACCAGTCACCAAAAGTGTTTTTTAGAAGTTGATTTGAGACTCATTTTCCCATGGGAAAATGGGTCCAAGTATACGAGTTGCAACAATATTTTGGGAGCCTCTAGTGCAGATTTGAAGCTTCTGATTTGTCCAAGTTTCAGTGTCAAAAATTCAAAAATCCGATCTATATTTCGTGATTTAACAATAACTTTGATAACTTTTGTAACTTTGAGAACTTTGTAAATCTTTCATTTCAAAAGTTCTTCAAGTCTTCTTCAACCTAAATTTGCAATCACAAACACAAGAGAGAAAAATGTTTGTTTTGGGTGAATAGGGGTTTGCCTTGGTCAAACCCCATTTTGGTACAATGAAACCTTAAATTGAAATAATGCATGAAAGAGGGAATGAAAAAAGCTATGTTACCACTCAACAAACCCTTGTATGAAACCTTGGAGATCTTAGGAGGTTTACAACTTGCATGAGATGGCTTAATTAGATGTGGATCTTGGCACTTGAATCTTGCTTGAAATGATACTTTGAATGCTTGACTTGATCATGAAACCTACATCACAATGTTATCTCCCAAATAATGCATGATGCAAGAAGAATTTGACATGATGGATGGATCTTGAATGCTGCAATAAGTCTTTGTTATATCTAATATTGAATTCCCTTAATTTCTCTTGAAATGCTCCAAAAGTGCTCATAAAATTATCTTGTAAATATAGGTGAAACTTAGTGAAATGACCTTGTATTTATAAGTATGTATCCTTAATTTACTGAAATTCAAATATCACAAGCCAACATTGAATTATAGATTTGAAATCATTAAAATACCACCAAAAAAATAATTTAAATTTAGGTCCAAAGGTTTATGGAGGACCCATTTGCCTATGGGAAAATGGGTCCCAAGTCCATAAACCTAGAACACACATTGCTTAATGTAAAGTGTTATTTTTCGGCATTAATTATTGTTGAGCTTCCCAAGTTTGAAAAATGTAATTAATTAGGAGCTTCGAAATGAATTAAAGGGAAAATTAAGGAATAATTAAGCTCAATTAATTAAGAGTGCATTAGAACCAAATACACAAAGAAAAGAATAATCAACAAGTTTACCTGTCCATACTTATTTATGGATTTTATTATCAAGATTTGTTGTGGGTTATCTATTGATCAATAAACAAGTTGTAGAAATAGCCTCTACCCAAAAATATTGCTTTAAACTAGCAGTGCTTAGCATACATCTAACTTTCTCTATACTTGTAGGGTTCATGCATCCAACAACACCATTTTGTTGTGGTTTCCTAACAACCTTCAATTGCTTTGAAATACAAATCTCACTACAAAACTGGTTAAACTCTCTTAAACAAAATTCTCCTCCATTATCTGTTCTCATACATTTTATAGGCTTACCCTTCTGATTCTCTACTAGAGATTTAAACTTCTTAAAATAAGAAAACACTTCAAACTTCTTCTTGAGAAGATAAATCCATACCTAATGAGAATAATCATTTATAAATGAAACAAAATATGAAGAACCCTCAATAGATGTAACAGGAGCTTCCCAAGTATTTGAATGAATTAATTCTAAAACATCTTTGCTTCTGGTAGTACTTCTAGAAAAAACTCAATCTATTTTTTTTCCAAACAAACAATGTTGACAAAAATTTGAATCTTTACATTTGGCACCTAGGAGAAGATTTCTATTTATTAGTACCTTGAGACCAAGTTCACTAATATGGCCTAATCGTTGATGCTAGGTTGATATTGAGTCAATTTTTACAGGATATGCAATTACATCTTCTCCACTACTAGTTTCCCCAACTAGCCTATAGAGATTTCCTAGTTTTTCTCCCTTTAGCACAATCAAAACACCCTTTGTTACCTTGAGACAACTATTTTCACCACTGAATCAATAACCTTGTTCATAAAAAACTTTATGTGACAACATATTTTTGTTTAATCCTAGTACATGTCTGACATACTAAATAGCCCTTACCATTCCATCAAACATCTTGATTCTTATGTCACCTTCACTCATAGCTTCACAAGGGTTGTCATATAGCATATAAACCATACCTCCATCACATGACCAATAAGAATAAAACCAGTCTATGTGTGGAGTCATGTGAAAGGAGGCACCAAAATCAAGAATCCAAACATGAAGTAAAGAGCCTCTTAGATTAGTTGTTAATACCTCTTCGTCTTCCAGTTGTGTTTGAACTTTTGTTGTGTTTGTCACAAATGTTTGAAAAGTAGAATTTTCTTTTCTTTCTTTAGGAAACCTACAATCCTTTTTGACATGTCTATTTTTGCTACAGTTCCAACATTTTACTCTTTTCCACCCCTTGGATTTGGACCTAGTTTGTCCATGCTCAATATTTCCTCTATCCCGAGTGTAGACACTAAAAATTGTCCTAGGCCTACAACTTCTAAATTCTCTATCATTTCCCCTTTTGTCTTTGATAATTAAATAATCTTAGTTATTTCAATTATTTTCTAATGTCATAAGTCTTCTATTAATTAAATAATTTTAAATTATTTAATTCATTCATTTCTATCTTTATTCTTCCTTAATTAATTAAATAAATTTTATTTATTTAATTATGTCACTAATTAAGTCCCTTTCTTTCTAAAATTAAATAAATTCTTATTTATTTAATTTTTATACCACTTTCCACTATAATTAAATAATTATTTTAATTATTTAATTATTCATTAGCCTCTTATGTCATAAATTAAATAGATTTTATTTATTTAATTTTGTCCACTCTCTTGAATTTTGAATTAAATAATTATTTAATTCCAAAGGTCACCTTTGTCACATTCCTCTATAATTAAATAATTATTTTAAATTATTTAATTATTCATTGGCCACCTAGAAATTAAATAATTTTTATTATTTAATTTCTTCTCACCTCTTTATCCATGTCCATCCTTATCTATCCATGTCTCAATTAACCTCCACCCTTGATTAAATTATTTATAATTTAATCTTGACCATTATCC
Organism: Sequoia sempervirens; assembly: GCA_007258455.2. Classification (NCBI taxonomy): domain Eukaryota; kingdom Viridiplantae; phylum Streptophyta; class Pinopsida; order Cupressales; family Cupressaceae; genus Sequoia; species Sequoia sempervirens. The sequence goes on along the minus strand of VDFB02000003.1, from coordinate 173,008,698 downwards.
TTATAATTTTTTCCTAAACCTATTCCATACTACATCTTTCGTTCTTGGCCATTGATTATTGACATTCAATCTTAGCCCTTCATTAAAAATTGTCTTTCCTATAAAAGACCTTCTCATTTTCATTTTGTGATGTACAAGCGATCTACACAAGCTCATGTGATCTTATGCTACCTTGCTATCAAGTCTATCAACATCAAGTCAAGTGCATCCATAGTCAATTAGAATCTTCAATATTTTGCTAATCATTATCATAGGCTTATTAGTGCATACTCAAAAATCTAAGGGAAATTATTCATATGAAGAAAATTGGAGAAGTGCAATGAAGGTGAATCAATGGTGGTATGAATATTTCATGGTGATATTGATTTATGTGTTTATGTCTTTATGCTTATTTGTACTTCATTGCTTATTAGGGTTTGATTTACATGTTTTATAGCCTAACCTTGATAATTTTAGCCCTGATTACATTGGTGAACCCAACATGAATGGACAAATTTACAAAATTCATACAATTTTTTTAGTTTTGCAGGTCATAGGTACAAATTGATGCAATTGCTTTTTACATAGTTCCACAATCATGATCGAATGATGCAATTATTTCATATTAGGGCACATATCAACTTTATATAATTTCTCATTTTTCTAGAAAATTTTAGTTGTTTGGTATTCCATTTCAGTAGGTTAACCTTAGTTGCATATCATACTAGTTGTTAGTCCTTCAAATTTAGTCATATCTTTGAAGGACTAACAACTCAGTGAGAATGTTTTGAAGCTAAAGCATTAACTACTCCTCGATACTTAGCCTTTGTAGATGAAAGAGCAATAGCAAATTGCTTCTTGCTCGATGAACAAACTAGACTAGAACCAAGGGAGAAGCAATATCCTGAAGTAGACTTGTGATCTTGAGAATCACCTACCCAATCTGAATCTATGTGTCCCACCAAGTCAAAATCAACACCCACTGCATAATGAATCCCATAATTGTGAGTATCCTTGATGTAGTGAAGAATCCGCTTAGCTACTTTCTAGTGTAGCTCATGTGGCTCCTGCATGAATTGAGAAACCATGCCTACTACATATGAAATGTTGAGCCTCATATGAGTCAGATAGATGAGACTTCCAAAAAGATATTGATACAAAGTGCCATCAACCAAGGGTGAAGAACAGGGTAAGTGCACCAATCTGTAACACAATTTAGGTGTCAAATTGTAAAAAATCACAAAAAAGGTGAAATTGGACATTTGGCGCATGCTAAATGACTTGGAGTCATTTGGCATGTGCCAAATCGAAAAGCTAAATAAAAGAAAAAAACATGTTTCAAACCCTCATTTCTCTTCAACCCATAGCTTGGCTTGGAGGATTTGAGGTCTGCAACTCGCACTCGCCAAATATCATCCATTATTTGCATCGTTAGCTTGCTATATTTCACGAGGATTCTGCCAACACATCAAAGACATTGGAGATTGCGAAGAGGTAAGAATTTTTATTCTATTTATTTCAAATTTGATTTAGAATTCATATTGATATAGATTTTTATAATAAAATTTTGTTCTAATTATTAGGGAATGAATCTCCACCTCGAAACTTTGAGAATTCACAGTCACCCCCTCAGGAAGAGCCTCCTATTCAAGAACAAATTGAAACCCATCCATCAATTCATAGGAATCCTCAAGGAACACAAGAAAATATTCTAAATCAAATTGAAAACAATCAAAGAGACATTGAACAATTAATTGGAAGATTAACCGAGCATGCTGAAACCCACCCTTATAGGAGAGGGATTGCTGAATCATTAAAGTCAATTGTATCTCATGTAGGAGAAATGAGGGAGAAAATAAAATTTTGGCCAACTAAGAGGCATGAGATGAGACAATATTATGCTATAGGCTTGTCATATGCAGATGTTAAAAAACAAAAAATTAGCAAAGCTGACTTGTGTGCCCTATTTACAGACCTAAAAACCAACGCACCTTTGTCTCATACATGCAAGAGGTTCCCCATCCATTGGTGCCAAATGAGTTAATTAAAAATAAATTTTGGGAGTGGTGGTGGATGGTATTTGACCAACCTCCATGTAATAACCATGAGGTACCACAATAACTTTTAAGGAAACTCTATTATGAGTTTATCCTCAATAAGATGCCAAATTATTTTGACATCTTAGAATTTTAGGGTAGAGGTGGGGGATCCACACATGATAGACTTGATGCACAACGTAATCCATAGTTGGCACCAAGACCCTTGGCCAGACCCATGGTGGTGCATGTCGTCGTTCCTTCCATTTTCAAGGATAGTGTAGAGGTGGACACGCTAGAGTCGATAGGCCCACTCACCCAGACCATTTTACAGTGTGCGGGGCCTCTAGTAGAGCCTAGTGTGGAGGAGAGGTGTAGGCCCTGAGCTCCACCCCACCATTGTGGTGCTTGTGGTGCAATTTACACGTATGATTATCAGAGTGCTCGGGATGCAACTACATAGCCTACATCAATTGTGAAGGTGATGGCTTTCACAGATGATTTGCTAAATGATACATTTAGTATTGACAATCAAGTAAAATTCAACAAGTTCATTTAATGTTGTTTATTAAATTATATTTTGAAATTTAAGAATAAGTAAATTAGTAGAATTTTGATTTGATGAAATTTTAGGGTCAGAGTATTCATGAGACGTGCCCAATTCCTACAGACCCCTATTCATTCTCGATGTTGAGTCCACAGGTATGCAACTAGTATTAAAGATAATATTGCATTTGAACAGTTGGATTTTATATTTGAATGTTTGTCTCATAACATGCTTTGGATTTCAAATAGTTTCCTAGTGGACCTTCAACCTCCACACCTCACAATTCATTTCCTCAAGGACCTTACACTCATGTGGCCTTTATTCAATAATGGTGTTGTAAAACAATGTTAGCTAGTTTTCATAATTTTGCATAGACAAATCTAAAAAATTGATGAGAAACACAAACATTATATTTGTATTCCTTGATTGTGTCACATTATCTTCTCCTAATTCACTTTTTGTTCCTTTATTCCTTCCTAATTCCATCCCATTAACATTTAATAGTCCACCCTACCATTTACTCTTTCATTTACCATTTGTAGATGTTGACATTAGACAACCCTGGTGATGTTGGTGGCATGATGGACCATGGAGTTGTTGCAGCAATAGCCAATTTTGATCCATTGCGAGAGGTATGCAACAAATTAGTCAATTTGACATTATATTTTCTCTTTTATGGTCTATTATACAAAATTTTCACGACACTTTTGTGTAACTTAATTTCTATCTTGATAGTTGCTACAGGTCGTTGTCACTCCAGATCATGGACATGGTAATGATGACTATCTATATGCGGTAAGTGATTATATTTTGTTATATGTCATTCCGCAGTTCAATTTTTGTGTATTAAAAATATTTACATTTTATTGTATCAATTGAAGGTTCAGAGTGAAGAGAGGAGGACTAGCGAGCATGTTCGAAAGACCAGAGAACCAACAGTCACTCCATCCATCCAAATTTTGAAGGCAACATGGGATATATTTCCTTCCCCTAGAGGGAAATGATTGTATTAGGGTCATTTGTTGTAAGCCTGTGTGGCATTTTGGAACATATGTTTTGTACAAGCGATATATACGTGACATTTTATGTCCATAATATGGCTCCTTTGTACTAAGCCTATATGGATTTTTTGGATATATTGCATATACTTTTATTAATATATATCATTGTATACCTTGTGGCTTTTTTATTAAAAAAATCTTATTTTGCTACTGCCATTCTTGAATGATGTTATCATGCGTATTTTGTAAATCATATTCTTGAACGTTGTAGGCATGGATTTTGTTTACATCTAATGCTTAATTAATTACTGTCAATTGCTCAATAATCTCCATCTAAATGTATTGTCTAAATAAGCTCCATTCTTGGTGGTTTGTATACTTTGGAAATCTTTAATTACTTGTGCCTCACTTATTCGCATGTATGCTTCACTTATTCACATGTATACTTCATGTATAGTGCATGTATTCACATGTATGCTTCATGCTCCCAATGCATAATAGAAAAAATATTTTGGGGAAAATTTTGACAAACCAAAACTATAAGAGTTTTTTAAAAAGTTGGGAAAAAATCATATTTAAAAAAAACGTAAAAAATTGTAGAACAAGAGATAAAATCTATTTATTTTGAAATTGAAAGGTATTTTCATAGCATATAGAGATATAGAGAGCAAATAAAATAAAGATTTTAAATAATGAATTGTGAAAAATATTTTTTTGTAGTTTATATTCATATCGTTGATTACATTTTATTACACATCTTTCAAAGTCAAAGCATTACTTCACACTGCATAACTAATAACTAGATGTTGATAGATGACAAAATTTCAATTACAATATACTTTTTACAAAGTCAACCTAAGCAGTTATGCAATTACTTCACATTACATAACTAATAAGTAGGAGCGGCTGCCAATTGCATTTTCTTATCATGGCATTCTATGAGGCCAAATTTCTTTGACGTATTTTATCAAATAGTTCACTGCCTTGTGTATGTTACCACATTTTTCATACATGTCTACCAAAGTATTTTGTCAAACAATTCACTGCCTTGTTGCTATGGCTAAAATCATAAAAAAAGTGCTTTCAAACAAGCTATGGATGCTTTGAAAAAATCTATCAAAAGCATAATAACAAGCAATACTATAGACAAGGAAATGAACTACTTGAAAAAAAATTCCTATAAGAAATGTGGTCTCATGGTGATGGAATGCCATAACATGCAAATTGCTATAGATTTTCATGCCATTCCATCATGATGAGACCATGTTTCTTTGAGGAATTTTTTCAAACAATTCATTGCCTTGTCCATGCTACCACATTTTTCGTACATGCTTACCAAAGAATTTTATCAAATAGTTTGCTTCCTTGCTGCTATGGCTAAAAGCCTAAAATAGGTGCTTGCAAACAAGCTATGGATGCTTGGAAAAAATCTATCAAAGCATAATAAGAAGCAATAGCATAGAAAAGTGATGCAGAGACAGGAGACCCAAACCCACTCAAAGTGTCAACTTGCCTTCAACAAGCATCTAACAAGATTAAAAGGATCTATCCAAACAACTCCCAAAGTTTGAAATCAATCAGAGGTAGGATTTCGCACTTTCACCCTTGCAAACCTAGTAGCAGTGCAAACCCATTTTTAGGCACTTAACTCCAACACTTCCCAAAACACTTGACAAAAAAAAGGATGATTCAAACACCCATTACAGGGTTACAAAACATATCTTAGCCCCCCATATGACTCCTTTGGAACAAATTTGAGAAAACTGACTTTCTCACCGTTTTAGGCCTCCAAATAGGTCAATTTTACAAAGGGCCCCCCTCTTAAACTTGTTCAAACACTATAATACTTTAGTGAATAAATTGGTAGGTTATCAAACCCAAAAATACCCCATTAGATTTCATTTTTACAGCCACTTCCACACAAACCAAAAAACCCTTGTTTTGTGCACTTTTGATGAGGGTTTATTGAAAAAGACACTTCCAGACCCTTCCCAAACTTGTCACCTGGTCAAAGACCCTTGAATTCACCCCCACAAGCTTAAAAGTTCATAATATAACTTTTCCTAACAACCCATCATCATATTTAGGTCCGTACCCATTAAATTCATGCATTTTCCAATGGAAACAACCCAAGGAACTCACCCAAATCAAGAAATATACCTTCCCTAAACAAAAAAAGATTCATACATGTTTATTTAACCTATATAATTCTATCCACCAAGTTACAGGACTATACAGTGGGTGGAAGGCTTAGAAACCCATTTTGTTCCCTTTCAAAACCCCCAAAACAGGGTAAATGAGCAATCCCAAAAAAATAAAGATTTCTCCCTCAATTTGCATGATTAAGACCTCAAATTTGTAGCATTAGAGATCCAACACACGTACCTAAAAAATATAATAATTTTTAAAGCAAAGGCAGGCTGTACGGGTTTGTACCAAGCCTTCAAAGTTTAGAAAAATAGGAAAAAAGTTGTTGACAATGTTGTATTTCATGAAAACAAAATGTGTACAATATTCAAACTTCATTCAAAAACCCTGCACGAGCCATTTTTGAGGCTTTTATAATGATTACATTCAAATCCAACTTCTCCCAATGTCTATAACTACCAAGTAACAACTTTTCAAAGGAGGTAGCTTTTGGTTTTCAAATTTGTTGCATTTATGCAACTTACAAATTTGACATTTTCCTCCTTCTGACTCTTTATTATTTCCTAATCCCGTAGAACCTCTTAAATGACTTCCTATTCTACTTACCTTGACAAAATTTGACCATCTTGACAACTTTTGACATGATTACAAGTTATGGCCAAATTATCAAATGAAACTCCAAATCATTTTGGAAACATGAGAATGGTCTAAGTAGACCTTATTGAAACAAAAAAAAAATCAAACTCTCCTATCTTAACCACAATTCCATCCATGACCATTTAGTACCATATCAGGAGGCTTGGTGCTCCTACACCAACAAGGTAGTGAACTGTTCAAAAAAATGCCTCAAAGAAATCTGGTCTCAATGTGCTTGTCATAACATTCCATCACTAAGAGAACACATTTCTTTGAGGATTTTTTTTCAAACAGTTCACTGCCTTGTCTACGCTACCACATTTTTCATACATGTCTACCGAAGCATTTTATCAATCAATTCACTGCATTGTTGCTATGGCTAAAAGTCTAAAATGGGTGCTTTCGAACAAGCTATATGGATGTTTGGAAAAAATCCATCAAAGCGTAATAGTAAGCAATAGCATAGACAAGGTAGTGAACTATTTGAAAAAATGCCTCAAAGAAATGTGGTCTCATGGTGATGGAATTCCATGACAAGAAAATTCCCTAGATTGTCATGGCATTCCATCACCATGAGACCACATTTCCTTGAGGATTTTTTTCAAATAGTTTACTACCTTGTCTATGCTACCACATTTTTCATACATGTCTACCAAAGCATTTTATCAAACAGTTCACTGTCTTGCTACTATGGCTAAGAGCCTACAAAAAGTGCTTTCAAACAAGCAATGGATGCTTGGAAAAAATCTATCAAAGCATAATAGTAAGCGAAAGCATAGACAAGGTAGTGAACTGGTAGTATGTGATGGATGCTCCCATGTTTTACAAATGAGGGGTGAGCTCAATTTATAGGCTCCTCAAATACAATTCAATGGACAAGATTGATTTTGAATCAACACTGAGATTACAAAATAAAACCCTAATTAGGGTTTGTCACAACTAACTACCTCTCGACCAATGATAAAATTACATTTGGGGACACTTTTCCTTCTACTAAATATAAACCAACAAAAAATTGTTGCATTATGAAGTGTCAAGTTCATTGAACCTAGACATGCTAGCTTGGAAAATTTTGATTGGTTGGAAAATGACGAGGCACCATCTCAGTGTGTTGGATTTCCCCTTTCATCTTGGCCTAAGGAAGACTTCAAGATATGTTTTCCATCTCCTATTTTCAGCTTGGGGCAGACTTTAAGTTGTCTTTGCCATGTATGCTTTGAGCTGGTCCGACTTTACATTGTCTTTTCCATGTATGCTTTGAGTTGGGTAGACTTTACCTTTGTCTTGGACAAGCATTATTCAAGCCAAGGGTGGACTTGATATTAGTTTGGACATATCTTTTCTTTCCCAAGTGGACTTTGCATCATCTTGGACGTTTTCCTTCACCATGGGCATGGCGGACTTTGCTTGTGCCTTGCCAACATTGGACGGACTTGCTCTTGACTTAGACATTCTTATTTTCCTTCCAAGAAAAAACCAACAGAGGTTATTGTAGAGGGGCAGAACACGATCCCATAGGCTTAGATGAGAAGTTTCTAAGCATCACGACATCTGAATAATGTCATCCTGAAGTTTGCAACCATTTTGCACTTCAAACTCTTAAGGTATTTAGCCACTTGAATGTAGCTCAGAGTGATTCAGTGTGTTTGGGTGTGAAAGAGGACCATGCGTAGTGTAAACATACCCACTCAGATGCATTGGAATAGTTATTTTGGTCACATGAGTTATAGAACAAAAGTTGCACCACTTTGCAACTTTGCACTACTTGCATTTGACAACTCTTTCCCCAAATGAAATCTCGCCACCACTTGAAAACGCCTCTAAGATAGTGAAAACTGAGAGATGTTATTGTAGAGGGGCACAACACAATCCCATAGGCTCATAAGAGAAGTTTCTAAGCATCATAGTGTCTGAGTAGCATCATGCTAAAGTTTGCAGCCTTTTTGTACTTTAGACTCTTAAGGGATTCAGTCGGTTGAACGTAGTTCAGAGTGATTTGGCGCATTTGGGTACGAAAGAGGACCATGCCTAATGTAAACGTACCCACTCAAATGCATTAGAATAGTTAGTTTGGTCACATGAGTTTCAGAATAAAAGTTGCACCACTTTGCAACTTCACACTACTTGCATTTGACAACTTTCTCCCCAAGCGAAATCTTGCCGCCATAGGAAAAAACTTCTAAGATAGTGAAACCCATGAGAGGTTATTATAGAGGGGCACAACACAATCCCATAGGCTCAAACAAGAATTTTTTAAGCGTCATAGTGTTTGATTAACGTCATGATGAAGTTTGCAACCATTTTGCACTTTAGACTCTTAAGGAATTTAGCCGGTTGAACGTAGCTTAGAGCGATTCAACACGTTTGGGTGTGAAAGAGGACCATTCCTAATGTAAATGTACCCACTCGGATGCATTGGAATAGTTATTTTGGTCACACGAGTTGCAGAACGAAAGTTGCACAACTTTGCAACTTCGCACTACTTGCATTTGACAACTTTTTCCCCAAGTGAAATCTCCCTGCCACAGGAAAACGCCTCTAAGATAGCAAAAAATGAGAGAGGTTACTATAGAGGGGAAAAACACAATCCTATAGGCTTAGATGAGAAGTTTCTAAGCAACACGGTGTCCGAGTAACGTCATCCTGAAGTTTGCAATCATTTTGCACTTCAGACTCTTAAGGGATTCAACTGGTTGAACGTAGTTTAGAGTGATTTCGCATGTTTGGGTGTGAAAGAGAACCATTCCTAGCATAAACGTACCCACTCAAATGTGTTGGAATAATTATTTTGGTCACATGAGTTGCAGAACGAAAGTTGCACCACTTTGCAACTTTGCACTACTTGCATTTGACAACTTTTTCCCCAAGCGAAATCTCGCCGCCATAGGAAAACGCCTCCAAGATAGCAAAAAATGATAGAGATTATTATAGAGGGGCACAACATGATCCTATAGGCTTATATGATGAATTTCTAACCATCATGGTGTTTGAGTAACGTCATGTTGAAGTTTGCAGCCATTTTGCACTTCAAACTCTTAAGGGATTCAACCGGTTGAACGTAGCTTAGAGCGATTTGGCATGTTTGGGTGCGAAAGAGGACTATTCCTAGCGTAAAAATATCCAATTGGATGCATTGGAATAATTATTTTGTTCACACGAGTTGCAGAACGAAAGTTGCATCACTTTGTAACTTTGCACTACTAAAATTTAACAACTTTTTCCCCAAGCAAAATATTGCCGCCACAAAAAAATGCCTTCGAGATAGAAAAAACTGAGAGAGGTTATTGTAGAGGGGCACAACAAAATCTCATAGGTTCAAACAATATGTTTCTAATCATCACGATATCCGAGTAATGTCATGTTGAAGTTTGCAGTCATTTTGTGCTTTGGACTTTTAAGGGATTTAGCTGGTTAAACATAGCTCAGAGCGATTTAGCGCATTTGGGTGTGAAAGAGGACCATTCCTAGCATAAATGTACCTACTCAGATGTGTTGGAATAGTTATTTTGGTCACATGAGTTGCAAAACAAAAGTTGCACCACTTTGCAACTTCACACTACTTGCATTTGACAACTTTTCCCTAAGCGAAATCTCGCTGCCATAAGAAAATGCCTCTAAAATAGAAAAAACTAAGAGATTATTATAGAGGGGCACACTATGATCCTATAGGCTCAAACAAGAAGTTTCTAAGTGTCACATTGTCTGAGTAATGTCATGCTGAAGTTTGCAGCCATTTTGCACTTCAGACTCTTAAGGGATTCAGCCAGTTGAATGTAGCTCAGAGTGATTTGGCACATTTGGGTGCAAAAGAGGACCATGCCTAGTGTAAACATACCCACTTAGATGTGTTGGAATAGTTATTTTGGTCACACGAGTTGTAGAATGAAAGTTGCACCACTTTGCAACTTCGAACTACTTGTATTTGACAACTTTTTCCCCAAGAAAAATCTCGTCGCCACAGGAAAAAGCCTCTGAGATAGTGAAAACTGAGAGAGGTTATTTTAGAGGGGTACAACACAATCCAATAGGATCAAATGAGAATTTTCTAAGCATCACGGTGTCTGAGTAACATCATGCTAAAGTTTCCAGCATTTTTGCATTTCAAACTCAAGGGATTCATCTGGTTGAACATAGCTCAGAGCGATTTAGCGTGTTTGGGTGTGAAAGAGGACCATGCATAAACATGAATAAACAACTTCCAACTACTTTCCCCATGAACTACAACAATATGACTCTTGAACTTCCACCATTTGACAATAAGTTGCAATTTTGACAACTTTTACACAATTTTGCAATTTTTCCAATATTTTACAACTTAGACCTTCCAACCACCTAAAGACCTATAAAAGGACTCCTTACATCATAAAATGGTCTAAATGACCTTATTGTTTGAAAAAAAAGACTCAAATAGCCCTAAACAACCAAAAGACCTCAATTGTCAACATTTGCATAAAATGCTCTTGGTGCCCCTATACCAGTTAGTGCTTAGGGTGTCTTACTTTGGAACTCTCCTTCAATCTTGTTGCCCTCTCAAAATACCATGTACTTACTTTGGAACGATACCATCAAACTGACCTTGAACGCTCGAAAAGGGGCTCCAATTAGCCCACTTTCACAAAGGAACTCTCCTTCAATCTTGTTGCCCTCTCAAAATACCATTGGACAGTCCTCAAACTTCCTCCAAAACCACAAATTCTTCAACCGCTAAGTCAAAACTCACTTTCTAAGAACCTCTTTTATGAAACCTTCATTTTCACCAAATAAGCAGGCGTTTATTGAAAAACCCATCTCCAGACCTCATTTAACCTCAAAATCTTTTCAAACACTCTTATTTCACCCTGCACAAACTTAATTCACCTTCAAATTATGCTGCCCCCAAATTTCTCACACATTTCCTTCTTAAAACCTCTCAATCCCACCTATTTTCACTCTTTGTTCAACTAGGGTTTCAAGCCCAAACATCCAAATGACCTACCATGCCTTTGCAGACCTTCTATTGCTTTAATTTTCCACTTCAAGCTATGCCTCCTAGCCCTAAATTCATGCTTTTTCCATAGGGGCAGCATGGAAATTTCCACCAAATGTCTTTTCCACCCATTATATTCTACTGTAACTCAGTGGAATGGCATAATTAGGTGGAGGGGAATGTGTGCATGATTTTAGGAGCATGGGTGGCCATTTGGGGGTTTGGGCATGATGCCTAGTTGTTAGGAATGTGTGTTTTGAGTGAAATTTGGAGGTTAAGAGTAGGTAGTGATGGAAAACACTTGGGGAAGGTAGTGATGGAAAACACTTGGGGAAGCACTTTGTAAGAGTTAATTAAGCAAGGGTACACATATTTGAAGGTGTTGCATGCATTGAAATAGTGACAAGAGGTCTGGAGGTAAGGTTTTCAATAAACCCCCTTTGAAACTTGTTAAGAGTGAGGGTTTTGGGTTTTGGAGTGTTGGTGAGTGTTTCATTTGAAGATCATTGTTGATTTAGTGCTTATGTACCCTGCTCATGACTGTCCAATGGTGTTTTGATTTAGTTGATTTAGTGTTTTGTGAGTCAATGAAATTTGTGTATTTAAACTTTAAAGTTAAAATGTTAAACTTTACCATTGTTCTTGTCTTCAAAGTTGTTTAAACTATATAATTTAACCATAATATAACTAAGCAATATATGATATAATTTAACCATTATTCATTATTTTTTATTGTTAACTATATAATATAACCATGATTTTTTATGCTATTGTACATTGATATTTATCCATTGCTCAAGATTAAATTTTCAAATAGTTTAAACATGCACATGATGAACAAATTATTTCGATTCCCAACTTCTATATTTCAAATTATCCAATAATCAAGTGTATGTCCATATACAAAAATGGCATCAACACCAACTCAAACAAATTTTTACAAAGTTTGGCATATGCCATATCAATATCTATTCATAATATACATGCCAAAATGTCTATCTCATCCTAAACTACTAGTGGATCATCAAAGTGGAGCCTCTTTGAAGCACTCTTTGGCTCTGAAGGTAATTGCACAAGAAAAATTAAAACCAAAATTGAGATTAGTTATATTATATAATTTAAAATTGAATAATTAACATCAAAATCAATATACATTGAATTATAATTGAACTCTAAAATTGAAATCTTGATTACCTCGTATATATACATCTCTTCAAACCATCATGAGTCCTAGAATATGCCCCTCTCAAAGAACCAATCATACCAACTTTTTCAATTTCAATCTATATAGGTGAATACAAAAACATAAAATTGATACAAGTTAGCATACAATTGTTGGTAATAGGAACATATTTACCTAACACAAAATAAAATAAACACATACCTCTTTAGGCATCTCTTTTTCTTTATCTCCTTTAGGTGTTTCGACACCTCATCCCTGAGGTGTTTCAACACATAATCCTTCAAGTTTTCCAACACCTACTCCTACAAGAGGAAAATAAGATAAACATATAAGTTAATATATAATTTATTTAATGACAATTCAAATGACAATCAAGTATATAATGCATGAATTCAGGCCTAAAAGGCATGGGTTGAAGTAGAAAATTGAATAATTTTTTTTTAAGAAGGCTAGAACCAGTTGGTTTTAGTGAGATTTAGTAGGTTTTGATGTGTTTGAAGGTTTTCAAGGATTGGGGAGATCATGTGTATGTTTGGGCATGAAGCCCTAGTTGAGAGAAGCACATTTTTTAATGGAAAATTGAGGTTTTAGAGACTAAAAGTGGGTGAAGTTTGGGGGAAGCATAATATTAAGGATTATTAAGCATGTGTAGGCTTAAAAAAGGGTGTTTGAAGTGGTCATAAGGTCATGGGAGGCCTGGAGATGGATTTTTCAATGTATTCTCCAAAATCCCATTGTACTGTAGGGGAAACTAGGCCAATTAGGCCTCTTTTCCAAAGAGACACCTTCCCAAACACTTGAAATAAATTAAAACACCATGGAAAGTCATGAAATAGGTTACCAACCTTAATATTTCACAATTTTTAGAGCTCCAACCGCTCACCAAGCTACCAATCCACTAAACTCTCACTCTCAAGCCACTAAACCTAGGTTTTCCAAGGAGCCTTATTGAAAATCACTCTTCCCACAATTAACTCTCACATCCAACACCCCAAACATAACATATGATGTTTTTAAATTCTTTAAATACTCTCACAAATGACTTCCCCAAAGGATTTCATCCATTCACACGCTAAAACCACTCAAATTCACTCAAAATCACACATTTTCACACCCAAGGCTACATGCCATCACTCCAAAACGATCGCCCCTTCTCCAAGAATCATCTTCTAACCTATTAACAACCTAATGGACTCATTCCAATGAGATATAGTATATAAATTAGGTGGAATGAGCCATTAAATCACTTGATGACCTCAAAACTTGAAATTTAGACTTCCAGACCCGCCTATGGTAAAATCCACCCTAAGAGCTCAAAACAAGATGGATTTCAATGCCACAAAAACAAAAACGTGGCTAACAAATCCCTCTACCCAAATCAAAAATATTTTATTCAATTCCCTTTAGTACAGGCTCATGTAATTGACTGCTACAACACTGAAAAAGAGACATTATGCATTTCTTGCACCTCAAAATTTGAAAAATGGCACTTTGCACTAATTTAGCAAATTTGCAACCAAAACCTTCAAAATCATTAATAACCACTAAAATATACTTATTACATCAATAAATGGTCTATATGACCTTATCCAATCCAAAACAAGACTTCATCACCCTAATGACAACCACCAAAGCTTGCTGCCCCTGCACCAAATAGTGGTGCACGAGCACCTACACCTTACTCACAAGAAATTTGATTCTTTGCAGGTTGATGGGTGATTAGTAGGTTGGTAGGGGTGTATTTAGTTTATTTTATCTTAATAAGGTCTAAGAAGACCATTCTTGATGTAAATGGTAACTTTGGTGTCTCATTGTTCCATATTGTAAATGATATCAAACATGCTAACAAAATGTCAATGATGACAAATGGGTTCTACGTAGGTTAATGTTGATTTTCATGCATAAGGTCATGTTTTGGGTTGAATAATGTCTAAGTATACCATAAAAAATGTTTTAGATGTCTAGGAGGTTCAAATAGTAAAATAATGTAAAAGGAGTCAAAGTGTTGTTAACAAGAATATGTAAACAAGTGTAATTTTGCACTCCAACAGCCATAAAGGGATTCGAAATTTAGTTAGAGGATATTATGTCAGTTTTATTAGGTAAGGAAACCTTTAAAAATGTGGGAATCATCATTGTAAAGGTTGGATTGGAGATTTTGGGAAGAAAATATAATTTAATCCTTACTGTTTTTCAGGAATTTTCTTAGTTTTTCATCTTTTTTAGATTTGTACAGTAATGTATAGTCATTAGATTGTAAAAATTCTCTATGGATGTTGTATTGGAATGAATCAATAGTGTTTTTCATCTATTTTGAAGTTTTAGAAGATAATTTGAAGCATCTTATAGTTGTTTTCCTGAGGACTGTCGGGTATACCCTGTTTTGGGGTTTTGTAGATTTTATCATGTTTTGAAGGCCCATACATCGACTATGCTCACTATGATTGGTTTATTGGGTGTCATGGAGAATTTTTAGGTGTTAGGGAGAGTGTTTTATGTTAAGAGAAATAAATAAAGTAGATTGGGTTGATGTCCCTGTTGAGTTTATGTTTACGGTTTCTTAATATTTTTTTAGTTGGTTTTGAGATCTGAGGAGGTGTGGAATGTAGGTTTTCAATAAACCCTCTTAGTTTGGCTAAAAATAAAGGGTTTCATAGTTTCCTATGTTAGAAGAGTCAAATATGGAAACTAATTGTGGTTTTAGTGGTTTGAGGGCATGGGAAATACTAACCCAAATTTTCAGTTGTCTATGATAGGTCTAAAGGTGGGTTGATTTGTAATTTAGGCCTAATTAGCCTAATTAGGACAATGTAGGAGTGCGAGTTTCAGGAGTTTGGTCCAAAGGACTTGTGTCTGACCCTGAGATATGTTTTGTAACTCTATAATGGGTGTCTAAATCATCCATTATTTTGTCAAGTGTTTTGGGAAGTGTTCGATTTAAGGGCCTAAAACTGGGTTTGCACTGCTACTTGGGTTGCAAGGGTGAAAGTGGGAAATTCTACTTTTGGTTGTTTTCAAAATTTGGGAGTTGTTTGGATTGGTCTAATAGGCCCTTTTAATCTTGTTAGATGCCTCTTGAAGGAAGGTTGACACTTTGAGTGAGTTTGGGCCTCCTAGGTCTACATCAAATAGAGAGCAACATATAACCATCATTTTGCATATCTACATTAATGCAATTTTGCAAACCCTTATACAATCAAACTTAAATGCTTGAAATAAATAAATGATCAATAAAATGACTTTAAAAATTCAATGTCCATACTTACCAATCAATCCAGGGAACCATCCGGGTTTGCTATACTCTTTATCATGTCAAGTATTGCCTCGTGGTCAGACTCACACTTTCCACAAGTTCTTGTTCGCGGGTCTTCTTATATTTGATCAAATGAACGTTGGTGGCGACAAGAAGATTTGAGTAGTGAAGAATCTTTTGATGTGTGTCAAAGTCCTCAAACAACCAAACTGCAACATTCTTAACTGGGGACCTTCTAATCCATGTTCCAGTAACAACCACCGAACCTATAAGATATTCTATGTTTTCTCCATCTATAACTAGGGCCTCCAATTTCCTTTTGGCCTCGATACAACAACACAGGTAATAATCTATACCCTCTTCATTGTCTTCATCTACAATAACTGCATATACGTGCCTTGCATTGATATGTTCATCTTGTTATATGTATTTAATGAACATCAAAATAAAACCTGAAAGTAAGATATATTACCTAGTTCTACAAGGTCTGATACATGATCAAAGTCAACAGATGATTGCATCTGTATGATTTATAGAGCTGTTGGGAGCTGATGAGTGCCAAGTGGGGTTAGACTTATTACAAACCATTCGTCAACCCACTCTATTGACTCACAATCATTCCATGCTCAAAGTGTACATGTAGAACAAAAACATGCCATCTTCTGTGTATGGATAGTCCATGTACCTGCATTGGAGCTTCTAAAAGAGTGTAGCTTGATCAATTCTATTAGTGTAGAACAATCCTAATATTTTACAATGTTAGTATCATCTACTAAATGAAAAAATCTACGAACTAAAGAATTACCTTGACTACCTAGACCCATTGCATGATTGTACCACTCGGCAATTGATATTGCATCTATCAACTTTACTTTGTCTTTGTACTTTAACTCTTCTCATGCAAGGGCTCTTTTGATACATGCACCCACTCCATCATGCTCCCCCTTTCCATGCCCGACCTCTGAGAAGTTCCACATATGTTGAACACCACTAATCCTATGCATCCTGCTCAACAAGTAAAAGATTATGGAATTCTTGAATTGCGATGTACAGTTATCTGACTATATGATATGTTGAATGAATGGTATGCCTTTGCTAGCCAGATCAACACAGAACATCTGAAAGAAACCTTGCAAAAAATTGGTAGAATGTGTGCGATCATCACTTATGTAAAATTAATACTCCCTCAATACTTACATGTTATCCTCTATACTATCATTTGCATGAATGAATGCTATATGCACAAATATAGCAACTTGTGTGGAGTTTTAGTATTGTGATTGCACCTCGTTTTGTGGTTGTAGTGTGTAGTTCTCCATGAAGTTGACAACTGAAACAATGCTATGAAGTGGAAACGTGTCCTTGCATAACTTGAACTATGAGTCCAACCATTAGGCTCTATGTGTATGCCATGCATACTCATAGACCAATTGATCACAGAAAATGCCCATAAACTGATATACTGGAATCTTATCACTGACCAATTCACACTTCTTTTCTTCTTTCCCATCTTTTAGCTATAGGCCACTATCTTGTATTTTCCAAATTCAACAATTTTGTCTCCAATTGTGTGTGTACTAGCCATGTGTTGGAAAATTGGAAAATGTTGCATTCCACCACAATGATGACATGTGCCATCCAAACATGACTTGTAAAAAATTTGACATCCTCTCTTTCACATAAAATGGAAGATAAGAATTTCCTTGAGGATTTGGGTGGAGGCCTTATGTTACATTCTTACAAAATATTGTCAGTATGCATATCTACACATATACGCCGATAAACATCATAATGGTTAGAAAACTCAATATGTACTCTAAAACAATAAGTAGTGCGTGTGTGATTTATTTTGACATAAAAAGGCTTTAGAATTTCAAAATACCTTTGACATATTTTAATTTCAGGATACTTTTGTACAAAATCAGCAAGAAATTGGGTTTGAGTGGTATCCAAATAATGCTTTGGATGTGGCTCACATATTTTACTACCAATTCTCCTTTTTACAACATCTCTTTGATTAGGAGAGGTCCTTGCGTTATCCTTCCAATAATCTACTATTAAATATCTCAAGCCTTGAGCAATTCTTTTATCTTTCTGTGGCACTCTACCCAAGAATGCCCATAACTCATTACTATTTGGTTCCTCCAATCTTTCAGGACTTCCTTTGGCTCTCATTAGAGATGATCTACTTATTCACAAAGACTTACTTAACTTTGTAAGGTTCACCTTGTTCCTTGTTTGACTGGTTAATAGTATTATCATCACACATCTTGTGTCACAACTATCCTTTGTGCATGAGGTAGAACCCACACTCTCATATGCACTCATCAAGTTCTTTACAATGAAATTTTCACTCGAAT
Organism: Sequoia sempervirens; assembly: GCA_007258455.2. Taxonomy (NCBI): domain Eukaryota; kingdom Viridiplantae; phylum Streptophyta; class Pinopsida; order Cupressales; family Cupressaceae; genus Sequoia; species Sequoia sempervirens. Next base: position 172,990,589 of record VDFB02000003.1, on the reverse strand, counting down.
CATTCAAAACTCTCAGCCCAAGAGCCTTCATAGTGGGCCTAAATTTGAGTTGCCTCATCATTTCAACAAAGAGTTGGAATCTTTCACCCTCACTTAGCTTCTAAAAAAAAAACTCCATATCCTCTGTGTAGCTCTTTGACATGTACATTTTGACATCTTATCAGGTATCCATTTCAAAACATTGGAATCAATATCAATCAAAAATCTAGGTTTTCTATGAAAAACTCTAGGAGGAGTTTTCAAATGTAAATTTGTGTCAACATAAGGAATTTTAACAACATCGGGGATAGATTGCGTACCTTCAATCAGAGGTGCAATTGATGACATACCTTGAGATTGACATGTAAACGATGTTGTCCCTCCAACTTGAGATGTCGTTTGTGGAGTGAATTCAAATAGAGGTGTATTTTCTGATGTACCTTCGAAACACAATGTTGTTGATGATGTGTCTTCAACTATAGATGTGATTTCCGATGTACTTGGAAGACCACATGTTGTTGTTGGTGTGTCTTCAACTGGAGATGTGCATTGAACTTCACCTATGGCTGATGATGTGCCTCCATCTTGGGGATCCATTTGTGTCCCTCCACAAAAATTTTCCAGTCGTTCCCTTTGTTTTTCCAATTGTACATCTCTCTTAGATTGCACGAGAATTTCTGGTTGTATGGGCTACAATTCTTTTGCTTCACGAGCTGCAATTTTTTATTCTCTTCTCCTTGCATTTTTTACAGCTTGTTCTTCCAATGTTAGAGGATTTGTTTGTTTCCTTGGCATGATGTTGAATGTTGCATATTCACAATCACACATAGAACAAAAGTAAGTAATGCATTTTATGAAACACATTGATAACGTTGAATACATTGAATTTTATTGAACACACCAAAGCATTTTACGAAAGAAGGCAGCGAGCTTTTTGGAATTATCAAACATGTCTATATGCTACAACATTTTTAATACATAAATCTACCAAGGAAGAATGGTAAATGGTATGAATGAATGGAAACTTTCATTCAACCAACTATGTCTTGAGTCACTTGAAATTATCCAAGCACATGATGAAGGTGAATTCTTTATGACACAAAAAAAAAATAGAAACTTGCACATTAACATTGATGAAAGCTCTTAGGTTTTCCAAATTAGTTGAAAATAAAATTTTCCCCACAATCATCAGTAATAATGAATTTAATGTTCAATTCTATGTGTAACAATTAAGATTAATAAAATCATCAAATGAATGATCTATAAATTGTCAAAACAAAACAAAAAAACTTGTGTTAAATTGAATTCGTTTATCTAAGCATGTTGGAAATGGACTACTATAAGAAATACAAATAGAATTCATAGGAAAATTTGTGTTAAGTTGATGTCGTTTATATAATTTTAAACATGAATTCATCTAAATTATTTCATGGTTTTCATTTTTTTTCTTCAAAGTCATAAAAATTAAACTTTTTTATGCAACTCTCATCTAATTCAATGTTGAATTCTATGTCCATTTTTTATGATTAATAAAATCATTAAAGGAACTTAGATTATTGTCAAAAATAAACAAACATACAAAATATAAGCATTTCAATATTACCAAAAATGAATATATTACTTGAGATAATGTAAAATGATGTAGAAACTTCAAAATGTCTTCATCTATGTTGTTTGTGTGCAAATTGGTGGCCAAAAGGTGATGGATCAACCATAGATTGGTACAATAGGGAGTCAACTGCATAAAAAACAAATTTCTCTGTCAGATTAAGCATTGAACTAGACAAAAGTAGAAGAATGTGCGCCAAAATCACAGGGTGAACCCTATTTTACCATTTCAAGGTAAAAAACACATTTGGCACTTGCCAAATTTGGCGAGCGCCAAATGTGGTGCTTTGAAATGTTTTCACAATATCAATAGGAAGGGAGTGAGACTTGAGATAGAGGGAGAGGGGATATGAGTGAGAGAGATTAGTCCTAGTAGCATGGTAGGGATTGAGACCTGAGAGCAATAAAGACATGAGAGGGAAAGAGAGTTATCCAGTTAGGGTGGGGGGAAAGACCTCACAATGGGAGAGGGATTGGAGTGAAATAGATTTGTCTACCCTCTACCATTAAACTGTAACAATAAACCATTAAACCCTCTACTCTCAACCCTAAAACCCTTAAACCCTAAACCTTAAACCCTCTACCCTCAACTCTTAAACCGTAAACCATAAACCCTAAAACCCTAAAACCATCAACCCCCTGTCTCTCTCTCTCTCAACCCTAAACCATAAAACCCTTAAACCCTAAACC
>VDFB02000003.1:172959065-172985774 GCA_007258455.2 Sequoia sempervirens | reverse complement strand
TTTCAAAAAAATGTGGAATCTTAAGAGAAAAAATTGTGTCATAGATCCATGAACTTACCCAACACTTAGCCTCAAGTTTGACCCCTAAAAAAATGAGTCAATGTAGGCTTACAATCAGCCATGTGAAACCTTTGGAGCATATCAAGTGCACATACTTAGACTATGTAAGAGTGATACCTAAGGAAGACTGAGTAATCTCAATCCCCACGAAGTAGTGCAACAAGGCCACATTTGACATCAAAAAATGATCATGAAGGGTGGTTTTCACTACTCAAATGGTGGATGAGTGACTCCCTGTGATCAAAAAGTCATCAAAATAGAGAACCAAGAAGGTGTGAGTATCATCTTGCAGCAATATGTAGATATTAGGATCAAAATGGTATCGAGTGAACCCCACTATCAGAAGGAAGGATTCCATCTTGGCATACCAAGCCCGAGGGGCCTGTTTGAGGCCATAAAGAGACTTCTAAAGATGAAACAAAAGTGAAGAATCCTAAATGAACCCCTATGGTTACTCCATGTATATCTCCTCCTAAAGATCAAAGAAAAGAACTCTTCACATCCATCTAATGAACATCCCATCTATGTGTTGCAGTTATGACAAGAACAAGTCAGATGGAATTCATTTTGGCAATTGGTGCAAAACTCTCAGAGTAGTCAATCCTTGGAACTTGGGAGAATCCTTTGACAACCAAGTGATCCTTATGCTTTTCAACCAACCCATCTGCTACATATTTTTTTTGATAGGCCCACTTCCATCAAACAAGTTTTCTTCCCTTAGGATGTGGGACAAGATCCCAGGTTTCATTCCTCTCCAAGGAACTAAACTCTACATGCATGGTTGCATCCCAGTCATGGACACCAAAATCTTCCCAAAAAGTTTGTGGATTGGAAGTTGAAGCAAGGAAGGAATGTGGAGCATCTTGAAACTATGATCTTGTTCTCCTATGATTTGATGGATCCCCTACCCAATCACCTACTTACTACAAAATATGATGAGCCAAAAGAGGCCCTACGACTAGAGAAGGAGGAGAATTTGGAGGAGAATCATGATCCTCTAAAGATGAACTATGTGGATCTCATGATCACTATCATCATCTAAAGTGGAGGAAGAAGACTCCTCATCATGATCTGAGGTATTATGAACCTCTGAAGAACTAACATTATGATACAAGGACTCCAAGTTGATGGTGGTAGGAGAAGTGTCGAGATAAGGACCGAAAGTACTCTCCTCAAAGTGAACACTCCTCTCAATGAAAAATTCGTATGTGGTAGGATGAAGAAGCCTATAGCCTTTGACATCATCTAGGTAACCAACAAATATACAAGGATTGCTCTACAAATCCATAGCCTTGTGTTTCTCTATTGGAATGTGATCCCATGCATTAGATCAAAACACTCAAAAGTGGTTAACTGACAGTTTCCAACTAGTCCAAGCTTGAAAAGGAGTTACCCCCTTCACAACTTTGTGGGGAACATGGTTTTGGATATAATAGTGTGCATAGTTAATGGCTTCTACCCAAAAAGGTGGTGCTAAAGACTTGGAGTGAATCATACAATTAGCCATCTCTTTCAAGGACCAATTCTTCCATTCTACAACTCCATTTTGCTGAGGACTGTAGGGTACTGCATGCTGCAAGTCAATTCCCTCTTAAGCACAATACTGCACAAAATTGTGGTTGACATATTACCCCCATTATCTATATGTAGAAATTTGATAGATTTTCCAATTTTTTTCTCTACAAAATCCTTATACTCCATGAATGAATCAAAGACTTCAAACTTTTGCTTGAGAAAGTACACAATGGTGTACCTGAAGAAATCATCAATGAATGCCAAAACATATTTGGCTCTACTAAAAGATGGTTTTGGAAATGGCCTCGCCAAATCACTATGTACCAACTCCAAAATATGTGAGGCTCTCCAAACTTTTCCTTTTTTAAACTTCTCTTTAGGATGCTTGCCATGTATGAAACCATGACAAACACCTTTAGAGAATCAAGTTGTAGGAAATCTTTTAACCATGTCTTATTTGTTGAGCTGCTGCAAGTAGTAGTTCTTCAAGTGACCAAACCATTGATGCCACAATTTACTCATATCATTTGAATGAGTGAGTAGAATAGTTGAAGGAGGATCAAAAACAAAGTGAGAGAACTGTTAGGAAAATGTGTGTTGTACACCTTGCAATAATGTATTTAATTTTAATTATTCTTGGGGCCACTTAATGTTGCATGTAACATTGGGACATAAGTTAAGTTGTAAAAATGTAATTATTTAATATTGGGGAAAATAAATAAATAATGTACCCAATATTAAATAAGGGGACATGGTTTTGTAATCTCATGGTTTTAGTCACATAGTTTTGTGTAATACCACTTGGTGGTTTTGTGGGAGCTTGCTTTTATAAAAGCAACCAAAAAGGTTGTTGTTGAAGGTTGGTCAATTGGCAAGTTAGCTCTGGTTAGAATTTGTGAGGGTTTGAAGCATGGCACATGATGTGTGGTTGCATGCTTGTTCACATGGATTTCTTGGAGAGGGCTTGTTGCTTCAATGGTGTTCATGGATACTCTAAAGATGTATTGTAATCTTTATTGCTAAATAATACATGAAACATGGATGCTTTTGGAGGCTAGGTTTTTTCCCTCTTGAGGGTTTTCCCAAGGTATATCTTGTGTCATATTTTCATGGGTATTTTGTCTATTCTCTTGCATGTGGAATTTGAATACTTAGTTGCATAAATTTCTCTTATGGGTTATGTGTAAATTGTCTTTAAATGGCTGTAAGTTTTCGACAAGAACAAATAAAGCTGATACTGATGATCTACTCTCCCTACTACAACTACAACATCATTTTGCATCTTACAAATCACCATTGAATCAGGAGTAAATTCAACTCTCTTTCTTGTACCTGTGTGAGTGATTTAATAGATAGATAGGATATTAGTTGATAATGAGGGAACACAAAGAACATCTTGGAATGTGACATCCCCCATATCAATAGACCCTCTCCCACACACCTCAAGTGGAGTGTCATCACCCATCAAAATGGAAGGCATAGAACATGGATCCATAGATTCAAGTTCATCCTCAATTGAAGCCATGTCATGTGAAGCACTTGAATCAAGAACCCATGTGGATGGTGGAGAAGCAACTGCTACAAAGGCCTTTCCCTTTCCTTTCCCCTTGTTCTCTTTGTCCTTGTGAGGACCCTCTTCTAAAATTTGTTTGATGGAATCAGAAACATTGAGATTATTCTTCTCAAGAATGTGTGTCGAATGATCAAACTATTTCTTCAAACATTTGTGCTCATGATGATCGATTTTCTTACAATAGGCACATTTCACCCTCTCTTTCTTAGGCTTTTCACCTTTTGAAGATGAGGTCTCATTACTTGCTTTTGGAGTAGCCAATTTTTTATTCTTCTTCTCTTTGCTATGCTTTTGTTTCTTATCCTTGTTACTACTTTTTCCTCTTTGTTTATTTGTGCCAAGGTTTGCATCCAAGGCATGAGACTTTGAAGAATTAAGAGTGGCCATCTGAATTATCTTGTCCTGCTCCCGTGTGAGAGAAGTAGAAAAATCATCCAAAGATGGCATCTTGAATCTAGATCCAAGTGCATCCTTAGTAGCATAGAAGGAAGAAACAAATACTAAATATTTAGAACTTAGCTTTGAGAGAATACATAGAATCAATTATTCATCTTTCTTATCAATACCACATTGTTGTAGTTGTAGCCTTAGTGATTTCATTTTGGTGAAGAACTGAATTATGTTGAAGTTGCCTAGATTTAAACTGATTAGTTCATTCTCCAATATATGACCCCTCATAGAATCTTATGCACCAAAAAGAGATTCTAGTTTTTTCCATATTTGATTTGGAGTATTCAAAGATTCAACATGAAAGAGTAGATCAAGAGATACAAACACACATAATTCTCCATATGCTCTATCACATTTGTTAAACCACTCAGAATTGTTTTCATCTTCAATTGATTCAGTTTCTAGTCCCATTACTACTCTATGCAAACCAAGTCTTCTTACATGAATTTCCATTTATTTTTTCCACTCAAAATAGTTGTATGCAATTAAAATAGGAACTGTTGTCGATGCCATGATGAAGAAATGCAAAATGAAATGAGGAAAAGAAAGTGAACACAAGAATTCCAAAAACACCCCCACCATTTTCACTAGTATCAAATATCACCTCCCCCAAATATTATAAGGTTGGAACTTTATAATTTAGTGTGTTCACAAAGCCTTTTCCAAGATACAATGCTCAATAGGCTCAAAATAAAAAAAATTACAAATTCTGATACAAAATTAGCCTAAGAAAAAATCTAGATAAATTAGCCTTATGGTTGTGTAGTTCTCTTCAAGACCTTTCCAATGCCTATTCGTTTTTGAAAATCAGAGCACCAGGGCAAAAGTTATGGCATGTTGAAGAAATTAGCACAAGACAACTTCAACCTTAAATATCTAGTACAAAATGCAAAAAAATATTCTCAATACCTCTGTTGATGGAAAGTGCTCATCTCCATCTTTCCAACAATATCTTATTTTCTGAAATCCAACGCCTGAAGCAAAAGTTATGAATTTTTTAAGAACTGGCTGAATTTAGCCTACAGGAAACATGTTTGCTAGCAAAAAAAGTTTAGTTATGTTTTGATTTTTCAAAAATCTACTCATTGTTTGTAGACAATAACAAAAACCTAGAAATATTTTGAAGCTAAAAATAAAACTTAGAAATCGTTTTTGATCTAGCAAGCAGAAGATGAAAAAATGATTTTTTTAAACCTTCAGCTAGGAGAAAAATGATGTGTGACAATTTTTGTACATAAATTTTCTTTAGATTTGTGCAAGATATGAAAAATCTAAAAGATACCCAATTGAGATTTCAACCTTGGCTACAAAACCCAGAATTTTTTTTTCTCAAAAATGAGTGGAAGACAGATATCTGAAGCAAAAATAAAATGGCTCCAATGAAAAACTATTTTATTTAAACCCCCACTTGCAACTATGTCAAATGATTTCCAATTTGGATGAAACAAAATCCAAATTTGACTTTCTTGAGCCTTCTGGATGCGTTGGAATAGTTAAAAAATGCTGCTAGTATAACCAAAAAAGTTGCAATCACCCAGATCTCACGAAACACATATGCAAAATAAAGAGGTAATTAAATCTTTGCAAATCCTTTCTGATTTTGTAGATCGTTTAAGAACGCAAGAGAAGAGCATAGGGGAATTTACAAGATTTTACAAGAAACTTAATCTCTCAATCAAGAATCTAAGAACTTAGATTTCTTAAAATAAAAAATTTGATACCATGTTAGAAATTTGAAATAGATTGAATAACCCAAGAATTTTATAAGAGAATATCAAAGCTACATAAATTGGAAAAGCATAAAGAACGCACACTATAACTCTGAGAGATTACGCAATGTCAATATGAAAAAATGCATTAAGAGCTTCCAAGATGAAAGGATACAATGCAAATATGCATGAATGGATGAAAATACAAGCTAGGTAGTGCATTTATATAGAACTTAGGAGAGGAGGTAGGTGGAAAAAACCCAACTAATAGGAATCAACCACAAAATGTGGAGGTGGACCACCAACAGTGGAGGATGCCACTAAAAGTGAAAATTTGTTCCACCCTTTAAGGAAGGGGACACCTCATCACTTATCTCCTAGTTATTAAATAATAAACCCACTTTATTATCCTAAGCAAGCTTAATTAAGTGTAGGAAAAAACTAGGACTAAGGGAAAATAAATTGAACCACTAGGAAAATAAAAACCTACACCAACAAGTCCACTATATAAATATTCGTGATTGTTGGGAAAGTCTTCAATCACGTGTAGATGTCCTATACAGACGAGTGTCACCCTTATTATATGTGAGATACATAAAAATCCTTTCTAATGAAGGGATTTGGAGGACTCTTTTATAGAGCTATTTGCCTCACGTATTGACACTAGTATTACCCTGAAACACAGATTAAGAAACACTTGTTTTAGAGGCCAAAAACCCAATTTACTTAATGGTACAAGAACAGTCGTTCTGAAGTTGCCCTACATTCCACTATTCATTGTGGAGACAAAAATTCCCTTGGTTCATAAGATCTTAGGATCTTCAAGGATAAGATATTTTGGTGTGCCCGTGTCATGTAAGGGCAAGCCAGTGTAACCAAGATCTCTAGTTGTTCACCTTTTTTAAGTGTTTAGAGAAATCCAAGTAGGGAATCAACAAGTAGTATCCCTTCCAACCTAGGTTGTGCATTTTCTACGAGTGTATTCTTACACATTTAAACATTTCACACATTCATACTAGACCAAAACAAGTGTTTTTAGACTATTTGTTGTGTTTTCCAAAATTAAAATTCACAAAATCATTTCAAAATTGGTCAAAATTTAATCAAAACCAAGCAACATACACTGTGAATCACAACTGATTATCATTTTCCGCAACTATGACACTGAAAACTACAACTGCCATTTCCAAAATGACGCAAGTGATTATCATTCACTGCAATTGAGACTTGAAATGACGCAATTTCTTGTCACTAAATTTTTTAGGGGAAACTAAGACAAAGCCATTCTCTGATCAATCCTAAGCATTACCTAGTCCTTTTATCACATACTTGCAAATTTCTAGAACTATCATTTAGCATTCATCCATTCCATCCATCATTGCATACCTTGCATTGACCATGGGAAAAACATTAGGACATTCTTTAGCTTGCATTCACCTTGTTGTAGACCTTAGCTTTGGAAACTTATCATACTTGAGACTAGTCCATAGTGACCAAATCAAATTTATCTTGACTTCAACCTTTTTCCATCATCTTAGTCCTTTGTCATTTAGGTTGGCTCCTCAACTCACAAGGCTAGTTTGAGACCATCTTTGTCAAACCTTGTCATTTAGTCATTACCATCAATGAAGTCTTGATAAACCAAATTTTTAACCTTGGCTATCTTAGTTTGATTAAGCAACCTTACTTTGGGTTTTCCATAAGGTGCTTAATAGTCATACCTTTAGTCATCATCTTAGGTCATATTACCATTTTACCATCATCTTTTCACACTTGCATTTTGTTTGGAATACCTTAGACATTGCTCAAGACTTTGATCTCATTGTGGCATTCTTAACAATTGACTATTGTCACTTTGGTTCTTTGTCTTGACATCATCCTTAGACATCATTTATACATTACAAAATTTAAAAAAAAAGTCATTTTGCATAGACATCACCACCTCATTGTGACACCGTCCTATTAACATCTTGACATCTTGTCACTTTGAATCCATAACTTGGTATCATCCTTAGGCATATCCTATACTTGAAAAATTAAAAAAAAAACATAGTTACATAACCTTGGTCATCCTTAGACATAATCCTTACATCGTCACCTTAAACATCATACAATATCACATTCACATTCATTTCCTTCTTGCAAGTCTTATATGGTCAAAACAAGGTTGCAAAGGAAACGAAAAGAAATGGCCTTTCCACAAGATGATGAGTTTGTAAACCCCTTTGGCATGCCTTCCCAAGGGGACCCTATACCGCAAAAGTCATTCCCTAATTTGTTCAAAAATTTATCCTTAGAGATCAACAAGGAACTATCACCATAGAAGAAATGGAAGTTGTTACACAAGATCCTAAAGTAGCCTCTTTTATGGATGAAATTGTGGCATTAGACCCGCAACGTTTCCGAGCTAAACTTTTTTCATAAGGAGCCACATTACCTCTTGGATTTGATGTCAATACACTCCAAGCAATGCCTACACCAAATAAGCAAAACCAAGGACACAATACACCCATTTCTGGTGGTCCCATCCCACAAGTAAACACATCTATACCATTGGGAGGATCCACACAAGATGCAACCACAATCCATACCTCACCACTTGGTACCCAAAACATCACACAAGGCATGACACCAAACATGACACAAGGAATAATACCAAACATGATGCAAGGAATAACACAAAAGATGACACAAGGAATAACACCAAACATGACACAATCCATGTCACAACCTTTTGGTGCCTCTTCCAACTCATTTTCCACATTAAAAACCATGGGGGCATCATCCCCTAATCCATTTGGCACAAACATTTCAACCAACAGACCAAAGATTTCCATAAAAAAGACTCCCAAAATGAATGTTATACCAAGTATAGGAGCCTTCCAACATACCATTGCATCAAAACAAGTGCCTACTTCCCATGTACATGTGCAAAACAAGGTCCAAGGATCCATCCAGCAAAACACACAACTTGGAAACCAAGGTTCCTTCACACAACATGGTAACCAAGGACCTTTCCCACAATATGGAAACCAAAATACACATGGTCATACTTTCACAAATTATTTGCATACACAATCTAATCCACCTCACTACACTCACATTCCAACCTATGGCCAAAATATCCATAACCAAACACCATCTTATACACACAAGCCAAACCAAAACCCGTCATATACACATATACCAAATCAAAACCCATCCCATAATATTGGGTTCCAAATTTCCAACATGAGCTCTCAAAATACACAAAACCCATCATTGACTCAAGTGGAAGTCCTCACCACTTAAATGCTTTCCCTACAACAACAAATGGATAATATGCAAGTTTCTAGCAAGAAGACTTACACTATAACAGACTTGTGTCCCTATCCATTTGACAAGAGTCTATACATGCCACCCTTCCCACATGGATACACCACACCAAACTTGCCTAAATACAAAGGGAAGGAAAATCTTATCAAACATATAAGAGAATTTTCCACATCATGTATAGACATTGCATATGAACCCACAAACCTAATGAGACTATTCCCACAAAGCCTCACGGGCATAACACTTGAGTGGTTTGCACATATACCAACTAGCATAATAACATGGGAAAAACTAGAAGACAAAACATTGACAATGAAATAACCATTTCCACCCTATGTCATACCACACAAGAAGATGATGAAACTTTTTTACCTTCTTCCAACGATGGAAGGGTTTGGATAGTCAATGTCCCGTCGAAATACCCAAGAAACAAAAAGTTGTCATGTTTATGAGAACATCAACTCAAATTTGAAACATGATTTACGAGTTTAATGTTGTACTTCATTTTCTGACCTAGTTGAGAAAGGAATTATCATTGAGAAGGCCCTCATTGACAAGGGAGAAATCAAGAATACAAACAAAAACACAACCACCCAAAACACATCAAATGACAGGAAAATATTGGGCTCGTAACAAAAATGTAACCAATAATGGAGTTGTTGATGCTAAGACAATGTACATAGGCCCTACCATTACACTCAAAGGACCCAATGCATCTAACAACACACTTAGACCTCTCGATCAAACAAAAAATTTCATCCAAAACACTCAAGAATAAAGAGTCCAACATAAGTTTCCTACAAGACATAAATAAACTCCTCTCGAGGAGGCTATCAAATCCATCTTTAAAAAAAATTTGTAGCACAACATCATGTAAAACTTCCTAAACAAAAACCATATGACCTTGGACATTTCAAATTGTCATTGTAGGATAACAGTGCCTTTTGTGACTACTATCGAGGTAAAGGACATTCCACTAAACAATGCTGATAATTAAAGAAAATCATCCAAGACCTTGTTGAAAATGGCACTATTGAAGTCAATGGACAACAACAACAACAATCATCTAATAGCAATCATAAAGTCTTCACAGATCCTTTACATTACCATGGGAAAGGAAATGCCTCTAGTTCTGGTAATAAGATCAATATGTTGGCAAGACACACTGCAAATGTATTCTGGTGTTGTCATTGATGGCAACCCTAGTTGGTGATTGGATCTGCATGTCATCATTTGCTCCTACCGGAAGACAAATTGAAGATAGTCTAGGAAGAACAGAGCATCCAACAGTTTTGTGTTCATCGATTCACATACAAATTTAATGTCGTTATTTTGAGTTGTGGATCTTATGGGAGGTTAATCAATGTATGTCTTGTGTTGTCTGAAAATATCAGTGCCTCGTATCAAGTTGTGTGCAAGTCTGGAGATCCAATTGGATATCTTTCTGTTCATCAGTCTTTTGTGGCCGACCCAAATGATATAAAGTGTCGTAGATATTTGAGGAGTGTCTACTCAAATGTTTTTGTGTACAATCATCTTGATTTGGGTCCGAGATAAGTTGTGGCTGACCGTTGTGGATGCACATTGGATATCATTCAATGATTTGAGCTGATAGTTGTAAATATTCTTAAGTTTTACTGAAGTTGACAGGCTACGATTAAATTCTTAGCCGCGGATATATATAAATGATCAGTTATATCATTTTGTGTGTGAATAAGGTGTGTTGATGTGTATTGAAAATATCAGAAGGGTGATTGAGAGATTATGCACAGTTTCACTTATGCATTAAATATTTTGTGTTGCGAGTTAGAGAAAAATAGAGCAGAAGTACAAAATCAGTCAAAAGGATAGAAGATCCACTACTGAGCCTAACCGGAACTGTAATCAAGCATTTGTATATGATACTCTTCTAGTTCATTCACTTGGATCTAATCCAAATTTTTGTAAGGTTGTGTGCCTTTCTATTTTGAGCAGTGAGCTCTAGGCAGTGCGCCTAAATGCAAGTGCATTCCCACATTGTACTATTTATTTTGAGAATACTCAGATCAAATTATGGATTGGCCATCCACCGTGGTTTTTCCCCTAACAGGGTTTCCATGTAAAAATCCTTGTGTTATGGTGTTGTGGTTGTTAGCTTTCTATTCATGCATATTTCTCTTAGTTGAATGTTTTAAGTGGGTTAAAGATCAAAATAATAAACTTATTTTTTGCAGAACACTGATTCACCCCCCTCTCAGTGTTGCTTGTTTCCAACAATTTGTATCACAGCTAGTTCCTCGAAAGAAGTCTAACAACTTGGGGAGATATTGGAAAGTATTTTCAATGGATACAAGCAGTCTTCAAGAACAACTTTTGGTGGCCCTGGATGATCTTGACTAGTCAAAATATGAGAACCAGGAATTGAAGGAAAGTCTTGAGAATGCAGAGAAATACATTCAGTCATTAAAAGACAAAATCAATGAATCAAGGTAGAAAAGAAAGGAATTATGTGATCAACTTAAGTAGAAGAATAGAAGCATGGAAGATGAACAAATGAGTCATGCCTTGAAGGAGAAAACAGAAGAATGTGAAAATTTATCTAGAGAAAATGTTGTCCTAGAGCATGAGATGGAATCTACCATGATGAAAATGACCAAGGAAATTGAAGATAGAAGGAAGAATGAAGAAAAGCTTTCTTAATCCTTGAAAGAAAAATCTGAAGAATGCAACCGATTGGACAATGAATTGGAACAATCTAAAAACAAGGAGGAAGTGCTTGAAAAACAACTTGATGATCTCAAAAATGAACTTATTGCTACAAATGAGTACAAGGAGAAATTCAAACCAAGCTCAACCAAGCTTGATGAACTGATTAAAGGTCAAAGGACTAATGGTGACAAAAGAGGTCTTGGCTATGAAGAAGGAGAAAGTTTTGGATCTAGGCAAAGGAAATCTAGATGATAAGGGAGATTCAAGCAAGGAAAACAGATGAATGGAGTTAGAAGGAATCTGGTAAGACAACCAAATGCTCAAATATTCAATGGTTACTATTTTTCTTGCAATAAATTTGGTCATATAGCTTCTCAGTGTAGAAGCAAGATGAATCCAAGTGGACCATCATTCTCAGGTCAGTGCTTTAATTGTAATAAGTTTGGTCATAAGTCAAATGAATGCAGAAATGTGATGAACAACTTTCATAGAGATGTCAGATGCTATGCATGCAATAGACTTGGGCATATTTTCAACCAATGCAGATCAAGGAAAAATAAGTGGAAAAGTAGGTCTAAACAGAGAAATGGTGTATGTTACAACTGCAACAAATTTGGCCACACTGCTAGATTATGTTAGAATAGAAGAGGTCCGATAAAACAAAACATGCAACAAGATGTTAAGGAAAAAGGTAAAGTCACTACAAATGTGATCAGGAGGAAAAAGAAGAAGAAATGGGTGAAGAAGGATCCCTCTGTTGAAGGAAATGTGCCAGCACTAGAATCTCCTTCTGGTAATTCCCCCGAGAGTTAATTTTACGCCTTTGGCCTAGGGGGAGCTATCAAGAAAATATCTTAACCCCCTACCAGTAACTGTCACCAGAATGTGGATAAGTCTAGTAACTGCACAGATGCCTTTCAAATGTTGTTCAACCAATTGGAGAAAGTGTTTTACAGTACTGGAGATCTGCAGAAGAATTATCTATCTTAGTGCATGGAAATAGGGTAACCAGATGAATTAGGGTAAAAGAATTTGTAGCGACAAAAGGGTTAGTTGTGAGAATGATAAAAATTCATTTTTATCTTTCATTTGTCACCTTGAATTTTGGAGAAAATAAGTTTGGAGAGCTCTGGGGAAAACTTTGTTTAATTACAACGAGATTCAAGTGTGAAGAAGATTTAGCGATCAAACTCTGATCTGACAAAAAGGTATTTATCAGAAAAACATTAGGGCTTACATACATGCCAATATTGAAGAGTTAGGGAGATCACAAATTTTGGATTTATATTCGAACCGTATAATTGGAGAGGACTTCACTGTTAAGCCAGAATACAAAACCATAGAAGAGAATAAGTTCACATAGTTTTTGAAATTTCCCATATTTGTGGAAAGTGAATGGGTGCGATATATTTTGAGAAAAGTTCATGTCGAGTTCATGTGGTTGAATATACCTTTTAAGATTATGAAAGAGGCTATAAGTGCTATCATAGGTCTAAATTACTCTGGTGGACTGGCAATCTTGAAATTTATAAAGAATCAGAAGGTTACTGATGCAACAGGTGCACAATTTGATAGAAGGGAAATGACAATCAAAGATGTTGTTGAAGTGGATGTGAAATTTGCATTGATGGTCATTGGCTACAAGGTCTACCACTCCATCTGAGATAATTCAGTATCTGGTATGGCCATTTATGTAGCCTATCAGATGGTAAAATAAAATGTAGATTATGACTTATGTGAGTTGCTTAGAAGTTAGCTGATGGAGAATCTGGACCATAAATACTACCCTCTAGGGGTACTTCAAAATTTTTTAGAATATGATGCATGCAAGAGAAAGAATTCCTACCTCAATTCTAGAGAAGTACAAAGATACAATTTGTTTCATGGTAGATATTGATCAATGCCATATGGAAGTTGTTGTTCCTAGAATGAAATGGATTATTCCCATGGGATATGAAGTCGAGGAGAACATCTTGAAGATGTATGCAAAACATTTGTTGAGCACACCTCTGGATCCAATCGAAGAAAGGTTTGGAACTTATGCAGAAAAGAGCATGCAAGTCCATGAGCAATTACAAAAGCCAAAGATAGTCAGAAGAGTAAGGAAAGAAGTGGAAGTCTTTGCAAAAAGTATGGGAATATCTACAAAAGTAGTAAGAGAAGCCAAAAGGAAGAGAGATGAAGCTAAAGTAGGAAAAGAGTCAGCAAGAACCGAATATGCTAATTTGGTAGGATCCTCTACCCATACTAGATCAACAAGGAATTCTCCATCCCTATCTACTCCTACAGCCAAACCAGTTCCTGTGCAAACCCAAGACAAGGATTATGGTAAGAGGAAGAGCATGAGAACCTATCAAGTCATCTCAAAAGATGAGGAGACTAAGTCAAATTAAGTTGTGAAAGAAATGAAGGCTATCGACACTCAGGCTACCAAGGTAACCAGGAGGAAATCTTCTGGTGAGGAAGAAAAGGAAATGAAGAAGGAAAAATTTGACAAACTAGGTATGACAGTTGAAGAAGTTGAGAATGTTGTCTTCAAGGATGGAAATCTAAAGCCCTCTGTGAATGGTATGAAATGTTTGATGAATCAAGTCAGAATTCTTGAAGAGGCAACTATAAAATATCTGAATATTTTCAATAAATTTCTTGTTCAAATTATGTATGGTTTACCTAAGAGTCTATATGATGTTCTGGAGTCAAGAAGAGTAAGTTCTAGGACAGAAGAAGAGCATATGAGAAAGAGAATTCTTGCAGACTTATGTCCGAAAATGTCTATTGAGGAGATAAATTCACTCCTAGATAAATCCAAGAAGGAATTCAAAATCAAAATAAGGGTGAACAAGCTTATGATCGGTGAAACTAGTATTGTTACTAATGAAACCAAGAAAATCCTAGAAGCATTCATGTCAAAGAACAAAATCAGTGTTGAAGAAGTGAATGCTAAATATGTTGCATATGATATGGTAAATGAGGAGGTGAATGTAGATACTGAGGATAATCATATTCCTCCTAATGTGGGTAATAAAAAATTTCCTATGGAGACTGAAGTTCCTAAGGTTGTATTAGCTGAAGGAAAGGAGATGCCAAGTGAAGAAGGTGAGGCTCCTAAAGAAAATCAAGAAATAGTTACTGAAGAACCAAAAGTTGAAGAAGAAGAAAAGGTTCAGGTTAAAGAAATCCCAAAGGAAGCAAGAGACACTATCGAGGAAGTGAAGAAATCTCTGGTGGAACAACAAGATGAATTTGATCCTAAATCGGTTGAAGGACCAATCTATTTATCCACCTTGTGCCCAATTCAGATAATGAAGGTCGCATCATTTGCACAAGCTAAGGCTAGTGAGAAGATTCTGAAGTCTCACATTGAGGACAGTGAATTATTAAGTCTTGCATCTAGAGTTCTAGAGAAAATTATGCCAACTCATGTTAAGGATCCATTTGGTTCCTCTTCCAGTGAACTAAAAAATCTCATAAATTCTATAAGTACTCATTTTGAGTCTCTTGAAAAATCAGCCATGGTTAAAGTGCAGGAGTTTGATGGAAAAAGATTTAGTTGGTTGAAAGAAGTGATTGCTAAGTATAAAACTCTATTAGCCACTTGTATGGAGAATATTCAAGGTTCTCTACCTGAAGGTGGAAAGACGTATAAATCATGTTTGGTTTTGTCCAAATTCATTGAAGACAATGATAAGAGGGTGAAGGATCTTGAAAAACAATTGGCTACCATTTCTGATTCTTTGATCAATTAGCTAGTGATGTTAGCAAGCAAGAAGGTCAAGTAGCATCTCTACTTGAAAAAATAAGGATATTGAAGCATGAAAATGATAGGATTGTAGGAAGAGCATGTGAACTTAGAGGATTAATTGGTCCAAAGATTGGAATAATGGTGAATGCATTAAACGAAGCCAAAGATGCTATGGCAGTTAGTGACCCAATGAATCTTGAGACTACAAAAACTCAATCTTATTTAGTTTGTGGTCACATAACAATTCTAGAGAGTCTCGAAAGGGTTTGGGACACAAATTTGAGCATTTTGAAGAGAGATTTTGAAGATGTTTTCAAATTTCTGTAAGTTACAAAATCATGCTTGTACAATTTAAAATTTTAATTTTTCAGTTTCCCCAGTTTTTCCTTTGATGTCAAAGGGGGAGAGTTGTATAGTGAAAAATGCATATTCATCTTTGGGGGAGTTGCATTTCTAAGCTGATATTGAAGATTCTTTTTTGAAATTTTGAAGTGGTAGTGTAATTCATGTTGGTATTGATCCGACACAGTCATTTTTCACTAAGTGTTGCCATCAATGCCAAAGGGGGAGATTGTTGGCAAGAGACACTGCAAATGTATTTTGGTGTTTTCATTGATGACAATCCTAGTCGGTGATTGGATCCGCATGTCATCATTTTCTCCTATCGGCAGACAGATTGAAGATAGTCTAGGAAGAACAGAGCATCCAATAGTTCTATGTTCATTGATTCACATACATATTTTTTGTCATTATTTTGAGTTGTGGATCTTATGGGAGGTTAATCAATGTATGTCTTGCTTTTTCTGAAAATCGAAGTGCCTTGTATCAAGTTGTGTGCAATTATGGAGATCTAGTTGGATATCTTTTTGTTCATCAGTGTTATGTGGCCGACCCAAATGATATAAAGTGTCATGGATATTCGAGGTGTGTCTACTCAAATGTTTTTGTGTTTAATCATCTTGATTTGGGTCTGAGCTAAGTTGTGACCGACCATTGTGGATGCACATTGAATATAATTCAATGATTTGAGCTGACAGTTGTAAATATTCTTAAGTTTTATTGAAGCCAACATGTTGCGATTAAATTCTTAGTCATGGATATATATAAATGATCAATTATATCATTTTGTGTGTGAATAAGGTGTGTCAATGTGTATTGCGAATATCAAAAGGGTGATTGAGCGATTATGCATAGTTTAACTTGTGCATTAAATATTTTGTGATGCAAGTTAGAGCAGAATAGAGAAAAAGTGTAGAATTAGTCAAAAGGACAGAGGATTGACTACTAAGCCTAACATGAACTGTAATCAAGCATTTGTATATGCTACTCTTGTAGTTCATTCACTTGGATCTAATCCAAATTTTTTTAAGGCAATGTGCCTTTATATTTTGAGCAGTGAGCTCTAGCTAGTGCGTCTGAATGCAAGTGCATTCCCACATTGCAATCTTTCTTTTGAGTATACTCATATCATATTATGGATTGACCATCCACCGTGGTTTTTCCCCTAATAGGGTTTCCATGTAAAAATCCTTGTGTTATGGTGTTGTGGTTAGCTTTCCGTTCATGCATATTTCTCTTAGTTGAATTTTTTAAGTGGGTTAAAGATCAAAATAATAAATTTAATTTTTGTAGAACACTAATTCACCGCCCCCTCTCAATGTTGCTTGTTTCCAACACAATAACAATTCAGCCAATTACATAAATCCCAAATTTGACTATACCACTATAGTAAACCATATCTGCATGGCTGATGACCATGTCAATACCATTACTATTAAGAAACCACCAGAATGTGCTATCAAAACCCATCATACTAAGGTGACTATTCAAGGTCCTCCTCCATAGCAACAACAACCACCAAAATCCCAATATAACTTGCTTGACCAATTGGGGAAGACTCCCACGAAAATCTCTATCTTAGAGTTGTTGCATATATCACTTGACCATCAAGTCATTTTTGAGAAAGCTTTACAAGACACAACCGTGCCCACTGAGCTTGATGTCAATCATTTCCAAGAGATGGTAGGCTACTTGACCAATTCCCATCACGCCACCTATTCCAAACAAAACTATTTGACTAAAAAGACAAACCATAATGATCCCCTACACCTTGAAGTCCTCGTCCACAAACAAAAAGTTAGATGAGTCTTGGTAGACAGTGGAGTTGGGTTAAAAATTTGTACCTTAAAATTGGTTGATATTGGGCTTTTTAGAAGCATGTGTAGACACAACCAGAAGCAATTTTATCAAGGCATATAATGATGAAGAATGATCTTCTAAAGGAGTTATCACATTACCCATTTGAGTTGGACCCACTGTCATGGACATCGTTATTCAAGTCTTGGACCTTGACCTTCCATAAAACCTTCTCCTAGGCTAACCATGGATTCATGCCATGAAATTCATACCTTCCACATATCACCAATGTCTTAAATTCCCATATGAAGGCACTAAAATTACAATCGTTGGTGATCCTAAACCCTTCCAATATTGCAACAATCTAAAAGGGACCACTCAATTCCAAGTGTTTTTCAACCAAGAAGCCTCATCATCTCACTAAATTGATCCATCCTTATTGACCAAGGCATCCACTTCATCTACCATTCCATCAAACCCAAAGGTCCAAATCCATGACATGGGATGTGGAGAATACCATATGGATAAGTTACTGGTGAAAGTCAATGCTAAAGCTACTGAGAAGATCTAGACTTCTAATAATTATGTCAAGATAGTTTCAGAAGGTACGCAAATAGATGGTCGTGCTTGGGTTGAAAATTTTTGGGACCATAATGACACTTTTGTCTTCACTATTCACAATCATCTATCTTCATCTCACGACTTTCGCTTCACTATACCATTCTCTAAACCATCACCTATCCATTCTCACTATCCTAGATTAGGGTATGTCCCCCTATTGCTACCTCTAATAAGTCACCTTTCCAAGTCACTAAGAATGCACAAGCCTCCTTTGATGCTAAAAGTACCAAAAAGGATAGTCGCAAAGACAACATTGTTGACATCACCACTCTCGCTCATCCACCAAATCGTCATGTCACTCCACCCATTTCATCCTTATCACTCATGTCCATTCATATCAAATACATGGAACAACAAGTCATATCTCAAGATAAGGACAATGATAAACGAAAAGTTCAAAATCAAAAATAAAAATTCCCTCTTTAAAAGGAGATCAAGAATCAAAAGACATGATGAAAAGAAAATAAATTCAAGAAAATTCCTCTAGTCAAAATAAAAAGCTATTGGACCAATCAAAAATAAAAGTCAAGAATGAGAAAGAATGTTGAGACACATCCTCTAGCCAACATAAAAAGCTATTGGATGAATCAAAAATAATAATCAAAAGTGAAAATTAGAAAGCATTGGTCTCCAAGAATGCTCCTCCACCAAAAATCACTAGGGTCATCTATCAATGCAAAAATTCAAAAAAGGAGCTTGTTGATACAAGGTCTTCATATCCATCACTTTCACTCATTCCATGCATTCCATTCAATCCGTCTATATTTTCTTATCATCTCACCTCCATTGGTGATGTCTTTCAATGTGCCTTTGATGAAGACCCCTTCACATACTCTAGCTCATTGGTCACCCAAACTCCTTTTAATTTGAAGCCTGGTGACCCACGTAGTGTGCACTTTACAGATCATACCATAGCCTCTTTCATCCAACATATGTATCACCCTTCATATTTTCCACTTGCATTTCGCATTCAAATCAGGTCCTTTTGTCTAGCACAGTCATTTGAACAGGATCAAGGCATTGTCATGATTTATCAATTCTACACATAGCTTCTTAAAGTCTTGTCATAATCATGAAAAAATAAAAATAAAATAAAATCATTACCTTGATGAAAACTTGGAAAACATGCATCTTGGTAACACGAAAAAAAAATGAAAAAAAAATGAAGAAAATAGTAAAGAGAAATAATTCGTCCAATAGTGAAAACCACTTTGGTGGCACTTTGGATAAGTACCATGATGAAAACCTGGCCACCAGGCACCCTATGTAGTTGACTTTGCTCTATCATCTACCATCATTCCAATCTGAATTTTTCCTGTCATTCGCCTTTCCCATATCACCCATTATAATGATTGGTTGTCCTTTCCACAACCTAGAACGATTGACATCATGTATCCTTTTTCCTTTTCTTATTCCATTCCATTTCACCCCTAATAAATTGGTCTTATAATCAACTAGGGGAAAATACTTGACCTATGTCATTGGATCTTACACTTACTATCAAAGGTCACTTTCATCCAAAAAGATAAAAATTTCAAATATTCCCAAAAAGAAAAAAATCAAATATTCCCAAAGAGAAAAAAATCATAGAAACACAAAAAGCCAAAAAAATAAATTAAAACATGTCAAAAACACAAAAACATCCAAATAACTTACAAAAATCCCAAAAATAGAGTCAAAGTCAATCATGTCTGTCATGTTGGCATATGGATTCTAGTGTCGTCATTGATGGCAACTAAAGCCATTGATCCGGTCCACATGTCAGCATTTGTCTATACCAGAAGGCAGAGTGAAGAACAGAGTATCTGATTGAAGCTTGAATCTGTCAAGTAGTTTGCATTACCAGGCTATCAGTTTTGGTTGCAGATCTTAGGAAAGGTTATTGGGCATATAAAATGTCTTATTCTCGAGTTTTGTGTTGTCACATTAATTGGTGTACGCATTAGGAGATCCAGTTGTTCAATTTTCTATTTATCACCATATGAAGGCCGACTAAGCGAATGTTGGGTATTGTGGATGTTTAAGATGGAATTGTTTAAATTATTTTCGTGTTCGAATATTTTTTTTGGGTCCTATCTATGCTATGGCCAACTTTGGTGGATGCACATTAAAAGTTATTCATGATTTGAGCCAACAATTGAAAGATATTTTCTATTTCATTGGAGCCAACATATAGTAATTGAAATCTTGGTAGCAGATATATATATGAGATTGGTTAATTCATTATGGTGTGCATGTGTGAAAGTTCAATATGTGTTTATGTATGTGCGAATATTAGAAGATCAGTTGAGGGATTTTACTTGTCCAGAAGAGGATTTTTGTGAAGTGAATTAAGGCAGAGCATAGTGAAGTGCAGAAACAGACAGGAGGTCCAAAATTTGATCTATGAGCCTAACCGAAACTGTAATCAGGCATTTGTAGATGCTATCTACCTAGTTCAACCTTTTTTGTAATGCAAAACCTTTGTAAGGAAGTAAGCCTTCCTAATTTTGAACAGTGAGCTCTAGGTAATGTGCCTGAATGAAAGTGCATTCCCATTTTGTAAAACACTATATTTGAGTACTCAAATTGTGGATTGACCTCCACTGTGGTTTTTCCCCTAATAGGGTTTCCATGTAAAAATCCTTGTATTATGGTGTTGTGTCTTATTGTTTCATGTTCATGCATCTTTATTTTGATTGAATGTTTTAAGCACCTGAAAGAATAGATTAATAAAGTATAAAATTGCTCAACATTGATTCACCCCTCCCCCCTCTCAGTGTTGCTTGAGTCCAACAATTGGTATCAGAGTTGAGTTCCTTTGAAAAAGTTTAACGGATTGAAGTAGATCTCAGAATGTAATGGACTATGGTAGCCTTCAATAGTAGCTTGCGGTGGCACTTGATGATCTTGATCAGTCTAAGGAAGAAGTCTAGGAATTGAAAGGAAATCTTAAGGATGCTGAGAAATTCATTTAGAAGTTGAAGGATCAGGTTATTAAATCCAGGGAAAGGAGAAAGAACCTCTATGATTAGATAAAACAAAAAGAGAGAAAAATTATTGAAGAAAGAAAAACAATGGATGACGATCATCTGAATCAAACCTTGAAGGAAATAACTGGAGAATGTGAAAAACTTGCCAGAGACAATGCTACCCTAAAGCATGAGATGGAATCTATGATGATAAAACTGACTAAGGAGATTGAAGATAGAAAGAAGAAATAGGAGGATCTTTCCTAGTACCTAAAAGAAAGATCTGATGAATGCAACATAATAAATGGAGAATTCATTCAGTTGGAAATGGAACTGCAACTATCCAGAGACAACGAAGATGAGCTTGAGAAACAAATTGTTATTCTTAGAGATGAACTGGCTACTACAAATGAATACAAGGAGAAGTTCAAGATCAGTTCTATCAAGCTTGATGAGCTAACCCAAGAGCAGAAGAATGAAAATGATAAGTGAGGGCTTGGTTATGAAAAAGGAGAAAGTTATGGATCTAGACAGAGGAATTTCAAGCAAGGAAATCTGATGGACAAAGAAAAAAGGAATCCGGTAAGACAACATAATGCTCAAAATTTTAATGGATACTATTTTGCTTGTAATAAGTTTGGTCATATGGTTACTCAGTGTAGATGTAAAATGAAATCAAGTGATTCATCATTTTTCGGTCAGTGTGTCAATTGCAATAAATTTGGTCATAAGTCAATTGAATGTAGAAATGTGTCAGACAACTCTTTCAATAGAAGGAATGTAGAATGTTATACCTATGGAAGATTTGGGCATATTGAAAATCAATGCAGATCGAGAAGAAATCAACGGAATGACTGGTCTGGACAAGGAAATTTTGTGTGTTTCAATTACAAAAAATATAGTCACATTACAAGATTCTATAGAAACAAGAATATGGATAGAAGAGGTTCGGTATACAAAAATAGAAATATACATAGATATGATAAAGGAATAGGGAAAGTGACTATGGATGAAATAAGAGATCAAATGAAGAAGACATGGGTGAAGAAGAGTTCCTCTATTGTAGGAAATGAGCTAGCACCAAAACTTGCTTCTAGTAATCTTTCTGAGAACTAGCCTTAGGCCTTTGGCCTAGGGGGAGTTGTCAAGAAAAACCCTTCAAACCCCCTGTCGGTAATTGACACCAGGATGTGGATGATTGTAGTGGTTGCACTATTGATCTACAAATGCTATGGAATTATTTGGAAAGGATATTATGTTGAGCTAAAGGTCCGCATAAGTTTTTGGTTGACAACTGAGAAAATAGGGTATTCGAAAAAGTTAGGGAAAAAGCATTTATTACAATAAAAGTTAGCTGTGAAAGATATAAAAAGGGAGTTGGAACCCTCATTTTCCACTTTGAGTCGAATAAAAGGAGAGCACTCTGCATTAGAATTTTTGAAGCATAAGGAAATTCGGTGGCAAAACCCAAATCCATCAGGTACTTCGATTGTATTGAGAAATTTGGTGTACGGTTGAAGAATTTATTTGGTATTTTTAAGTCATGTGTATGGAAGGTAAAATGGAACAATTCAAAGGAATGGTAAAATTGGATGAGTATAGCAATGAGAAGATTAGAGCTGAAAGAGACATGTTGTCGATCAATGACTTGAAATGGTTGAATGAACAAAAACACAAAAGCTTGGATATTTGGAGTGAATTTCCTTATTTCTAAAACACATAAATCATTGAGTTTATTCTGAACATATTGAATAATGATATTATAACTTTGGATAATCCCTACCATATCTCAAAAGAAGTGATCACAACTATAACTGGGTTATGCAAGGTTGGGGATAGTACCGAGGAAGAAATCAATCTGAAATAAAGAAGTCAAAACCCTAACTAGAGTAATTGGAGACCAAAGGGCATTGATAATATCCATAATTAAGGATTCAGTGACAAGATACATTGTGCATGGAATATCTTACAAAACCTTTTTTAGAAACAGATAAGGTGCTACTTCGGCAGGTGTAGTTTATATTTCACACAAGATGATAATGGAAGATCAAGATTTTGATCTTTGTGGATTGATGAAAGATCAACTGATGGAGAATGTGCAATTGACAAACGAGATAGGTTACCCTTTCAAGTTTGGTACTTTGGTTATATTCCTTGTGATGTATTTTGTGAATTGTTTACCCCTAAACAACAATGTAATGTGGGAAGAGAGTGAACCAGTTTGCAAGAAGATTTACATATACTCTAATAATTTGGAAAACTATAATCAATTATATGAAAGTTTCTTTAAGGGTTTGCTAAGAAATTTTGGTTCAACTGGTGTTTCCATTTTGGTAAGAGGACTTGAAGTTGGTTCCTCCTCTAGTGAGATGGAGAGGAAGAAGAGAAGAATAAAGGAAATTGTTGTTTGTACTCCACTAGCATGAAAGGCTCTAAAAGTTGAAGGGAAGGGAAAAAAACAAGTGATTGTGGATATAACAGATGAGGAATCTGAGGACCCCCTTGGAAAAGAATTAAAAATAGATGAACTAGAAAATGAAAAAGAAATGGCAGAAGGAAGTGAAGAAGAAGGTGATCTACCCAAATAAGATCTAATGCAACTTATTCATGAGGAAGATGGAATGTAGAAGATCGTGAACATGTCATCTATCAGACCTTCATATGAGCAGGACATGATCTTAAGTGTACTAAGTGCTCATTTTTTGCACAATCACATCAAATTAGAGAGTTTGCAGAATAAGTTGCTAGAAGAAATGATTGAATGTATCAAGGAAATCATGGAATTTGAATCTTAGAATAAGGAAGAAGAAGTGATTCTACACTTGAAGAAGTAGTACATATTGTCACTCACCAAGCTGAAAAAGTACATGAATGAAATAAGACAATGCATAAGCATTGCAAACAACATTTATAACTATTGTCTTTGATGGCCTCATGCAATCAACAAGTACAAAGAGAAATTGGAACAAATTGAAATAGAGCTTAGCAATATTGGTGAAAACTTTGACATGTCTCAAGATGTTGATGGTGCAATCAAGAAAAGAATTCAGGAACTACAGTCAAAGTATACAAATGTTCAGAGCACCAAGAACGGGATTGTTGACACTTTTTGGAAAGTGAAGGACATAACCGAATGCAGGCTGGAACAATTGATTGAGATACTAAGGAAGGGAGAAGTATTGGAAGATGTCTTCACCATTCTAGAATCCCTCACCAAAATTATCAACCAGACATCTGAGAATAATAGCATGATCATAATCACCGGGATTGCAATGGAAACATGGAAGAAGTTTCTTCCGAAGTTGAAGGAGAAGCAAAAAATAATCTTCAATTAGCGATTGTATTTCTTCAAGTTTTTGAATCAATTTTTGCTCAATTAAGTTTTGGTTACATTTCAAAGGGGGAGAAAGAAAATTTTTGTCATTGGTGTCAAAGGGGGAGAGAGAGTAGTGAAAAATGCCTTATCAAACTTAAGGGGAATTTTGTTGAGTTTTGTCACCTATGGTGTTTTGAAGCTTTGAAGGTTCTGACACTTAGTCATTTTTCACTAAGTGTTTCCATCAATGCCAAAGGGGGAGATTGTTGGCATATGGCTTCTAGTGTTGTCATTGATGGAAACTGAAGTCATTTATCCAGTCCACATGTCAGCATTTGTCTATATCGGAAGGCAAAGTGAAGAACAAGGTATTTGATTGAAGCTTGAATCTGTCAAGTAGTTTGCATTACCAGTTTATTAGTTTTGGTTGTGGATCTTAGGAAAGGTTATTGGGCATATAAAATATCTTACTCTTGAGTTTTGTTTTGTTGCATCAATTGGTGTATGAGTTAGGAGATTCATTTTTTTGATTTTTTGTTTATCAGAATATGAAGGTCGACTAAGCGAATGTTGGGTATTGCAGATGTTTAAGATGGAATTGTTTAAAGTATTTTTGTGTTTGAATATTTTTTTTTGTGTTCTATCTATGCTATGGCCGACTTTGGTGGATATGCACATTAAAAGTTATTCACGATTTGAGCCGACAGTTGGAAGATATTTTCTATTTCATTGGAGCCAACATATAGCGATTGAAATCTTGGTAGCGAATATATATATGAGATCGGTTAATTCATTTTGGTTTGCATGTGTGAAAGTTTGATATGTGTTGATGTACGTGCAAATATCAAAAGATCAGCTGAGTGATTTTATTTGTGTAGAAGAGGATTTTTGTGAAGCAAATTAAGGCAGATCATAGCAAAGTGCAGAAACAGACATGAGGTCTAGAATTTGATCTATGAGCCTAATCGAAACTATAATCAGACATTTGTAGATGCTATCTACCCAGTTCAACCTTTGTTGTAATCCAGATCCTTTGTAAGGCAGTGAGCCTTTCTAATTTTAAGCAATGAGCTCTAGGCAGTGTGCCTGAATGCAAGTGCATTCCCATTTTGTAAAACAATATATTTGAGTACTCAAATTGTGGATTGACCTCCACCATGGTTTTTCCCCTAATATGGTTTCCACGTAAAAATCCTTGTGTTATGGTGTTGTGGCTTATTGTTTCATGTTCATGCATCTTTCTTTTGAATAAATGTTTTAAGCACCTAAAAGAACAAATTAATAAAGTATAAAATTGCTCAACACTGATTCACCCCCCCTCTCAATGTTGCTTGAGTCCAACAAGTCATGTCATATCGAACTACATTGCCTCAGTGACTTAACATAGGCAAGGCCATCTTTCAATGATCCCTCGAGGCATTAGGTAAGTCCTTTTAGGTTTGTCGAATAAAATTCAAATCATGACTCATTCCTTTGTAATTAAAATAAAGTCATCTTGAATGTCAAACTATGAGGTCTTTGCACATTATTACATAGGAAAGGCCATCTTTCGATGAGCCCCCGAGGCCACCAAGGTCAGTCCTTTAGGGTTTGTTGCGTCAGTTCCAATAAACCATACATTGTCAACTTGGAAACAAACAACTGTCAAAAAATCAAACAATTCACACATCAACAAGACAAACAATTCAACAAGGTCACCTAGACAACTTAGTCAATTGTCAAAATAGTCAAACAACATTAAACCAGTCAAACTTATGTCTTATACAAGATGTGTCCTTGAAACTAAACATTGTCATTTAGTCAAACTTAGTCATTTGCCTTATACAGGTGGTCACATGATCGAAACTAGACTTGACATCTTATATGGCATGTTTCATCTCCTAAAACTAGGCTTCATCAAACATTCAACCCGTCAATCACCTAGTCAACTAAACGTCAAACAATCATATTTTTGGAAAACACTCTGAATGGTTGTTGACCTTGCGGTCTGTTTTGTCTTTTTTTTTCTTGATATGTCTTTGACTCAAGTTACTAGCTTCCTCGAGGATGTCCCATGAGGGATTTATAGGAGTGATGATGTCTCATCACTCTTTTATTTTACTATTTTTTGTGGATTATCTCGACAAAAAGACTAGGGAAACTTTTCCCGTAGTATGCATCTAGACATTCTTTGTATGCGATTGTTTGTTTCTTGCAGGTCGATGAACTTTCACACCTTGGCCTATGTCATACCATGGTTTTTTTCTATTTTTCACATTTTTACTGCCCAATGATGATTAGTGCAATGCCTTGCTTGGAAAAAAATATATATCTTTAAGTTGTCTCCACTAACACCGTGCTAACTTCCATATCCTTCATGCTAACATTTCTTCTATCCTCCATCCTCTAGTCTTCTCATCCATTTTGAGAGCACACTTGTGTTCTTTGAATTCACATGTCCTCTCGAGGGGGCATACCACAACCCTCCTCGTCATCCTTCCTCTTCCTCATTACACTGGGGCATATTTCTGAATTAAATTTCTTTGACACAACGTGAGATAAATTGCATTGTATCAAACAAAGGAAAAATATAGACACTGAAAAATGTCCTAGACCTGCTAATACCATTGTTCATTTTCAATTCCCTTGTCTAA
>VDFB02000003.1:172941517-172958965 GCA_007258455.2 Sequoia sempervirens | reverse complement strand
GGAGGCATACATGGGTTATTAATTAGGAGGACTATTTATGATTTTTATTGTATTAGTCATTGTTTTCTCATTTCTCCTTAGACCTCCTTTAGTATTGGGTGAATCTAGAATATTTAGAAGTTCCTCTTTAAAGGAGTAGTCATCAATCACCTTGGGCATTTCCTTGTCTTCCTTGTCTTCTTTTCTATTGAAGGGTTTTGGGAATTTATTATAATGAGATACCCAAATTTGAAGCAATTTTGATAGTAGACTCCAAAGTTTTATAAACAATATTTTGAGTCTATTTTCCAAACTTATATTGCAAGATTATTTGTGAAGGTGGAGCCTTATTCACCTAAACATTGGCATATAACCTTGCAAAAACAAGTCTAATTTTATCCCTAGTGACGTTATCAATAGCAAGGAATTGACCAAAAGAATTGGCAATGCTAGCTATGATGATGATATCCCAAAAATCCAAAGGCAATCTTGAGAGATAAACCCAAGTAGGAGCAACAACATAAAGGTTAGCACTTGGGTCAAATCTAAGTTTACATTTACACAACAAAAGGTTATTTCTATTATTTCAACCAAAAAACCATTGTCCCTCAACCAAAACCATATACATGTCCTCCTAGGAGGAGAAGTTGAATAGAAACAAACCTCCAATCATGACACTCACAAATAGCAACCTTTTAACTTCCACACTTCATTAGCCCATTTCCAAGTACTAAATTAATATTAGGATGAAATAAAATAAACTTGCCCACTAAGGCATTCTCCATTGTGGATACAATGTTGTCCATAAGAGAATCTAAAAACTTAAGAGCCAAACCCTCCTTGAATTCATAAAGCTCATGTATGTCAATGCATCTAACTTTAGAGGGCCCAAAACATTGACCATATTAGACCACCTTGAGTTGTCATTGGACCTTGTATGAAAGATTCTTGAGCTACCTAAGTGCGAGAGGGTAGGCCACGAGGCCCCCCCATACTGTCACCTATTGAGAAAAAACTTTGGCCTTCTCAAAATTAAAAAACCCTTTCCTCAAAGTTCACACATAGTTGTCAATCTTACTTCCCATTTAAATTCTTCCTTTCTCGCTCTAGAACACAATTTATTGGTGAAATAGATCAAGATCCTATGTGGACGAGTAGTTGTTATCTCTTTCTCACCTTGAGCTGTTAAAGATGAGTTGGATTTATAATCTAATGTGCCTAATCTCTCTCTTATGCTTGTGAAGTGATAATGACTAATGAATTTAGTAAATGAACCTAATGAAGAAATGATCATTGTAAGATTATTGTGAAAGTGCTACGATGGAATTGGGTTACATTTTCCTTCTCAATGAATCTAACTCATTCTCCCTCCTAGTTAATAAATCCAAGGAATGAACCATTTATATCTCCTTATGGTAGTCTTCTACTATCATTTTTGCTAGTACCACATTATGTTGTGTTTTTCCTTGGCTAGATTGAGTTGGTGACAACTCTCTATATGTGTGAATCTCTTGTGTTGGTACATCTAGTTTGGAGAGTGTGTCACATTGAGATGCTTGCAACTTATTGCTAGCAAAGAGGGGGATATGTTGTCACTAGCATTGCTATGTTGATTGTAATGTCCCCAATCCTGATTTTCCCTAGAATTTTCCTACTAATTGCAAATTGAAACAAATTAGGGTTAGGGTTTCATCTAATTAAATAAATATCTCTTTAATAATGTAATCTTGGATTGGAATCCCGCATTCACCATATGAACAATATATGCAAACATGTATGTATGCTTGTTAGGGTTAGAAAATTGCATCACATCCATAGATTATCAACAAGGAAAACATATTAGAATTGTGGGAGAAGGGACATGATGGGTCCACCCAAAGCCATATACCAAGCCTAAGATGGTGTATACCACAGCCCTCCCCCTTGGCGACTTGTACCTACTTTCCCCATCAATGTCTCAACCCATAAAGACACTTGCTATCCTGTGGGATTGGGCGGAGGTCGCAAGTGGGCTTTCTAGGCTCTTACCACTTCACCGAGCTAGCCCTTCCTTCTTGAGGAATTGGCCGAAGGTCACAAGTGGGCTTTTGGCCCCTACCACTTCACCCTAGGCCCTTCCCACAAGGTGGGTTTTAGACACTCATACATATTTATCATCAAAAATTATACATGAAACATATTTAATTATTCATGGAAAAATGCATACGCATGTAAACAATGATTGGCAGAAATACACCTAATTATATTGATATATTTGAAAATAGCAACTTACGGTGATACATAGGTCTGATTCTCTTTTCCTTCCTGATATGTATGTTTCTTATCCTTGATTGATTGATTTTTCTTCAGTATTCATAAGATATTACTTATAGAGAAACAATAGATTAGTTCCATTGAATAATTACTAATAAGTGTTAATAATTGCTACAAGCATCATCATTGCATAATCGTATATAATGTATATATAAATAATTAATTCTATTCAACTTACTTCCCTTATTGATTTACCATTCATCTTCCTTTATCTCTTTTGGAGCCAACTTCCCACATATTAAATCTAAGTATATCCTATTAATGTATCTACTACTACAATCAAGAAATACTCCTATTTCTATCTTATTTGTTGTCTCATATATCTGTGCTTAAATCTTATTCTCTCTCCCATATAATGATCCACATCTGTTAATATATTTCTTAACTTTGTTCCCTTAATACTCAAAAATATATATTTCAAATCTCTTATTTATTTTTCCATTCCCTCTTATCTCTTGTTATCTCTCAATTTGCGCAGATATTCTTTATGAATAATTCACAATAATCTGCCCTTCCAACTCTCACACAATAATCACCTTATATCTTCCCAAGAGGGATGATTTCCCTTAGGGACATCTCCTTTCACAAATAAACATAACTCTGCATCCAAAACAAATCACACCTATTCACTTTTAATTGTTAATTGCTTGTTTAATTATACATGGATTGCACCCCTTCAAGAATAAGACAAAATAGCTAATTTTTGATGACTTGTAAATAAGACAAATTTTGTCTTATATAGAGGAATCGTACCACTTTAATTGGAGCCTTTTAAACCATATTAATCGCTGCTTTTTACCTTTTGTTTTTTGACCTTGTCTTTTGCTAAACTATGGTCGTATATGTATTACATTTTGATTGTTCCTATATATTATTGTTGCCGCTAATATTTATTGCTACCTCATAATTTGCTCATTAATAATATGTTAATATATTACATGTTTATTTAAACCATATTAATAGCTCCTTTTTACCTTTTGTCTTTTGCTAAGCTGTGATCGTATATGTATTACATTTTGATTGTTCCTATATATTATTGTTGCCTCTAATATTTATTGCTACCTCATAATTTGCTCATTAATAATATGTTAATATATTACATGTTTATTTATATATATGTATATTATAGTAATACTTAATATTTATATTTATTTTGACATATATTATCTTATAAAATAATTATGATTACAATAGCATTAAATTGCTATTATTTTTTTTTCTTTTTTTTTAATATGTAATTTAATTTATTTATGTATTTTCATATCTTAGTGTTACAATTTTGGAGGCATGACATTGATATTGTAAATAGTTGTAGGTGCCCACATAAAGATTCATCACCATGTCTAAATAGACCTTTACCACATGACATGGTAGCCCTTGATATGTCAAGCCATCCTATGGACATTATCTCCTCATTATTGTTGGTAGTCAAATTTAATTTGCAATTGTGATTGTTTCTACTTGTGTAGCAAAAGCTGCTCATTGCACATATTTTATATATTTTGCAAGTTACATGTAGCACGTCACAAGAAGAACCCACACAATGAGATCTAAGGGTTCCATTATTTTATATAGACATTAATGACCTTTAATGTTTGGATATTTAATTTACATGCATGTTTGTAAGTGCTCATTTACTTTATGATGCATGTTCATTATATGATTCACATGTACCTAGGGTGGAAATATAATGGTGAAATTTGAACGCCCATGCCAATTCCCATTTAGTTTTGGGCCCATTTTGAGAGACTAGCATAATACAATTACATTATCTATAAATGACAATCTTGTGTGGCACTAGGCTCATTCCCCAATCCTTCACCTATCTCCATTTACACACATTCTCACATATGTGACCACCTCTCATACATTTCTATAGATTATCCCATACATTTCACATTGACTGTGCCCCCCATGTTTGAATATTCATTCCCTATGTTACAATTACCATTCCCTTATCCCAAGTCTACAAGTGTAGGATCAACCCCATGCTCGTACAACTAACCCTATAATTCAAAAAATCAATCTTAAATTTTGTCAACCCCTACACATTTCTTTCTTGCCATGAGCCAACTTAGTACAAGTTTCACATGGTTTATTGCTATGTAGTGGTATTTAAAGGTAGCCATTGTGCAATGATTCGCCATTTGCTCAATATCCATTTCACATTTGAAATCATATGCATTAAAGAGGATAATTGTTCTAAGAATGTTTCATTTGGGAGCACTAAAA
The DNA here is from genome assembly GCA_007258455.2 of Sequoia sempervirens. Classification (NCBI taxonomy): domain Eukaryota; kingdom Viridiplantae; phylum Streptophyta; class Pinopsida; order Cupressales; family Cupressaceae; genus Sequoia; species Sequoia sempervirens. The sequence goes on along the minus strand of VDFB02000003.1, from coordinate 172,954,441 downwards.
AGAACTCAAACTTGCATCATCATTCTTGAGCATATGCATGACTAAAGATTGTTGTCTTCAATCATTTCCATGACTATAAAGCCAATCTAATCAGGAGGACTAACCTAAAATAACGTGATCATTTCAATCCAACAATCTTCCCAATATATTTTAAATACTGAGCCATTAACACTCAATGAGGAGCAAACTTTAAGACAAACTGAAGTACAGATGTGCAAAATTTACCAGATCAGATCCATGAGCCACAATACAAATCCACACCCGTGTAAGTGATCCATATCTGTAGAATTGCTCCATGTACAATTTCAATTCTGTGCAAAATCTGAGACGGAGGTCATATCCAAATTTCCTGTTTTCTTGTACTAGAGCTTCATAATTTGCACTACATCAAATATATCAAATATATCCATCCGCATCAGTTCTAGAGTTAAGTACCCTAATCCATTGAATTTACTTTCATAAAAATAGCATTAATTGTTCAATTATCTAGTCCTAGCTGTCACAATAATTAATCTAGGCTGGTTTGTGCTGAGTTATACACATTTCATTTGATTAGCTTAGTTTAAGTTTAAGGAAAAGATCATTTTCCTTTACATTAGCATATTATAATGGGAAACATTCTCATGATATAAAATAGTACATAGTGCCATTCTGCATTTTCAGAACTATTTACACCAGACACCCAGTGGACAACATTGAATGTAGGAATGAAAAGCCATGAATGCAGTATACAGCTGACGATGAGACAGCTGCAAGGGTTTTCAGACTCCGTAGTATGTTGCAATAAATGTCTTTATTAGTTGATACTTTCATCACTGTAACCTGTTCCAATCTATCCTCAACACCCTATACATGCTATGTGAAGAAAATAATCTGTTGTTTTCCAATTTTTCATAGATTCTTTTTTATTGAATTTTCTGCATGTTGAAATTGTATAGGAAATAACTGTTTAGAAGTCAATATAGTAGTTACATTTAGTTCTTCATAAGCAAAGAGTGCAAACTCTGATGATTGTTATATGGCATAACATGTGATTAAAAATTGGTAACTAAATAGTTTTCCAGGCCTGAATGATCACATGAAGCATGTTTTGAATTAAGATGCAAATTGTTTCTGATGCTTTTATGATTGCCATGCCACAAGTCATTTAACATATGCACTAAAAAGAAGTTCTTTTAATTGTCCAAGGAAAGGAGGTTGAAATGTGTATTTCCAGACTCACATGGGACTATTAACTTTAAATTCATATTGAAGGCTTAAAACCTTGTAAACGTTTCCAGTGGAAATACAAAATTATAAAATTAAGCTTACAAGGGAGTACAGACCTTCCGTTTTCATTTCTTAAGAACTTATCTTACAAGTCATTGAACGTAATGTAAATTCAATATTCTCAAATAATCGGTAACTAAGGATTTGAACAGTAATGGACAGGGAGCCCACTCCTGATTTTTTGGAACTCAGTTATCTGGTATAGCAAAAGACAAACTCCTCAAGATACTATTCTGGACCAAATTTTCTAAGGCTCGCCATCAATCCTAAAGATGCTAGAACACTTCTGGTCGTAACTTCTTTCTGCATGCCTCTTCCCATAGAGGCCAGATAATTCTCTGTTTTTTGTGGAGGTATAATCCCAAGCTCTCAAATTGAAGTTTCCACCAATTATGATGTATTGCCAACCAAACCCTCATTTTATGATATCAATTGTCATGTAAATCTCAACCATCTTGCTACTGGAAATTGAATTCATGTGCCGATTATGACATTCTTTGGTGTGTTAAATTCTAAGAGGTGGACAGATACTAATTTAAGAGAAAATCTGACCAGGCTGATGGAATATCTTGAAGAAGCACCAACTGTAGTTGAGATGAGCATTATATACTATTGAGAAGCAATAAGGAGGAGGTGTCTGCACTTGTGTGTATGTTTGTGTACATGTCAGTGTGTGTATGTAATATGATAAAAAGGAGCACAAAAAATAATAAAAAACTGCATTGACAACCCAATCACACTCTCAAAACATGTCTAGACTAAACTAGCTCCCCAAACTCACTAGGTCCCTTTCGAGATTGAACAAAATAACTTTTAGTCCCTTGCTGTAAAATGATGAAACGCAATCTAAAACTGCACAAAGCATTTATTTTCAACTGCCCAGCTGAACAAACATGTGTGTTTGTTGCTGAGAAGCATTCCAAGTGTCCACACCACATAAAGTGATCCGTTGTATGTATCAACATTTAACACTTACAAAATACAAGAGGCATACAAATTAAACCTAAAAAATGGCTTGGGTGTGACTGTCAATAAAAAAGGTTCTTTTTGTGCCTTCATATTTTCAGATGTTACAATCATGACAGACCTTGTATGTATTTTTTCATCCTTCTAGACATTTATGTCTATCAAGGGAAAGAGAAATGAGTCTTATTCTTTGTAAACGATAAAATGAATACACCGTTAGGGAGAAAATAAAGTTTTAACCATATGAACTAGGTGAACCTCATCTATAAACAAGATATATGGTATTTCCCTAAAAAATTCAAGATACAGAAAGATACCAATTTTTTTAATCAAAATCTAAAAACAACTCCACAATATCATCCGGATTCAGAACATCTTCCAATACAACTCCAGCTCTATCTGAGCTGAATATGAAAAAACTGGCTGCCCTTGTTTGAAATAAGTCAGATGTTGTTAGGATACTACTATACAATGTTTTCCGTAAAAGGCTGTTAGTCTGATGTGATGTCTTCAACATACAAATGGCACTTGATTCTTTTCACGGCCTCTTACTCAAAGTAACCATGTAACAACCTTATATTCAATCAATGTGATTGCTGAAAAGCTTTCTTGCAAATGGTTTCTGGTGGAGGAGCATCCCAATCAGTTGTCTTCTGTTTCATGGCTTCAAAATCTTTGATGCAATCAGTTAGACCACGGGTTTTTATCTTCTTTCTAAGAGCAGAGAATTTAGGGCCAGCCACCTTGTCAAATATCTGTTCCCAGTTTTCTTCCCAACTATCATGAGCATCACAAAGCTCTAACCCAGGTGTAGTCAAAATCCAACCCCATGACTTAACCAAATTCCCAATGATATTCTTTGCATCTATTCCCCTTGACACAGGTGTACAGGGCCTACATTTGGCTCCATTTAAATCTCCTTTGCTTGAAAGTGAAGTCACAGGAACCCCCCATCCAGAAGGAGGCCATTTATAATTTCTCTCACTCAAAATGCAAAAGGGAAAAGTTTTGTTCATATATTCTACATCTTTCACATCTAGTTGATGCATGAAAGCAGTCTCTGAATTCAGATCTGTATAGTTATTATCATATAGAATAGGTATAAGACTCATTCTTGACAGTGCAACTTCACTAGTTCCCATACCACCAATTCCAAGTCTGTCATTAAGTCCGCCAAATCGAGAACCTGGTGGCACAATATACTTGTTTTTTGAATAGCTTTCAGGAGGTGGAAGGGGTCCATTCCAGTATCCATCCACTCTTGTTCTGACAATCCAATCATATGTTATGTTGTGTTTGATCTGGTATGACTTTATTATTGTCAAGCATCCTTCAACCAAGTTGAAATATTGCAGTAGTCCCTGGAAGCAAATAGAGCAAGAAAGACCTATGAGCTTGCCACGATGAATGTAGTCATCTTTAGTACTAGCACCCAATAGCATGATTTAAAAAACAGCGGAAAAATGTGAAAGACTGCTAAAAATGATGCCAATGGCTCTATAGCATTTAACTTGTTCATAGGATAAGAACTTGAGAGAGAAGATAATTCATTGTGCCAATTATTCCTCACATGCCAATAAGTCATGTGAAAAAAAAGAAATGAATCTCTTAAAACTTCATATCATGTTTAACCCTGTTGCCAAATTTGGCCGGTTCACAATGGGTAAAATAACTGTTGGAGAATGCTGTTATACGGTGGATTAGGGTTCTTGCTAATCAAGGCTTACTTTAGTGCCAGACAATATGCCTCTGAACATTTTAGCTATCTATTTGGCACAGCAATATCCTTGGTAGGGAAAATTATAGGGCAATATGAAATTTGGAATGAATGATGATTACATTTTGACGAATGTTATGAGATGATTGCTAGGCAGTATTGGCCAAGAAGCAGCCATAACATAGGCTTCCCCTAAGAAGATTCAAAGCAGCAAAACCAGTTTCCTCTGCCCACAAGGTAAATTTAGGGGAAATAGGCCTAATAATAACGGGAAGCTTTACTCATAGGATTAGAGTTTTAAAATAGGCATACCCCAATCACAAAAAAAAAAAAACAGAGAGTAGAAATACCTGTAACCCGTTGGGTGAGCCGGTGGATGTGAACACCTGTGCCTGCAGGGAGGTTTCATTTATCCTCTGTTGGGGGAATATGCGCACTGCTGCTAAGGGAGAGGACGCCTGTTTGAGCAGGAAAAATTTGTATGAGTCCTTGTCAAGGGGAGCATGCAGAAATATATCGGAATTTTTGTATCTGTTCACGACATATTTGAGCAGAGAAGGGCCTGTCAACTCAAACTTTCTAGCTCCTCCCACCAGGCAGATGGCAATCTTGTTTTTGTTTACTGTTCCACCGCGAACATAGTTATAGAGATGAGCTTGTATTGCTCTGAGTGGTATGATCTCCGTGTGAAGAATACCCACGATGCTTGCCAGCCCCAACAGAATCACCCACCCAAAGCATTGCCTTTGCCTTGCCCACTGCCATATTCCCATCCTCTCTCCTCAAACAAAATCCACAAATATTTGTGCGCTTCCCCCGTTACTACCACATCATCATCATCATCACCATCATCATCGTCACCATCGTCACACTATCACCTTCATTGCCAACAACAATCCCTTGATCTCAGATTCTGTAACACAGTTCACGGTGGATTAGTTTATCGAAAAGAAAAATCAAATCTACTTTTATCCCAACAAACGCAATGAAACAGGCCAACGAATGTTACTTAGTGCTTTTGCATTAGATTGTGTGTGTTTTTAGCATCAATATTTGGGATCACGTTCCGTAATCCATTATCAAGATAAAATATATCGGATAAACGAATGACACCCACCATTTTTTATAAGCAAAAAGAACATTCTGCTTTGTCAATCATAAGCCCACGCGGTCGCACCCAAGCTAGCTTTCTGAGTCCCGTGCCAGCCACAAAATCTCTTGTCCCGCTCTATATGAGAGATATTTCATGTGAACCCTACACAACTTTGTGTTTCGCGCCTACAACGTGCTACCTTCGTGCCTATTTGCACTGTGCTTCGCGCCTATTCTCCTGTGCTTCGTGCCTTTCGCGCCCTAAAAATGACGAAACACTTGGATTCATCAACCGAAGCACTTTTGGGCAAGCAACAGAAACAAAGCTTCAGCGACAGGCTTCTCAACCAAAGCAGATGGAAATAAATGGGTCAGTGGAATGCAACACAGGTACTGTTGAAACAATAGTAAAAATATAGGGGTATACATCATACATGAATGAATGAATGAATGAATGAGGGATTTTAATGTCGTCCATGAGACCAAAAAGTCTAAGGGACCGAGAACCACAAAACTACGGAGTCTCCAAATTCTTTTCGATGCTAGATCTTCTACTGTGAATTTTGATAAGAAAACTAGCAGTCTTGATGATTTTTTCTTCGTCAAATAGCTCGTGCAGGTTGCTGATCTTCAAGTTGCCTTCATATTGACTACGAATATCCTCATAAGCCATGCACTCCATGATAAAATGTCATTCGGTCTCTACCACCCCTTTGCTACAAAACATGCAAATTCTATCCTCCCACGCTTCCTTAGGTATAGTCCACCTTCCGGTTTCACACCTCAGATGATGCGACCCGGTCCTCAATTGAGCAATTAGCAGTCGTGCTTTACCCTTAATAGCAGCTCCTAAATAAGTTTTATCTCCATGCTCCCAAGTTGGGTTAAATGCTTTGACATAGTGATCTTTCTTTCGCCCAATCTGCTTTGTCCACATGGCAGCCAAGAACTTTTTTGTGACATACTTTTTAATTTCCTCATTGGTGTTAGGGCAATCATGCAAGTTGATGTCCCACTTGCTCAACCAATTGTTATTTTGCTTCATCCATGTTTTCTTCCTACGGCCTAAAACCTCCTTCACAACCGCTTTGGGCCAACGATGGCTATCCATGTTCTCCACCTTCTTTAAATAATTTAGCAAGCGAGATATAGCTGACGCCTCCAAAGGAAAGGTTCCCGATTCAGCCAAGAGAATTTCATAAGGGACCGTGGTTTTGACTTTGAGGTTGCAAGTGATCATGTGCTTTTGGATTCTTTCTAGCTGTCTCCATCTGTACTTTGACATGCTGCTGCCCCAGACTTCGCAGCCATAGAGGACCACCGGCGTGACCAGCAAACCAAAGAGAGTTTTCCTGGTCTTCCAATCCCAAAGCTCAGCTTTCTTGCACCTGTTTTGAAGTAAGAAAGAAGCTTTCCAACCCCCTTGTATCCTTTTTGTTCTACTAGTCTCCCAGCTGAGCTTATAATGAAAATCAATCCCAAGGTATTTGTATTCTTTCACTATCTCCAAGGGGCTGCCTTCAAAGAGAAAGTTATTTTGATTCCTTTTCTTCTTTAGGGAGAAGATCATGATTTTGGTCTTGGTAGTGTTCACTTGCATTCCCACTTCCTGACAAAAAAGGTCCAAGGCCTTCAAAAGACCCCTCAAACCATGGGCAGTTTTAGAGATTAAGATAAGATCATCTGCATATAGCAGCAACTTCACCACATAACCCGCCAACTGAGTGCCTCCCTCACCAGTTTCGTTTAACCAATCTTCTAGTTTATCAATGTATAGCCCAAAAAGAGTGGGGGATAAAGGACAACCCTGTTTGACCCCAATATCACTGCCAAAACATTCAGACATACCTTCACTTGTTCTGATTTTGGCTCTAACCTGCTCATAAAGTCTATGCACCGCAGCCCTATATTCGTCTGGTATATTTAGCTCATCCATTCTATTCCATAGTTTGTCTCTGGGTACCATGTCGAAGGCTTTTTTAAAATCAACAAAGCAACAAAAAGCTTCTTCACCTTGAGTGTCCCATATTTTTTCAATTAGGTGCCTAAGAGTGATGCAGTGGTCAATCGTAGAGTATTTAGGCCTAAAACCAGCCTGCCCCTTTGCTCTCTTTCCTTCTTTTTCTGCCCAGCTGCTGATTCTACGCTCTAACATGCTCCCAAAAAGCTTGCCAAGAATAGGATTCACCATAATAGTGCGGTAATTAGAAGGGTTATTGATATCCCCACTTTTGTAGAGGGGGATGACACACTAGTTGTCCATTCCGATGGAAAACCATCACTGGTGACATCATTAAACATCCTTTTGATGTGCGGTGCAAGGATTTCAACTCCCCACTTTAAAAATTCAGCTTGCAGCCCATCTATGTCCAGCGCTTTCCCATTTGCTAAATTCTTTATACCTTGTTTGATATCTTCAATTGTGAAGAGTTCCTTAGATGTGTTAACTATAGGAGGAGAATTCTTCCCTTGGGTCCTCTCATAAAGACATTTTGCATAATCTAACCATTGCACACCTGTTATGTTATTCTGAATCTGTTTTCTCTTTTGTTGTAACTCTCTCCAAAAACCTTTGGGATTGTGCTTTCCAAGAGAAATGAGCTCTTTCCTTCTTGTGTTTACATAATTTTCTTTTTTGTTTGCACCAACTTCTCATATTTCTTCTTGTTTTCTTTGTTCAACCCATTTTCTTTCAAAGTTCTCATATTCTTTCAGGGTAGTTCTTTTTAACTTTTCAACACACCCTCCATCGGACCCTGAGCAGCATTTCCGTACCCCAATCTCCATGTTTATGTAGGAGCAGCAAATAGCACGTGGGGAGCATGCATGATAGGTTACGGCGGAATACATATTAAACACGGGAAATGTGTATGTAAATGCAAAACAGATTAAGGGATTCTAAAGCGTAGGTAAATTCAAAAAGTGAAGCTTACGGAGAAAGAAAATTTGTAGTAATTCTATGGAAGCTAGAGTATAAGAACATGACAGTCATAGGAAAAATTCAACAAGAAAAAAACAAAAAAAATATCTAAAAGAAAAGAAAAAGTGAATCGAGCATTTCAGACAGGTTCAGCCATGAAACAAGGCGAAGAGGCAAACATCCCAGCAGACAAGGAAGAAGGGGTTGAAGATAAGCTTTATGATGCATATAGTCCCACCACAACACCACTAATGTGGTCCTCTGAATTATACGTTGATGAGTTAATTGTCATGAAAAAGACACTTCAATCCTTAGAGACAAGGGGACATTATGAAGACACTAAAATGAAAGAAATCACAAAAGTCAATTGGCAATTAACAAGGGAGAACAAATTACTTAAAGAAGAGATAAGCAAACTACAAATCTCCATGTCAAAAGGGGAGCAAGAATTGATTTCGAAAAGGCAAGTTTTAGTCCAAATTGATGCAGCAAACAAAAAAAGGTCAAAAGGGACAGAAGCAAGCAACAATTCATGGATAAAAGAGATACAATCAGTAATAGACAGCATGAAGATAAAAGAAAACCAAGGGACGAATTAGAAGAGGCCAAATCTTGGGCTCATGTAATGAAAAGGTTCATTAGACACATAAAGGGATCTCGTAGAAAAACAAGTCCAAAAGCATTTAAGAGAAGAAAAAGACATAAATGGCAGGGTTGTGAATGCCATTGTTAAAGGGCCTAAAGACTACGGTGAGAAAGAAACCACAAAAAAAGCTAACAAAAGACTTTTTTAAGGATAAATTACAATAGTCAGAAGTCATTCAGCAAGCAAATAGAATTGGAAAATGGATGAGGGATGGCAAAAGTAGGCATGGAAGAGTTAATTTGGTGAACCTTGAAGACAAGAGCATGCTACTAAGGAACAAGAAGTTCCTTAGAGGTACACAAATGTACCTTGACGAGGACCTAACCATAATACAAGAAGAAGAAAGATGAAAAGAGTGGGAAAAAGTAAAGGCAACAAGAAATGAAGAAAAATAGGCTTGGTTACAAAATGGAAAAGCTCAAGTTAGTGATAGAATTACACACTAGAAATAGGAACTCGAGGCCCCCAAGAATATTTGTCAATGGTAAGTTGGAATTGTAGAGGTTACCCATGGAGAAGAGGACCTAGTTTAGGGCCCATAGTTGAAGGAAAAGACATCATCATCTTTACAGAGACTTATGAGCATGAAGGATGTAAAATCCCAAAAATTGAAGGATATTAAAAAGCTTCCATTCAGAACAAGAGAATAGATAGTGGCAAAGGGCATGGTGGAGTTGCAGTTCTAATCAAAGAAACATGGTGCAAAAACATAAAAGTGGAGAAAGAAGACCCAAACAAACAATACATATGGTTTAAAATAACAAAAAATCATATTACAATAAAGGTGGTAGCTTGCTATTTTTCTCTAAGAGGCTTCAAACCTTATAAGAAAAGGAGTCTAGATCATGAGGATCCTTTTTCTTTGCTAAAAAAGACATTTCGGTTTTTATTGGCATGGGAGAAGTTATGATAATAGAAGATTTTAATGACAGGATAGTAAACATTCAAGCTCTCAACTTGAAAAGCAAAGACAAAGAAAGATGATCCATTATGGTTAGAGGAAGAGAACCAACAACTTTGGGAAAGGACCTCTCAAGATAGTACACATAATGTCACACATTATGGGGTTGAATTGTTAGGGCTATGCAGTCTATTCATTTTGATCATATGCAATGGTATGAGAACATGGTTGAATTCAGACATCACCTGTAAAACCTACAGTGGGAAAAGTGTGGTGGATTGTGTCATTTGCTTGCATAATAATACTTCAAATCTAATGGAGCTAGTGGTTGGAAAGTGTCTGATAGAGTTGAAATCAGATCATAATCTAGTATATGCAAAACTTGACATCCACATAAACAAGCAACAAAGGGAACAAGTTTATATCAGCAAAAAGAAAGTGCCTTCACAAGGTAGAGTCATCATGTCCCAAGACAATCAAAAAATCTTCAAGGTTGCCCTCAAAAAAAGAATTAGGAACTATGAAAGAAATTCACCTTACATGGAGAATCACCCTATAAACAAGAACATGTTAATTCCTCTAGTACACAAGGTTTTGGGTGAGTGTAAGAGAGCTAGGCTCAAGAGGAGAAAAATAAAACTTTTCCAACAAATCCTTGGTTTGATGAAGAGTGTGAGATATAAAAGAAAAAGCTTTGTGAGGGTGGTATGACCATAGAAAACAAAGACTATGAAAAGATGATACAAAGTAAAAAGGAAAAATATGCGAGTATAAGAAGAATAGAGTCGATTCCCCTTGGAAAGAACAACCCCAAAAAAATTGGAAGGAGCTACAACAAAAAATATAAAACAAATGGAAAACAATATCACAAGTTCACAATGGTTGGAATATGCAAAGCTACTATATGAACGTGAACAAGATAAACATAGACCTCCAATAATCAATGCTACCACTTAACTTTTCACCATCAAAGATATCAATCAAGGCATAAAAAGGTTGGTTGGAGGAAAAGCACAAGATATTGGTGGGGTACAAGCATAACACTTAAAGTGGGGTATTGAGGTCCTTGCACCTTGTATTAGGTGCATTTTCAATAAGGTTATTCAAGAGGTCTTCTTGTAAGGTTAGACAACTAGTGTTGTTATTCTATTATATAAAAGTGGTGACACTAATAACTCATCAAACTACCACAATATTATGATTAATCCACTTCTTGGAGAGATTTTTGGAAGCATGATTGAATGCAAAATTAGTAGTTGGGATGAAAAAGAGGGAAAAAGAGTGGAGGGACAGGCTAGTTTTAGACCGAAGCATTCAACTATTAATCATGGTGGTACCCTTATATTTTTTATTAAAAAAATATGGAACATTCAAGGAGAGGAGGCTTTTTGTTGCTTTATAACCTTTAAAAAAGCCTTTAACATGGTACCATGGGGCAAGTTGCGGAATAGAATGGATGAACTGGGAGTTTCAAATGTGCTTAAGGTGGCTATTCATATGCTCTATGATCAGGTCAGAGCTAAAATCAAAACCAACGAAGGTATGTTAGAGTGATTTGGTAGCGACATTCGTGTCAAGCATAGTTGACCACTTTCCCCAACTTTAGTTGGGTTTTACATTCATAAGCTGGAATAGTGGATAGACAAAGTTGGCGGGGAGGGCATCCAGTTGGCCAAGCATAATACAATTACTCTTATATGCAAATGATCTCATACTAATTGCTAAATCATCGTATGATCTAAGAAAGCACTTGAAGGCTCTTGAAACATTTTGTTAGGAATTTGGGATGCAAGTGAACACTAGCAAAACTAAAATAATGATCTTCTCATTGTGAAGGAAAAAACAACAAATTAACTTTCTCTTTGAACGTAGACTACTGGAAATAGTGGACGAATACAAATATCTTGGGCTTGATTTTCACAACAAACTCAGCTAGGAAACATGTAGAGAAAAAATAATTCTAAGGGGTTGGAAAGTGTTATACTCTCTACAAAATAGATGTAGAAATGTAGAATTATGAATTTGGAAAACCAAGAGAATGTTGTTTGGCTTACTTGTTACTTTGGTGATTCTCTATGGGTGTGAAATTTGGGGCAACAACATGTCAGATCAAAAATGGAGACAAGTGGAAAGAATCCAAAAGCATCTAATTATAAACAACCTTAAACTCAAAATTACACTTCCTTATAAAATTTTATTGGTTGAGATAGGTGCCTTCCCCTTGGAAGCTTCGGTGATGGTTTGATTATTAAGTTACTTACAAAAGGTCCAAAATATGGAGAACCATCACTGACCTAAGATAATTGTGGAGGAAGAGCTAGATAGAAGAAAAAATACATGGAGAAACAAAATATTAAATGGACGAAAAAAATGGGATATAAATATGCATGAATGTCCAAACACAAATGAAGAAGTAAAAAAATATGTAAAAGAAAAATTTAAAAATGCTATATGGACAAAGCAATCAAGGTGAAAAAAAGATTACTATATCAAAAAATTTAACCCCAAGGGGGACCATAAAAAAAAATCCTATATAGGAGAAAATATTAAGGGTGTGTGCAAGAAGTTGAGTCCACTTTTTGGCCAAAAAAATGGAAGTGTTTTATCTAATTTTCAGCATTTGACACATTTGACCTTAAAATTTGAAGCACTTAGAGATGAAATCTTTAAAAAAGTCACTAATCATAAAATGTAGTGCTCGGAGTCTAGTTTCCAAATATGTAATTTATTTCAATACCCAGATTGTACAAATAGAGTTTTAATAGGCATTTCTAAAAACCACTGTTTAAAAGTCTTTTTTTTACCATACCATGCAATGTACGACATCCATATTTTGACTTAAATTATCGTATTTTTTAAAATCCTTTTGGGAAAAGTTTTATGACTCACTGAAGCTTGCTCTTGATATTTTTGTAATTTTTATTGATTTTTTTGATGCAATTTTTTATTAAGCTGATTTGTTGTTTTGAAAAATCGTTGTATGCGACATGCATAAGATGACCTAAACTTATCATTTTCTTTTCTTTTTTTTCAAATTGAAAAGAATTGTTTGAAGTTTTCTCTTGTGCAATCCGTTTGTCAAAATGTTATGTTGATCAAAAGTTATTAAAATAGTAAAAAACTCTAATATTTAAAGTTTATGGACCATTTTTATTAGAAATAAATTGAAAAATAGAAAAAATAATTCAATTGCAAAAAAAATTACATATTTAGAATCTGCATTGTTTCATCTAAAATGGGTTTTAATTTCGTCAGAAAATTTTGTAGAAAAGGTCATCAACCATATGTCCAAAGTCGGTATTTTTCTTTGAAATTGTTAGGGCCTTGAACTTGTAGGTCAAACTAGGTTGAAGACGTAGGTTCGGACTTCCAATGCTTTTCTCGAACCAAAAAACTTGGCAAAAACCCGCCCA